>CM016614.1:49901084-50415039 GCA_005393395.2 Gossypium australe
TGCTGAAATCCAATCTCGTTCCCAAGGCTTGATGCAAAGCTCTCCAAAACCTTGATGTAAACCTCGGATCCCTATCCGAGATAATCGATACTGGCACACCATGCAATCTCACTATTTCGGCTACATATAACTTTGCTAGCCTCTGAAGCGAAAAATCTACCCTTACAGGTATGAAATGCGCTGACTTAGTTAGTCGATCCACAATCACCCAAACTGAATTCTTCTTACTAGGCGTAAGAGGTAATCCACTGACAAAGTCCATAGTGATCCTCTCCCACTTCCACTGAGGAATCTTCACCGGCTGAAGTAAACCAGATGGCAACTGATGTTCAGCCTTAACTTGTTGACACGTCAGACACTTACCCACGAACTCAGTTACTTCCCGCTTCAGACCTGGCCACCAAAACTGCTCTCTCAAATCTCGATACATCTTGCTACCTCCGGGATGCATAGCATATGGGTTGCTATGTGCGTCCCGAAGAATCCTTTGTCTCAACTCCACATCCTTCGGCATATAAGCTCTCCCTTTAAAGCACAAAACTCCCTCACTGGACAGACTAAAATCCTCTAATCCACCATTCTGGACTTGCAACCTCCGATCATTCAAACCATCATCCTCTAACTGCTTCTCCTTAATCTGATCTAACCAAGTCGGCTTGACTTGCAATTCTGCCAAAAGACTCCCATCGTCGAACAGACTAAGTCGAGCAAACATTGATCTTAAATCCGATACAACCTTACGACTTAACGCGTCTGCCACCACGTTAGCCTTACCAGGATGATACTCGATCGAACAGTCGTAGTCCTTCAACAGCTCAATCCATCTACGTTGTCTCAAATTCAAATCCTTCTGAGTCAAAAGATACTTAAGACTCTTGTGATCCGTATAAACTATTGATTTCTCTCCATACAAGTAGTGCCTCCATATCTTCAAAGCGAAGACTACAGCCGCTAACTCCAAGTCATGAGTCAGATAATTAGCCTCATGTGGTCTCAACTGCCGAGATGCATAAGCCACTACCTTCCCTTCTTGCATCAGCACACATCCCAAACCAATATGTGATGCATCACAATAAACCGTGAATTCGTTGCCTGCCTCGGGTTGAATCAAAACCGGAGCTTCAGTCAAAATTCTCTTCAATTTGTCGAAACTTTCTTGTTGCTCCTCGGTCCACACAAATGGAATTCCTTTCCTCAACAACTTGGTCATCGGTGCAGCAATCAAAGAAAATCCTTCCACAAATCTTCGGTAATACCCCGCTAGACCTAGAAAACTCCGAATCTCAACCACAGACTTAGGCGACTTCCAATCCAACACTGCCTCAATCTTCCGAGGATCCACTCTAATCCCTTCGGCTGAAACAACGTGACCCAAGAAAGTCACCTCCTTAAGCCAGAATTCGCACTTACTAAATTTCGCATACAGCTGCTTTTCCCTCAAAATCTGCAACACTACTCGCAAATGCACATCATGCTCCTCATCTGACTTCGAATACACCAAAATATAGTCTATAAAGACCACAACAAACTGGTCCAAAAACTGCTGAAATACCCTATTCATCATGTCCATGAATGCTGCCGGTGCGTTAGTCAATCCAAACGGCATCACCAGAAACTCGTAGTGACCATACCGAGTACAAAATGTCGTCTTATGGATATCAGCCTCTTTCACCTTCAGCTGATGATATCTAGACCTTAAATCAATCTTAGAGAAAATCGCAGCCCCTTTAAGCTGATCAAACAAGTCATCTATCCTCGGCAAAGGATACTTGTTTTTGATCGTCAGCTTATTCAACTGGCGGTAGTCTATACACATCCGCATCGCACCATCCTTCTTCTTGACAAAAAGTACCGGCGCTCCCCAAGGTGAAACACTTGGTCGAATGAAACCTCGATCCAACAACTCTTGAATCTGAGCCTTCAATTCCATCAATTCCTTCGGTGCCATCCTATACGGAGCTATAGACACTGGCGCCGTTCCGGGTAACAGATCTATACCGAATTCGACCTCACGATCCGGAGGCAATCCCGGAAGTTCTTCAGGAAATACGTCAGCAAATTCCTTTACAGTTTGAACATTCCCCACAGAAGACTCCTTAGCTTCCAAAGACACACATGAACTACGAACGCCTCACAGCCCTTCCTGACCATCTTCACAGCTTTCAACGCAGATACCACGTTGGATAGATAATCTCTCCTATTATCTATCATGACCACTTCTTCACCTTCAACCGTCTTCAAAACCATGCGCTTAGCAGCGCAATCCAAACTTGCTTGGTACTTGACCAACCAATCCATCCCAAGAATCAGATCGAACTCCTTAAACGGCAGTTCCATCAGATCGGCTACAAACACTACCCCTTGGAGTTCTAGGGGTACATCCCTATAAAGCTTATCTACTTCTACAGAGTAACCTAAAGGACTAAGTACGGTCATCCTCCTAGAAACAGTCTCAGAAACTAAACTCATGGTCTCAACTATGCTACTAGCAACGTAAGAATGCGTCGAACCCACATCTATCAAAGCAGTATATGGAACACCAAAGATTAAAAACGTACCGGTTATGACGTCCGGTGCGTCTCCTTCCTCACGACGCCTTACAGCATACACCAAACCAGGCTGTCTAGACTCCGTGTTGCCAATATCTCTGCGAGCTGCTCCGCGACCTCCACTAGAGCCATAACCACCTCTACCATTTCCTCGAC
Source organism: Gossypium australe (assembly GCA_005393395.2). Taxonomy (NCBI): domain Eukaryota; kingdom Viridiplantae; phylum Streptophyta; class Magnoliopsida; order Malvales; family Malvaceae; genus Gossypium; species Gossypium australe. Next base: position 49,903,790 of record CM016614.1, read on the forward strand.
CTCTCTGCGGTGCTGGTCCATCCTTTCTGAACTAAGCACGACCTTGACCTTCAGACTGATTCCTAGCTTGCTTACGTGGACAATCTCTCACACGATGATCCAACGAACCACACTCGAAACATCCTTTCCCTCCGGTCCAACATTCTCCCCAATGGAACTTCCCACAACGATTACACTGGGTCAGTCTCTGATTAGCAGCTGTGGACCTCCCTGCCTGATTTGACCCACTCTGCCTAAACCTTTTCTGAACGTTACCACCTGACCCAGACGATCCAAAGCCTCTCTTCAGCTTGCTCCTATCATAACTTTGCCTCGCGGACTCCTTGACTCCTTCGGCTACTTTGGCCTTCTCCACCAAGACAGCAAACTCACGCTCCTGCTGCGGAGCAATCAGCAACCTTAACTCGTCTCTAAGCCCATCTTCAAAGCGGACACAACGATCATGCTCCGATGCCACTATTCCCTGAGCATAGCGGCTCAGCCTCAAGAATTCCGCTTCATACTCCGACACAGACTTATTTCCTTGTACTAACCCCAGAAAAGCTTTCCTCTGAGCATCAATGTAGCTTGAGCCAACATACTTCTTCTGATAAGAAATTTTGAAATACTCCCAAGTAAGATCATCTGCCGTAGCACCATCTCGAACCGTGAGCCACCAACGATAGGACTCATCCTTGAGAAGCGACACCGCTCCTTTCAGTTTCTCCTCATTTGTCAAATCTATCTCATCCATGATTCTTTCGGTCGATTCTAGCCAATACTCAGCCGTATTGGGCGCTACACCAGACACACCTCGGAAAAATTCAGCTCCGTTAGCTCGAAGTCTCTCAGGTACCGACTTTCGAGCTCCTCCACCTCCATCCATTCCTGCTACCCTTTCCAAAACCCGCAGCATCGCTTGTGACACAGCGTCATCACCCGTCTGATCCTGCTCCTCAGCTCCAAAGGTTGGGGGTGGTGGTGGCGGTGGTATCTCGTTCTCAGATCCTTGACCCGACCCGACAGGTTCCGATACGGCCATCCTACCCCTTCCGCGTCCACGACGGCCACGTCCTCTAAAGCTCATTCTAACTATCGCGCTTTAATCTGATTAGGAAATTTTTATGAATTAGTACATGTTTCACTTGATTATCCGCGAAGAAATTTTATGAAAAGAGTTTAATAGGAGTTCTTTCGATCAAACAAGGTTTTAAGTCTTCTATCCTAGTTTACACAAAAGAGTACATCCATTCCCTAATACCTTTCATACCTATCACTCTTCAAACATTTCTGTCTGTTTCTAACCCAGGGGTATTTTCGTCATTTTTCCTACAGGGTATTTTTGTAATAAACCGAAGAAATTTGAAAACTATAATAAATTGAGATATTTTGAAATTTCTAAAATTGAGGAGTATTTTTGAGAAATTCTCAATTTGAAGATATAACAAAATTTTGAAAACCAGGGGTATTTTGGTAATTTTGTCAATCAGGGGTAATTTTGTAAATTTCCAAAGTCAAGGTATTATTTTGAAATACAACATTTTTGAGTACTTTTGTAAAATAAAAATTTGATCAAAATTGGGGTAATATGGAAATTTTAGAAACCAAGGGTATTTTCGTAATTTTGCCACTAGGGGCATTTTGGTAATTTTGGTAAATAAAATATTTTGAAAATTTTGTAGATAAATTTGTCCTTCTATCTAAAAGAGATAATTTAATGATTTTAAAACCGAAGTTTTCCTTAAAACACTGCTAGTCCCTTTCGGGTTTTATTTAGGGTTTTGCCTATGACCGAGTCCTCTTGGTTAGGGTGAACCGAAGCTACGCACCAGGTAGGAATCCCGCGAAGAGGAGGTGAGTCATGAGGACTGCTTAAGTACCAAGCTCTTTCGGATCCAATCCTAGACATGCGCACCAAGGTTACCACACCCTAACTCGGCGACTTGGTCCTAGGTTTGTTTAATTAGGCTTTTAAAGTCTTATGTCTTTATTTGGGGTAAACTAGTCCTAAAGTTTAAAATACTTATCACTATCTACGTCCCATGCTTCCTACCCTTCTACAGTAAATAATTCATACAAAAAGTTAGAGGTACTTACCAGGGCGGATCGGTGCCGGAGACTTGGTGCCATGCTTATTCAAAACCAAATATTTCAAAAAGGCCTACCAAAAACATTTTTGGGCCTTGGGCCCCCACAGCCGAGCTTTGAACTGGGCTCTGATACTAATTTTGTAACACCCCAAACCCGGCCCAAACAATATGACCGAATTTGGTTTGCTACAGAGAAAACATTTTGAAAACCAATTTAAAACCGATTTTAAAATTAATCGAAATGCCTTTCAATTTAAATTTTCTTTGTTAAAAACCACACTTAAAAATATTTGTTGAGTCGAGTTGTTTAAAAATTTCAAATGTACTCGATAGTACTTTAAAAACATTTTGTGTTTAATTTGAGAAAACATGTGCAACCGTTTTAACATCAACAAGTAGTTTAAACCAAACATTCAAACATGCAGCAATAATAAAATCATCCTAGGAGGCCTTATTACAATTAAGCAACATAAACCCAAACAAAAGATAGATAAAATCCAAAATTCATTTATTAAAAATCTCCACTGCATGGCCACCTCGAGTCCATCCGGCTCCTCACCCGCGATCTACGAGTCACCTGAAAAATTAAAGGAGAAGGTGAGTCACCAAGACTCAATGTGTAATCCTTCCCCGATTTAGTGCAATAACATACACAAATCATAACCAATTAACATGCATAAGTTTAAAATGCACCCAACCTAACCATCCAAATGCCTTTCTCTACCCCGTGTGGTACCAAACCACTGGTGGTGCCAAACCACTGGTGACATATAGTCACAGATGTGATGCCAAATCACTGGAGATACCAAATCTCTGGTGTCCGAAGACACAAATCGAATGATGGGGCCAACCCATCGTGTGATACCAAATCACTGGCAGACGATCCCATATCTCAAGGTGGGGCCAACCCACGGTGGTATCAACCACAGGGACAAGTCACTATGAGGTGCCAAACCTCTGGAGGTACCAAACCTCTGGTGACCGTAGTCACAATGTGTTACCAAAACACTGGTGTCCGTCGACACGAATATCACTGCCCCCTCCACTCATCAACCCATATCAAACAATTATGTATATTTACTGAAATCATGCAAAAAGGTTTATTTTAACAACATTAATAAATTTATCATTGCCATATATCCAATAAGACACATACCAAATGTGTCATGCTTCCCAAAAGCATCAAATAATAATCTCAAAGCAATAAAGACTTACCCGAGTCTTTGTTAATACCATGATGGTATTACATCCATGTCTACACAAACGGATTAGGCATATTATAACACTTAGCATATTAAAAAGTTATAAGATGTGTATGCACACACCTGGCACCAACAAGAATTCTATAACCCGAATAAACAAATCGGCCACACAAGTATTCTTGCCCCTATATTCGGCCAAAAATGAACATTAGTGCCATGGCCTATTCGGCCAAACCAAAATAATTGAGAAGGGTTCCTTGTGAACCCAAAATCTTACCCAAAAGCCTTCGAACACTAGCCAACACACTCCTAAAAGATTTGGCCTCACTTCCCTACAATCAACCATCATCATTAAGGTTATTAACCTTCGGTTTAAACGAAAACTTAAAAGAATAATCCTTTGAAATAAACCCTTACCACCTTACCAAAACCGATTGCTAGAGAAGTCCCGAGGAAATCTATGCTACCTTCAATATTCGGCCAAAGTTGATCAAGATAGAAGAAGAATATTTTCGACACAACAAAGAGGTATATTCAGCTATAGAACAAAAAGAAAAGAATAGGAAAAGAAATAGAGTTTCGGCAAAGAAGAGTGTGTAGGAGGTTTTTGATGTTTAAGCAAAATAAATAGAAGATCAAGAGGTTGATGAAGGTTTCGGTTTTGAGAGAATGAGATGGAGAAAATAGAAATTGAGCATAAAATGACCAAATGGTCAAAAAGTATTAGCCTTAGCAAATGGTAAAATTCGGCCAAAAAGAAAAGAGTTTTGAGAGAAAATGTTTTGCAAACTTTTGCACCAAATGCAAGGAATAACCAAAAAGAAAATACTTCAATCCTAGCCAAACTAACACAAAATTTCGGCTCCCCCTTTAGTCCAAATTGCCGTCCAAGTTCATGGTCAATTGGCCATGAATTAGTTTCCAAAACACTTTCCACAAACCAAGCCTTTTGTCCCCTCAATTTACCATAACTTCAAGATATCCTACCATAACCTTAGGAATCTTATCCCTTATTTCATGCTTTCCTTTAGAATAAATTCAACTTACCAAAATGAAAGTCCAACCTATCATTATCATAGGTTGACCGGCCATTAAAGCTAACATACAAAAATAATCTTTTAAAAATGCTAAACATGCTACTCGAACCATTAACCTCAAGCCACCTTTCAAGCTCCTTAACCACTTAACCATTTACTCCTCTTATGCTTTAAATGAACACTTAATTAACTTAAGTGTCAAGCTCACTTAATCCTACTTCATTAAATAAATCATACTAAAAATTATCCTACTTAATCGAGCTTACTCAAGACCCCTAATTGAGTCTTATAATTCCACAAATAATATCACAGAAATTCAAACACAAGAAAATAATTCAATCAAAAATAGCCCCAATTTCAGGATGTTACAGTTCTACCCCCCTTAAAAATAATTTCGACCTCAAAATTACCTGATCAGAAGAGATGGGGGTATTGCTGCCGTATCACATCCTCGGGTTCCCACGTCGCTTCCTCCATACCATGGTTTCGCCATAGCACTTTCACCAAGGGTACTGCTTTCTTACGCAAAACCTTGACATCACGATCTAAGATCTGAACTGGCTCCTCTTCAAAAGATAAGTCGGAGTTAACCTCAATCTCTGATACTGGCACAACGTGCGATGGATCCGACCGATACTGTCTAAGCATCGACACATGAAAGACGTCATGAATCTGACTCAACTCTGCTGGCAGTTCGAGCTGATAAGCTACCGGTCCTACTCGCTTCAACACAGTATACGGGCCGATAAACCTTGGACTTAACTTCCCTTTTTGCCCAAAACGCAACACCTTTTTCCAAGGCGACACCTTCAGAAAGACTTTATCTCCTACCTCGTATTCTATTTCCTTGCGCTTGAGATCGGCGTAAGACTTCTGCCTATCCGACGCTTCCTTGAGACGAGCCCGAATTACCTTAACTTTGTCCTCGGTTTCAGTCATCAATTCTGGACCCAAAACCTGACGTTCACCCAACTCCGTCCAACACGTAGGAGTACGACACTTCCGTCCATACAGTGCTTCATATGGTGCCATTTGGATACTCGCTTGATAACTATTGTTATAAGCGAATTCCGCCAACGGTAGATACTCCTCCCAACTGCCACTGAAATCCAGAACGCAACCTCTGAGCATATCTTCTAAGATCTGAATCACTCTCTCCGATTGTCCGTCTGACTGCGGGTGAAAAGCTGTGCTGAAATCCAATCTCGTTCCCAAGGCTTGATGCAAAGCTCTCCAAAACCTTGATGTAAACCTCGGATCCCTATCCGAGATAATCGATACTGGCACACCATGGAATCTCACTATCTCGGTTACATATAACTTTGCTAGCCTCTGAAGCGAAAAATCTACCCTTACAGGTATGAAATGTGCTGACAAAGTCCACTGACAAAGAGGTAAGAGGTAATCCACTGACAAAGTCCATAGTGATCCTCTCCCACTTCCACTGAGGAATCTTCACCGGCTGAAGTAAACCAGATGGCAACTGATGTTCAGCCTTAACTTGTTGACACGTCAGACACTTACCCACGAACTCAGTTACTTCCCGCTTCAGACCTGGCCACCAAAACTGCTCTCTCAAATCTCGATACATCTTGCTACCTCCGGGATGCATAGCATATGGGCTGCTATGTGCGTCCCGAAGAATCCTTTATCTCAACTCCACATCTTTCGGCATACAAGCTCTCCCTTTAAAGCACAAAACTCCCTCACTGGACAGACTAAAATCCTCTAATCCACCATTCTGGACTTGCAACCTCCGATCATTCAAACCATCATCCTCTAACTGCTTCTCCTTAATCTGATCTAACCAAGTCGGCTTGACTTGCAATTCTGGCAAAAGACTCCCATCATCGAACAGACTAAGTCGACCAAACATTGATCTTAAATCTGATACAACCTTACGACTTAACGCGTCTGCCACCACGTTAGCCTTACCAGGATGATACTCGATCGAACAGTCGTAGTCCTTCAACAGCTCAATCCATCTACGCTGTCTCAAATTCAAATCCTCCTTAGTCAAAAGATACTTAAGACTCTTCTGATCCGTATAAACTATCGACTTCTCTCCGTACAAGTAGTGCCTCCATATCTTCAAAGCGAAGACTACAGCCGCTAACTCCAAGTCATGAGTCGGATAATTAGCCTCATGTGGTCTCAACTGCCGAGATGCATAAGCCACTACCTTCCCTTCTTGCATCAGCACACATCCCAAACCAATATGTGATGCATCGCAATAAACCGTGGATTCCTTGCCTGTCTCAGGTTGAATCAAAACCAGAGCTTCAGTCAAAATTATCTTCAATTTGTCAAAACTTTCTTGTTGCTCCTCGGTCCACACAAATGGAATTCCTTTCCTCAACAACTTGGTCATCGGTGCAGCAATCAAAGAAAATCCTTCCACAAATCTTCGGTAATACCCCGCCAGACCTAGAAAACTCCGAATCTCAACCACAGACTTAGGCGGCTTCCAATCCAACACTGCCTCAATCTTCCGAGGATCCACTCTAATCCCTTCGGCTGAAACAACGTGACCCAAGAAAGTCACCTCCTTAAGCCAGAATTCGCACTTACTAAATTTCACATACAGCTGCTTTTCCCTCAAAATCTGCAACACTACTCACAAATGCGCATCATGCTCCTCCTCTGACTTCGAATACACCAAAATATAGTCTATAAAGACCACAACAAACTGGTCCAAAAACTACTGAAATACCCTATTCATCATGTCCATGAATGCTTCCGGTGCGTTAGTCAATCCAAACGGCATCACCAGAAACTCGTAGTGACCATACCGAGTACGAAATGCCGTCTTATGGATATGAGCCTCTTTCACCTTCAGCTGATGATATCCAGACCTTAAATCAATCTTAGAGAAAACCGCAGCCCCTTTAAGCTGATCAAACTAGTCATCTATCCTCGGCAAAGGATACTTGTTTTTGATCGTCAGCTTATTCAACTGGCGGTAGTCTATACACATCCGCATCGCACCATCCTTCTTCTTGACAAAAAGTACCGGTGCTCCCCAAGGTGAAACACTTGGTCGAATGAAACCTCGATCCAACAACTCTTGAATCTGAGCCTTCAATTCCATCAATTCCTTCGGTGCCATCCTATACGGAGCTATAGACACTTGCGCCATTCCGGGTAACAGATCTATACCGAATTCGACCTCACGATACGGAGGCAATCCCGGAAGTTCTTCAGGAAATATGTCAGCAAATTCCTTTACAGTTTGAACATTCCCCACAGAAGACTCCTTAGCTTCCAAAGCACACACATGAACTACGAACGCCTCACAGCCCTTCCTGACCATCTTCACAGCTTTCAACGCAGATACCACGTTGGATAGATAATCTCTCCTATTATCTATCATGACCACTTCTTCACCTTCAACCGTCTTCAAAACCATGCGCTTAGCAGCGCAATCCAAACTTGCTTGGTACTTGACCAACCAATCCATCCCAAGAATCAGATCGAACTCCTTAAACGGCAGTTCCATCAGATCGGCTACAAACACTACCCCTTGGAGTTCTAGGGGTACATCCCTATAAAGCTTATCTACTTCTACAGAGTAACCTAAAGGACTAAGTACGGTCATCCTCCTAGAAACAGTCTCAGAAACTAAACTCATGGTCTCAACTATGCTACTAGCAACGTAAGAATGCGCCGAACCCACATCTATCAAAGCAGTATATGGAACACCAAAGATTAAAAACGTACCGGTTATGACGTCCGGTGCGTCTCCTTCCTCACGACGCCTTACAGCATACACCAAACCAGGCTGTCTAGACTCCGTGTTGCCAATATCTCTGCGAGCTGCTCCGCGACCTCCACTAGAGCCATAACCACCTCTACCATTTCCTCGACCTCTCTGCGGTGCTGGTCCATCCTTTCTGAACTGAGCACGACCTTGACCTTCAGACTGATTCCTAGCTTGCTTACGTGGACAATCTCTCACACGATGATCCAACGAACCACACTCGAAACATCCTTTCCCTCCGGTCCAACATTCTCCCCAATGGAACTTCCCACAACGATTACACTGGGTCGGTCTCTGATTAGCAGCTGTAGACCTCCCTGCCTGATTTGACCCACTCTGCCTAAACCTTTTCTGAACGTTACCACCTGACCCAGACGATCCAAAGCCTCTCTTCAGCTTGCTCCTATCATAACTTTGCCTCGCGGACTCCTTGACTCCTTCGGCTACCTTGGCCTTCTCCACCAAGACAGCAAACTCACGCTCCTGCTGCGGAGCAATCAGCAACCTTAACTCGTCTCTAAGCCCATCTTCAAAGCGGACACAATGATCATGCTCCGATGCCACTATTCCCTGAGCATAGCGGCTCAGCCTCAAGAATTCCGCTTCATACTCCGACACAGACTTATTTCCTTGTACTAACCCCAGAAAAGCTTTCCTCTGAGCATCAATGTAGCTTGAGCCAACATACTTCTTCTGATAAGAAATTTTTAAATACTCCCAAGTAAGATCATCTGCCGTAGCACCATCTCGAACCGTGAGCCACCAACGATAGGACTCATCCTTGAGAAGTGACACCGCTCCTTTCAGTTTCTCCTCATTTGTCAAATCTATCTCATCCATGATTCTTTCGATCGATTCTAGCCAATACTCAGCCGTATTGGGCGCAACACCAGACACACCTCGGAAAAATTCAGCTCCGTTAGCTCGAAGTCTCTCAAGTACCGACTTCCGAGCTCCTCCACCTCCACCCATTCCTGCTACCCTTTCCAGAACCCGCAGCATCGCTTGTGACACAGCGTCATCACCCGTCTGATCCTGCTCCTCAGCTCCAAAGGTTGGGGGTGGTGGTGGCGGTGGTATCTCGTTCTCAGATCCTTGACCCGACCCGACAGGTTCCGATACGGCCATCCTACTTCTTCCGCGTCCACGACGGCCACGTCCTCTAAAGCTCATTCTAACTATCGCGCTTTAATCTGATTAGGAAATTTTTATGAATTAGTACATGTTTCACTTGATTATCTGCGAAGAAATTTTATGAAAAGAGTTTAATAGGAGTTCTTTCGATCAAACAAGGTTTTAAGTCTTCTATCCTAGTTTACACAGAAAAGTACATCCATTCCATAATACCTTTCATACCTATCACTCTTCAGACATTTCTGTCTGTTTCTAACCCAGGGGTATTTTCGTCATTTTTCCTACAGGGTATTTTTGTAATAAACCGAAGAAATTTGAAAACTTTAATAAATTGAGATAATTTGAAATTTCTAAAATTGAGGAGTATTTTTGAGAAATTCTCAATTTGAAGATATAACAAAATTTTGAAAACCAGGGGTATTTTGGTAATTTTGTCAATCAGGGGTAATTTTGTAAATTTCCAAAGTCAAGGTATTATTTTGAAATACAACATTTTTGAGTACTTTTGTAAAATAAAAATTTGATCAAAATTAGGGTAATATGGAAATTTTAGAAACCAAGGGTATTTTCGTAATTTTGCCACTAGGGGCATTTTGGTAATTTTGGTAAATAAAATATTTTGAAAATTTTGTAGATAAATTTGTCCTTCTATCTAAAAGAGATAATTTAATGATTTTAAAACCGAAGTTTTCCTTAAAACACGGCTAGTCCCTTTCGGGTTTTATTTAGGGTTTTGCCTATGACCGAGTCCTCTTGGTTAGGGTGAACCGAAGCTACGCACCAGGTAGGAATCCCGCGAAGAGGAGGTGAGTCATGAGGACTGCTTAAGTACCAAGCTCTTCTGGATCCAATCCTAGACATGCGAACCAAGGTTACCACACCCTAACTCGGCGACTTGGTCCTAGGTTTGTTTAATTAGGCTTTTAAAGTCTTATGTCTTTATCTGGGGTAAACTAGTCCTAAAGTTTAAAATACTTATCACTATCTACGTCCCATGCTTCCTACCCTTCTACAGTAAATAATTCATACAAAAAGTTAGAGGTACTTACCAGGGCGGATCGGTGCCGGAGACTCGGTGCCATGCTTATTCAAAACCAAATATTTCAAAAAGGCCTACCAAAAACATTTTTAGGCCTTGGGCCCCCACAGCCGAGCTTTGAACTGGGCTCTGATACCAATTTTGTAACACCCCAAACCCGGCCCAAACAATATGTCCGAATTTGGTTTGCTACAGAGAAAACATTTTGAAAACCAATTTAAAACCGATTTTAAAATTAATCGAAATGCCTTTCAATTTAAATTTTCTTTGTTAATAACCACACTTAAAAATATTTGTTGAGTCGAGTTGTTTAAAAATTTCAAATGTACTCGATAGTACTTTAAAAACATTTTATGTTTAATTTGAGAAAACATGTGCAACCGTTTTAACATCAACAAGTAGTTTAAACCAAACATTCAAACATGCAGCAATAATAAAATCATCCTAGGAGGCCTTATTACAATTAAGCAACATAAACCCAAACGAAAGATAGATAAAATCCAAAATTCATTTATTAAAAATCTCCACTGCATAGCCACCTCGAGTCCATCCAGCTCCTCACCCGCGATCTACGAGTCACCTGAAAAATTAAAGGAGAAGGTGAGTCACCAAGACTCAATGTGTAATCCTTCCCCGATTTAGTACAATAACATACACAAATCATAACCAATTAACATGCATAAGTTTAAAATGCACCCAACCTAACCATCCAAACGCCTTTCTCTACCCCGTGTGGTACCAAACCACTGGTGGTGCCAAACCACTGGTGACATATAGTCACAGATGAGATGCCAAATCACTGGAGATACCAAATCTCTGGTGTCCGAAGACACAAATCGAATGATGGGGCCAACCCATCGTGTGATACCAAATCACTGGCAGACGATCCCATATCTCAAGGTGGGGCCAACCCTCGGTGGTATCAACCACAGGGACAAGTCGCTATGAGGTGCCAAACCTCTGGAGGTACCAAACCTCTGGTGACCGTAGTCACAATGTGTTACCAAAACACTGGTGTCCGTCGACACGAATATCACTGCCCCCTCCACTCATCAACCCATATCAAACAATTATGTATATTTACTGAAATCATGCAAAAAGGTTTATTTTAACAACATTAATAAATTTATCATTGCCATATATCCAATAATACACATACCAAATGTGTCATGCTTCCCAAAAGCATCAAATAATAATCTCAAAGCAATAAAGACTTACCCGAGTCTTTGTTAATACCATGATGGTATTACATCCATGTCTACACAAACGGATTAGGCATATTATAACACTTAGCATATTAAAAAGTTATAAGATGTGTATGCACACACCTGGCACCAACAAGAGTTCTATAACCTGAATAAACAAATCGGCCACACAAGTATTCTTGCCCCTATATTCGGCCAAAAATGAACATTAGTGCCATGGCCTATTCGGCCAAACCAAAATAATTGAGAAGGGTTCCTTGTGAACCCAAAATCTTACCCAAAAGCCTTCGAACACTAGCTAACACACTCCTAAAAGATTTGGCCTCACTTCCCTACAATCAACCATCATCATTAAGGTTATTAACCTTCGGTTTAAATGAAAACTTAAAAGAATAATCCTTTGAAATAAACCCTTACCACCTTACCAAAACCGATTGCTAGAGAAGTCCCGAGGAAATCTATGCTACCTTCAATATTCGGCCAAAGTTGATCAAGATAGAAGAAGAATATTTTCGGCACAACAAAGAGGTATATTCGGCTATAGGACAAAAAGAAAAGAATAGGAAAAGAAATAGAGTTTCGGGAAAGAAGAGTGTGTAGGAGGTTTTTGATGTTTAAGCAAAACAAATAGAAGATCAAGAGGTTGATGAAGGTTTCGGTTTTGAGAGAATGAGATGGAGAAAATAGAAATTGAGCATAAAATGACCAAATGGTCAAAAAGTATTAGGCTTAGCAAATGGTAAAATTCGGCCAAAAAGAAAAGAGTTTTGAGAGAAAATGTTTTGCAAACTTTTGCACCAAATGCAAGGAATAACCAAAAAGAAAAGACTTCAATCCTAGCCAAACTAACACAAAATTTCGGCTCCCCCTTTAGTCCAAATTGCCGTCCAAGTTCATGGTCAATTGGCCATGAATTAGTTTCCAAAACACTTTCCACAAACCAAGCCTTTTGTCCCCTCAATTTACCATAACTTCAAGATATCCTACCATAACCTTAGGAATCTTATCCCTTATTTCATGCTTTCCTTTAGAATAAATTCAACTTACCAAAATGAAAGTCCAACCTATCATTATCATAGGTTGACCGGCCATTAAAGCTAACATACAAAAATAATCTTTTAAAAATGCTAAACATGCTACTCGAACCACTAACCTCAAGCCACCTTTCAAGCTCCTTAACCACTTAACCACTTACTCTTCTTATGCTTTAAATGAACACTTAATTAACTTAAGTGTCAAGCTCACTTAATCCTACTTCATTAAATAAATCATACTAAAAATTATCCTACTTAACTGAGCTTACTCAAGACCCCTAATTGAGTCTTATAATTCCACAAATAATATCACAGAAATTCAAACACAAGAAAATAATTCAATCACAAATAGCCCCAATTTCAGGATGTTACAAACCAAGCTAAATACGAAGAAGCTTATAGCAATGCTTAAGGTTCAGTTCATAGAGCAGCATCTAGTAGTAGAAGATCCGTATCTGAGGGCCGAGGAGGAGAGGTAAAAGAAGCCTTCTTCCAAATGATGAACGAATGGTTTACCGAATATGTAAAAATAAATTTGGTTGTACAACAACCTCCACCGCCTCCGTTTCTCAATCGGTTCCCGATATGCCACAAGGTACAGAACATGTTAGAGCCGGTAAGCCTCTTGTAGATAAAATCTGTAAATATGGGGCAGTAGAATTTAGATCTACAACTGAAAATGATCCTGAAAGAGCTCAGTTTTGGTTAGAAAACACTATCAGGGTTCTGGATGAATTGTCTTGTACACCAGCTGAATGTTTAAAATGTGTTGTATCACTGCTAAAAGACTCAGCTTACCAGTGGTGGAGCACTTTAATTTCTATTGTACCGAAGGAGATGGTCACTTGGGAATTCTTCCAAACTGAGTTCAAAAAGAAATATATTAGTCAAAGGTTTCTTGATAAAAGAATGGAAAGAATTTCTGGAGCTCAAATAGGGGCATATGATAGTATCTGAATATGAACCAGAATTTGTTCAACTGAGTAAATATGCCAGAGAGTGTATCCCGACTAAAATTTCCATGTGTAAATGGTTTGAAAGGGGATTAAATGAAGACATAAAGTTCTTAGTTGGGATTCTTGAGTTGAAAGAATTTGTTGCATTGGACGATAGAGCTCATAAAGCCGAAGAGTTGAGTAAAGAAAAGAGACAAGCTGAAATAGAAGTAAAAAATTCAAGTAAAAGATTTACAAGAAATTCATATCAGTCGACTTCAAAGAAATAAAAGAAAAATTTTGACCGTTTTACCACCTCTGCACGGTACTCTGGGAGAGATAGGAGTATTCCACAATCCCAGTTTAAGATCTCAAGCTACATCTGTAGCAAGTGCAAGCAGTGTTAGAAATACCAGACCCAGATGCAAGCATTGTAATAAACTGCATTTTGGAGAGTGTCGTATGAAGAGCGGAGCTTGTTTCAGATGTGGTTCTTATGACCACTATCTCAGAGACTACCCGAAAAATCCTGAAAAAGGTATCGTCCAAACTTTAAGCCCGAACAACCCCGCTACAAGAGGTAGCCCACCTCGTAATCCCAGTAATGTGAGTGGTAGCTGAGGTACAACAAAAGATTCAACCGTGAGATCTGAAGCACAAACACTAGCCAGAACATATGCTATTCGTGCACGTGAGGATGCCACTGCACCAGACATTATTACTGCTACTTTTTCTCTTCTTGATACTGATATAACTGCTTTGATTGATCCTGGTTCAACACATTCATATATTTGCACAAATTTAGTGAATAATAAAAATCTACCTGTTGAGTCCACTTAATTCGTGGTTAAAGTATCAAACCCCCTATGCTAGTATGTGATAGTGGACAAAATTTGCAAGAATTATCTGTTAATGGTACGGGGTTACTATTTTCCAACCGATTTGATGTTATTGTCATTTGATGAATTTGATGTAATTTTGGGTATGGATTGGTTGACTTAGCATGATGTTGTGGTACATTGTAAGCAAAAGCATATTATGTTGAAATGTCAGAAGGGTGAAATTCTCTACATTGAATCTATTAATTTGGATGGGTTGTCTAATGTGATATCAGCCATGTCAGCACAGAAATATGTCAAAAAAAGGTTATGTTGTTTAGCTTTCTTATGTGTTGGACACTAAAGTATCTGAATCCAAGATTAAATCAGTGCCGGTGGTATGTGGATATCTTGATGTGTTTCTGGAAGAATTACTCGGATTGTCGCCGGACAAAGAAGTTGAATTTTCTATAGATCTTGTTCCAGGAACAACACCGATATCTATAGCACCATACAGAATGGCCCCTACAGAATTAAAAGTGTTGAAAGTACAGTTGTAAGAATTAGCTGACAGGGGTTTTGTACGACATAGTTCATCACATTGGGGTGCACTCGTTCTGTTTGTTAAGAAGAATAATGGATTGTTTGAGATTGTGTATTGATCACAGACAGCTCAACAAAGTTACAATCAAGAATAAGTATCCACTGCCTCGTATTGACGACTTGTTTGATCAGTTAAAAGGTGTCACAGTGTTTTCAAAGATTGACCTCCATTCTAGTTACTGTCAGTTATGAGTGAAAGAGTAGGATGTACCAAAAATATCTTTCAAAACCAGGTACGGACATTATGAATTCCTTGTGATGTCGTTTGGCTTGACTAATTGTAACATCCTGGAATCAGGGGCTTTGCATTTGTTATGTTTCTGTGTGTTTGGTATGCTTTGTCAATTAATCTAGTATGTTTGGGGGCCCCGGTTGGCTCGGGGTTAAGCTTGAGCCTTAGGGAAAAACTTTTTTCTAGGCTTTAGGGGAGAGTTAGCTGAGGTAGGCCTTAACGTTAGTTACTTGTGTTTGTTGACACAAGTAGAGAGGTGGTAGAGTGGCAAGGAGACGCCACTTAAGGTGCAGGGAAGTGGCGTCATTTGGGTAGCAGCAGGGGGAAGAGGTTCGAATCCTATAACACTCACTTGGAAGCTTTATTTTTGTACTCAGGAAGCTAAGGTGGTGGTTTCGGCAAGGGCTCTCCAAAGTGGTTGGTGGAATGAGTCAAAATGTTTGAATAGAAGGGAGGAGAGGAATTGGAGGAGTAAGAATTGGTCAACAAGTTTAAATGTGGAGTGGAGAGTGAAAGGTGGAGGAAGTTGTGGGATTTGGAGAGAGGGTGAGAGGTTGGCCGAATTGGGATGGTGTGTGGGTGTGTGTGCACGGTTTAGTTTGGCTAGAAGGGGGGGCGAACCTTCATTTGTAGCACATAGACTTTTTGTTGAGCATTGTGGTCATAAGGCTATGCCGTTCCTCCAAGTGATCATTTTTGAGTATTGTGTAGCCAATTAACCTTAGAAACCCTTTTCTTCTCTTTTGCACTTTAGAACATTTGCTTCTTTTCTCATTTACCAAAACCGAAACCATCATTTTGCTATCACTTTTGCATTTATTTCTTTTGCAACCAAAAATCAAAACACCTTCTTACTTCATCTTCATAGCCGAGTCTCCCTCCATTTACTTCTTGTTTCTTCTTCATAACTGAACATATTGTCGTCACTCATTCTTCTAGCCTTCTCAAATCGGCCTCTTCTTATTTTGTGGGGGGCCTCGTTTTCATATTCTTTTCTGCATCTGGCTAGTGTATGGAAGATCATTGGGGCAACTGGTTTCTTAGGCCAAGTTTGCTAGCAATCGGTGTTGGTTGATCAAGGAAGAGAAGGGCTGAGGCTTCCCTAGTTGCCGAAAGTTTTGTTCCAAGCAGTCTTACTCGTTGTGTTAGTAACAAAGAAATGGTCAAGTTGAGGAAGGAAGTGTAGCTATAGTCGTCGTCCCTAAGTTTAAGAAACGTGTAGTATCTGCAGTACGAGACTTTCCACCGGGCTGTGGTAGAGAGCCGACGTCTGCCTGGGATAGGCAAATAGCTATCGTTCCTGCTAGTGAAAACGTTGACATAGAGAGTGTAGTCTTACGCGTTACTAGGTGTGTAATTCTCACACACTCTATATGTTAAGTTATGTTATTAATTGTGTTGACTGAAAGCCGAAACGACTGAATTGGCAGTCGAAATACCTTGGGGGTAAGGTTGGAGACACCGGGTAAGTTCTACTACGACTTCATGTTTGAAATATGTGTATGTATGAATTAATTTGTTGTTTGCATCCAAAGCATGATCATTCATTTCAGTATGTTAACAAATGCATGAACTTGGGATATGATGCGAAAGGGGAAGTGCTATTTAGGGACTGTCACAGTGGTTTGGTACCACAGTGGGTTGGCCTCACATATTTGATTCAGTGACTATGTCCCAGTGGCTTGGTGCCACGGTGGTCTAACACCACGTAATTGTGATTCAGTGACTCATCCCAGTGGTTTGGTACCACAGTGGGTTGGCCCCACATATATCTATCCGGGATTGTCACAGTGGTTTGGTACCACGGTGGGTTGGCCCCACACATATTGTTAGTGACTCTGTCATAGTGATCTGGTATCACTGTGGTCTAGAACCACAGTGGCTTGGTGCCACAGGCGAATGGTCGATTCAGGTGTTGTAGAGGATGGAAAGTAGGTGGGACTGGGCTGCATTACATACATACTTAATATATTGATTTGTGTGGGCTGAGGCCCAATGGGCCTCCGTGGGTGAAAAGCCCAGAGATCGTTTAATGGGGATTTACACACTGAGTCTTGGTGACTCATCCCTCTGCTAAATGTTGCAGGTAATCATTAGATTGCGAAATTGGAGCCGAGGTGGACTCGAGGCGGCCATGCAAAATGCTCTAAGTAATTTCGTTTCCAATATTTTAAATTTCACTATTAAGTTGGATTTTTGGTGTTGTAATAAGGCCACTTAAACGTTAACTTGGGTTTTTATTATGAAATTGATATAGCATGCCTAATAGTTATCAAAGTGGGAGTTTTCTAAGATTAAAACCTTGAACAAACAATTTTTAAATGGCTAATGAAGGATGGGTAACGAATAACAAATTTATTAATATTTTCAATTAAAAACCACAACATAGTTTCCAAACTGATCGCTGTAACAAAATTTTCTTAAGTTCGATTTAGATTAAGGAACTCGACTTGCAATACAGCCTAAGTTTATCAATTACTCTGAATTTCCTCTAAAGGCAATAATGATCCACAAAAATTTTCTCAACTCGTGATTTATTTAGTCTTTTCAAAATTTTCTTTCCTGTAACATACCAGATTTGGTCGTTGCGTTTGGCCGAGTTTGGGGTGTTACAATTGTGGTGTCAGAGCCAGTTTCAAAAACTCAGCTGTGGGTATAAGGTTCAAAATATTTTCAAAAAAATGGTTTGAAAAATGATTCAGATAAAACACCTATTTTCTGGAAGCATGGTAGCTGAGTCTCCGGCACCAAATCCGTACAGTAAGTCTTCTAATCATTGGTTGCTTTACATGACATAATTGTATTATGATATGATTGTTAGTACTAAGAAATTCAACTTTAGAGACTGAAACATGTAGGAGTGCATGTGTTCACGAAGAATTACTTTAAAACTATTTTCATAAGATTGCTCGATAATAAACAGTGGAAGAAAATACTAACTCATAAAACTTTTAATCAGATTAAATCGAATTGATAGTCATGAGTGCTAGAGGACGTGGTCGTGGCATGCGAGGCCGTGGTAGAGGCCGGGGTGTTGGGCTTGAACCTTCAAAATCAGGACATGGGCTGGAAGGTGAAGTGCCAGTACCACCAGTTGTGGAAGCGGAATTTCAGGATCAAACTGGTGGAGACGATGCTGTGTCTCAGGCGATGTTACGTGTTTTGGAAAGAGTTGCTGGGGTGAGCACAGGATCAGTAGCTCGGAAATCTGTGTGAGAACGACTTCGAGCTAACGAGGCTGAGATGTTTAGGGGCATCTCTGGTGTGGCTCCTAACGTAGCTGAGTATTGGTTAGAGGTGGTTGAGCGTATCATGGATGACCTTGACTGTACCGCGGAAGAGAAATTGAAGGGAGTAGTGTCTCTCCTTCGAGATGAGGCATACCAATGGTGGCTCACGGTCAGAGATGGTACAGCGGCTGACCGCATCACTTGGGAGTTCTTTAAATCAGCATTCCAAGGGAAGTACATTGGGTCGAGTTATGTGGACGCTCAGCGGAAGGCATTCCTTGATTTGGTTCAGGGAAGTAAGTCAGTGGCCGAGTATAAGGTGAAATTTTTACGTCTGAGCAGTTATGCCCGAGGTATTGTTACAACGGATCATGAGCGATGTGTTCGATTTAAGGATGGATTGAGAGATGAGTTGCAGGTACTGATAGCTCCACAACAGGAAAGGGAGTTTGCCATTCTGGTTGTGAAGCCTAAGATAGCTGAAGAGGTAAAGAGGTCTGAAAGGCATAATCAGGATAGGGACAAGGGAAGGAATAAAAGGAATTTTGGGTCGTCAGGATCCACAAGGAATTTTTAGAAGAGGCCTAAGTTAAATGGACCGAGTTGAGCTACGAGGCTTGCTGCTGGGAGTCGATCGCAACTGTGTACTCTATGTGGAAAATTTCATTCAGGAGAGTGCTGGTTGGGTGGTAGAGGATGCTTCAGATGTGGATCTATGGATCATCAGGTAAGGGATTGTCCGCAGGAACCCAACAGAGAGGGACCGGCAGGTCAGAGTTATGCTCAACCTGGTAGAGGTGGTCAGCAACCACAGAGAGGTCGTGGTCCAGCTAGAGAAGGAAATGGTTTCGGTCGGGGGCGTGAAGCATCAGAAAGAGGTGCTGGGAATACAGATGCGAGACAGCCTGGGTTGGTCTATGCAGCTAGACGCCGAGAAGAGGGTGATGCGCCGGACATCATAACTGGTACGTTCCTTATTTTCGGATTGCCTTTTTCTGCACTGATTGATATTGGGTCAACTCATTCCTATGTTGCTTGTAAGGTGTCTGGAACTCTGAACATAGACTCTGAGATTGTTGGACCGGGGTTTTATTCCACCCAGTGTGTCACCTTGGGGAACGCCAGTGCTATTTGTTAAGAAGAAGGACGAGTCGATGCGGATGTGCATTGACTATAGGCAACTGAACAAGTTAACGATTAAGAACAAGTACCCGTTGCCTAGGATAGACGATCTGTTCGATCAGTTGCGAGGCGCTTGAGTCTTCTCAAAGATAGACTTGAGGTCTGGGTATCATCAGCTTAAGGTTAAGAAGGTAGATATTCATAAGACAGCTTTTCGAACTCGTTATGGTCACTACGAGTTCTTGGTGATGCCGTTCGGGTTGACAAATACACCAACGGTGTTTATGGACATGATAAACCGGGTATTCCAACCCTATCTGGACCAGTTTGTCGTGGTGTTCATAGACGATATCCTGGTTTATCCAAGTACGGAAGAGGAGCATGATTCACATCTTCGGGTGGTTCTGCAGATTCTGAGGGAGAAGTAGCTGTACGCCAAATTCAGTAAATGTGAATTTTGATTGAAAGAAGTTACCTTTTTGGGTCATATTGTATCTGTTGTGGGGATTAGGGTCGATCCTCGAAAAATTGAAGCTGTGTTGGACTAGAAACCGCCTAAGTCTGTGGTGGAGATTCGGAGTTTTCTTGGTTTAGCTGGGTATTATAGAAGGTTTGTTGAGGGGTTCTCGTTAATAGCTGCTCCGTTAACCAAGTTGATACGGAAAGGAGAATCGTTTGTCTGGTCAGCTAGGCAGTAGGAAAGTTTTGATTGGTTGAAGAGGATTTTGACAGAGGCACCGGTGTTAATTCATCCTGAGGCAGGGAAAGAGTTTGTCATCTATTGTGATGCGTTGCACACAGGGTTAGGATGTGTGTTGATGAAAGAGGGGAAAGTAGTAGCATATGCGTCTCGGCAATTGAGACCACATGAGGTGAACTATCCCATGCATGATCTTGAGTTAGCTGCGGTAGTGTTCGCTCTGAAGATTTGGAGACACTACCTGTATGGGGAGAAGTCCATCATCTACATGGATCAAAAGAGCTTGAAATACCTCCTTACTCAGAAAGACTTGAATTTAAGGCAGTGGAGGTGGATTGAGTTGTTGAAGGATTATGACTGCTCGATTGAGTACCACCCGGGTAAAGCTAACGTAGTGGCAGACGCGTTGAGCCGTAAGGTAATATCAGACTTGAGGGCAATGTTTGCTCATCTCAGTTTGTATGATGATGGAAGCTTGTTAGCTGAACTGCAAGTGAAGCCTTCTTGGATCAGTCAGATAAAAGAGAAGCAGTTGTCTGATGAATTGCTAGGTGCAAAACTTCAGCTAGTGCCAGATGGTGAAATAGCAGATTTTAGTGTGAACAGTGATGGGGTATTGTGTTTTCAGGGAAAGGCCTGTATGCCGAGGGATTTATTGGTTGGAGACACCGGGTTAGTTCTACTACGACTTCATGTTTGAAATATGTGTATGTATGAATTAATTGGTTGTTTGCATCCACAGCATGATCATTCATTTGAGTATGTTAACATATGCATCAACTTGGGATATGATGCAAAAGGGGAAGTGATATTTAGGGACTGTCATAGTGGTTTGGTACTACAGCGGGTTGGCCCCACATATTTGATTCAGTGACTATGTCCCAGTGGCTTGGTGCCACGGTGGTCTAACACCACGTAATTATGATTCAGTGACTCGTCCCAGTGGTTTGGTACCACAGTGGGTTGGCCCCACATATATCTATTCGGGATTGTCACAGTGGTTTGGTACCACGGTGGGTTGGCCCCACACATATTGTTAATGACTCTGTCACAGTGATCTGGTATCACGGTGGTCTAGAACCACAGTGGCTTGGTGCCACGGGCGAATGGTTGATTCAGGTGTTGTAGAGGATGGAAAGTAGCTGGGACTGGGCTGCATTACATACATACTTAATATATTGATTTGTGTGGGCTGAGGCCCAATGGGCCTCCGTGGGCGAAAATCCCAGAGATCGTTTAATGGGGATTGACACACTGAGTCTCAGTGACTCATCCCTCTGCTAAATTTTGCAGGTAATCATTAGATCACGGAATTGGAACTGAGGTGGACTCGAGGTGGCCATGCAAAATGCTCTAAGTAATTCCGTTTCCAATATTTTAAATTTCACTATTAAGTTGGATTTTTTGTGTTGTAATAAGGCCACTTAAACGTTAACTTGGGTTTTTATTATGAAATTGATATAGCATGCCTAATAATTATTTAAGTGGGAGTTTTCTAAGATTAAAACCTTGAACAAACGATTTCCAAATGGCTAATGAAGGATGGGTAACGAAAAACAAATTGATTAACATTTTCAATTAAAAACCGCAACATAGTTTCCAAACTGATTGCTGTCACAAAATCTTCTTAAGTTCGATTTAGATTAAGGAACCCGACTTGCAATACGGCCTAAGTTTATCAATTACTCTAAATTTCCTCTATAGGCAATAACGATCCACAAAACTTTTCTCAACTCGTGATTTATTTAGTCTTTACAAAATTTTCTTTCCTATAACATACCAGATTCGGTCGTAGCGTTTGACTGGGTTTGGGGTGTTACACTAATGCACCTACCGTGTTTATGGATTTAATGAATAGAATTTTTAGACCGTATCTGGATAGATTTGTTGTAGTGTTTATTGGTGATATTCTGGTATATTCCCGAGATGAAAATGAACATGTTGATCATTTGAGAATTGTTCTGCAAACTCTGCGTGAGAAACAAATGTATGCTAAATTCAATAAATGTGAATTCTGGCTTCATGAAGTTGGTTTTCTAGGACATATAGTATCTGTTGAAGGCATCAGAGTGGATCTGAATAAAATATTAGCAATTGTTAACTGGAAAGCACTGAAAAATGTGTCTGAAGTCAGAAGTTTTCTGGGATTAGTCGGTTACTATCAGAGATTTGTAAAAGAGTTTTCAATGATAGCTTCTCCGATGACACGGTTGTTGCAGAAAGATGTGAAATTTGAGTGGACTGATAAGTGTCAGCAAAGTTTTGACCAGTTAAAAGCCCTGTTGAATGAAGCACCAGTCCTAGTTCAACCTGAGTCGAGTAAATAATTTGTGATTTACAGTGATACATCATTAAATGGTTTAGGCTATGTTTTGATGTAAGAAGGTAAAGTAATAGACTGTGCTTCTAGACAGCTAAAACCACATGAAAATAATTACCCGCTACATGATCTAGAATTAGCAGCTACTGTTTTTGCACTTAAAATTTCGTGACACTATTTGTTCAGTGAAAAATGTCACATATTCACTGATCACAAAAGTTTAAAATATCTGATGTCCCAAAAATATTTGAATCTGAGCCAGCACAGATGGCTTGAATTGTTAAAATACTATGATCTAGTTATCGATTATCATCTGGGAAAAGCAAATGTAGTTGTAGATGCTCTAAACAGAAAGTCTTTATTTACGTTGTGAGCAATGAATACCCGATTGTCATGTATGATGATGGTTCAATCTTGGCTGAGCTAAAAGCTAAACCGATGTTTCTACAACAGATTTGTGAAGCTCAGAAAAGTGATAAAGAGCTGATGACTGTCTGTTATTCAGAGGCAGAGTTTGTGTGCCAAAGAATTCGGAGCTTGTACAGAAGATTTTGCACGAAGGTCATAACAGTACCATATCGATACATCTAGGTAGTAATAAAATGTATAATGATTTGAAAAAAATGTACTGGTGGCCAAGAATGACACGTGATATTTCTAAATTTGTATCTAGATGTTTGATATGTTAGCAAATTAAAGCTAAACATCAGGTACCTTCAGGGTTGTTACAGCCAGTGACGATACCAGAATGGAAATGGGAAAGAGTTACCATGGATTTTATGTCAGGGTTACCCCTACTCCGAAAAAGAAAGATGTCATTTGGGAAGTCGTCGACAGTTTGATGAAGTCTGCACACTTTATTCTGATACGTATGGATTTCTCCCTGGACAGATTGGCTGAATTATATGTTTCTGATATTTTCAGGCTGCATGGAGTGCCAGTCTCCATTATTTCTAATAAAGATCCACGATTCACATCCCGATTCTAAAACAAGTTGCAAGAGGCCTTGGGTACACAGTTACATTTTAGTACTGCATTTCATCCTCAGACTGATGGCCAATCCGAATGTGTAATACAGATTCTGGAAGATATGCTTAGGTGTTGTGTTCTAGAATTTGAAGGCAATTGGGAGAAACATCTGCCTTTAATTGAATTCGCATATAATAATAGCTATTAGATAAGCATTAAAATGACACCGTACGAAGCTCTGTATGTTTGTAAATGTAGAACTCCGTTGTATTGGACTGAGCTCAGTGAGAAAAAGATACATGGAGTTGATTTGATCCGTGAAAACGAAGAAAAAGTGAAAGTTATCCATGATAGTCTGAAAGCAGCTTCTAATCGTCAGAAATCTTATGCAGATCTTAAACGAAAAGAAATAGAATTTCAGGTGGGCGACAAGGTATTTTTAAAATTTTAGCCTTGGAAGAAAGTTCTTCGGTTTGGCCGTAAAGGAAAATTAAGTCACAATTTATCGAGCCATATTAGATCACTAAAAGAATCAGACCAGTTGCGTACCGATTGCAAGCTTGACAGAATTCACAATGTTTTGCTTGTGTCTATGTTGCGATGGTATCGGTCATATCTTTCATATGTTATCTCCCCGTATAACGCCCCAAAAATCTCGAAACCCTAATTTCTGTGAAGGAAGTTAATACGAATGTGTAGCACTTAGAATAAGAATATTAAGGCAGTATCGGGATTATTTGAAGCCTTAAAGATAGGGGTGACCATAGGGAAAAATTCATTTTTTCTTGCTTAGTAGACCCTAGTCTCAGGCATGAGGCCTCATAAGCAGATTAAGAGAAGAGAGGACACAAATGGGCTTGTGGTCCAGTGGAAAGTGGCGTCATTTAGGAGCTATGAAGTGGCGTGTTTGCCTTTTAAGGAGGTCCAAGGTTTAAGGCCTAAAGAGGGGAGAATTAAGGAGTTTTATTTTTGTGCCTGGACAAAAGGAGTTGCCGTTGGAGGGGACTCTAGAAGGGAGTGTTCAGGAGAGAAATTTAAGGTGAAGATAAGGGAGAAAAGTTAGGAGATGGGGACTAAGGATGTGATGGTGCCGAATGGGACTCTAAGGGAGGGGAGTGTTCGGCCTATGGCTTTAAAAAGAGAAGGGGCCGAATGCTGAAAGGTTCTTTCAGCATTCTTTAGTTTTATTCTCCCCCTCAAATCGTTTCTCCCTTTTTGCCGAAATTTTGCTAAGTCAAATTCCCTCCATTGCCGAAAATTCTATCATCCCTCCTTGCTGAATCCTTCATACTCTCCCTTCTCAAATTTCCTTTTTGGTTCACCACTTGGTTCTAGCCGAATCACCTCTTTTCTTATTCTCCCTAATGTTGCCAAATTGCCTCTGTCACCTTACTAGTCTCAAAAGCCGGATTTAAGTCGCAGGATCAAAGGAGAATTTTGGTAAGTGCTTAGTTAAACTTTTTAGTGTGTTTTGTTAAAAGTCGAAGGGCTATCTAACATCTCCTTGACGTTAACCTGTATTAACAAGGGTAAGGCTCGACAATCGCAAGCGTGGTAGGTAAGGGTTGCTAACAACGTGGTAAGTGTTCTCGACTCAAACATGGTTTAGTAAATGGTCGAATCTAATGTGGCTCGTAGGGATGACTTATGATCAATATGGATCAATTGGTTTTGATGATATAGGTGTTTGGGTGCAGATCTAGAGGATAATCGCTAATAGTAGCAAAGGAAGGGCTACTAGAACGTAAGGCACACGGTAGGGGTACGGTGAGGTTTCGGTTTTTGATAAGTATGTGTTAAAGCTTTGGTTAATCGCTAGTAATGTCGATTTTAGGTTCGTGACTAAAGGGTTTGTAGCACGCGAGGTTACCAGGTGTGTACAAACACTACACACAAGATATCGACAATGCTGAAAAGCCGAAAGTGGCTAAATGGGCCTGCCAAACTTATGGGCCCAAAGCGGCTATGGTTGATATGTGAGCATGATTAATGATTTGGCATGAACGGATGTATTATTGGATTGTAATTGAGCGCAATGGGTTATATGACATGAAATGGGCTTGATGGGCTTTTTGGGGACGTAGACAAGTATGTTAGGGTTAATGGACTTTAGGCCTAGTTGAACAACTCTTAAATTTCATAAGACTTAATCTAATTAAACATGTCCATGAACAAGTCGCTGGGTTAAGGTGTGGCAACGGGCATACGCATGTCTAGGATTAGATCTGTGGAGAGCTTGGTACTTAAGCGGTCTTAGTGGCCCACCTCCTCTTCTCAGGAATTCTACCTGGTGCGTAGTGTGTGTTCACTTTAGCCGCGAGGACTTGTTGATGGGCCAAAGTCTATAACTAAAACCCGAGGGGGACCAACTACCCTTATATTTGTAAAATTATTAAAATACCCTCATATTTTTAAAATTACTAAAATACCCTTATATTTGTAAAATTACTAAAATACACTCATATTTGTAAAATTACTAAAATACCTTATATTTGTAAAATTACTAAAATACCCTCATATTTGTAAAAATTACTAAAATACCCTTATATTTGTACAATTACCAAAATAACCCTAGAATTGTAAATTATCGAAATACCCCTATTTTGCAAATTACCAACATACCCTTGTTTTGCAAAATTACCAAGATACCCTATTTTGCCAAGTTACCAAAATACCCCTATAAGGTAGAATTACAAAAATACCCTTGGGTAGTGAAATGACGAAAATACCCCTCCGTGATAAATATGAGTCTATGGATGTTACTCGTGTGTGTGTGTGTGCATTCATATGATATTCTGCTTAGATGCATCTGGGTGGGAATTACGGTACGGAGGAAAATTTGAGGATCGCATAGTCATATGGCCATGGATCCACCGGTGGCTTTAAGCCCATTATATGATTAGCAGCTTTGCTACAACGTTAGGTAGTACCGCAACCGAGCTACCTTTGGTGTGTAGAGGATGGGTGGGCTGATTTAGAAATCCCCACAGGTGTGTTATGGTTGGAAGGGAGATGGTGTGTGTAGCGGATGGATTTTTGGGAAGGGTTTTGCATTATCTTGTTTGTATATGATATAATATGATTTGATATGATATGAGGTCATTGTGGGCTAAGGCCTAAGGCCACCGATTTTGATAGGGCTTAGGCCCAATGTGAATATTTGTATGTGATTTGATTGCCAAGGGTTGTACACACTGAGTTTCGCAACTCACGCCCTTTTATTTAATGTTTCAGGTGATCCTGAATAGACGGCTCGACGTGGGAGAGGACTCGTAGATGGCCACACTACAAGCTGATCAAATGTTTTATTTTGTTCAAATGAATTTATTTTAAATACTTTGTTTTTTCATTGGATTGTAATAAGGCCATGTAACTCCTAATTGACTTTAGATTTTGGGTTTTATTATTATTGTTTCAACTATCCGCTTAATAAATTTCATAAAATTTCTAAAGTACATGGTTTTCGAAATAATTTAACCTATGAATGTTTTCTAAAATATGGGCTTTTCAACGTAACTTAACAAGATACAAATGTTTTGGGCTTTTGGGCCTTAAATTGTTAATTAGCAAAATCGTATTGAAATTGGGCCTTTAATGTGACATTTCAGATTCGAGCCTAACTTCTAGGCCGAATTTGGGGTGTTACATTTAGTGGTATTAGAGCCTGGTTGCAAAGCTCGGGCTGCGAAATGGGCCTTAGATTTTGGGCTTTTAAAAAGTCTTTGCAGGATTCTTGAAGTGTGGTTCACCAAGCCCTTGACGTCGAGCCAAGGAAGTTTTCTGTACTACATTTGCTTAAGTTACTAAAACTGTGTAGATAATGGGCTACTTAAAAAAAGGCTTTTAGAGACTAAAGCCCGTAGGAAACTTAAGCCTGTAGTGGATTCTCGACTGTGGAATAACTTTAAGAAAATTGTTGTTACTTACATAAAACATGTGCCCTAAACAAGTGGAACTAAGTACTAATTTTATAAAATTCTTAATTCAAAAATACGCAATGATGAGCGCTAGACGACGTGGAAGAGGTCGCGGCAGAGGCCGTGGAGGTGTTAGGGTAGGATCGTCTGAGTCAGGCTATATGCCCAACGTAGCAGTAGGGGAGGCTCCGACCTCACCAGTAGTTGAAAGAGGGGCAAATGAACGGGCTGCTGCCACGGAAGATGCCGTATCACAAACCATGTTAAGAATCTTGGAAAGGGTCGTTGGGCCCAATAATGGAACGGGGAGTCGTGGGTCGATCGTGGAGCGACTTCGAGCTAATGGGGCTAAGATTTTCAAAGGAGTAGCGGGGGTGGCTCCGAATGTGGCAGAGTATTAGTTGGAAGCCACTGAAAGAATCATGGACGACCTGGATTGCACGGTTGAACAAAAGTTGAAAGGAGCAATATCCCTACTTAGAGAAGAAGCCTATCAGTGGTGGTTGACTGTAACGGAGGGCAACCAACCGGAGCAGATCACTTGAGAGTTCTTTAAATCAGCATTCCAAGGGAAATACATTGGAGCGGCCTATGTGGATGCCCGAAGGAAAGAGTTTTTGAGTCTGACTCAGGGAGATAAGCAAGTAGCAGAGTACGAGGCTGAGTTTTTGCTCCTCAGTCGATATGCCAAGAGGATAGTCGTGACGGAGTATGAAAGATGTGTGCGATTCGAGGATGGATTAAGGGATAGCCTTAGGGTACTGATAGCTCCACAGAGAGAGCGAGATTTTGTAGTTTTGGTGGAGAAAGCAAAAATAGCAGAGGAGGTAAAGAGCACGAAGCACTGCAACTAAGAGAAAGAGAGGGGCAAGAACAAGCAGAGTATGGAACCTACGGGAGCCGGACAGAGGCCCATGAGGAGGGCCAGAGTGAATGGGTCAGTTAGAGATGTGGCCCCTGTTGCTGCTGTTAAAAACAGAATACCATTTTGTGCTGAGTATGGGAGAAGGCATCCGAGAGAATGTTGGAGAAGGATGGGAGCATGTTTGGGCTGTGGATCCATGGAGCATAGGGTTAGGCAGTGCCCGAGAAGGCTAGATCAGGAGCAAGCTGATAGTGGAGGTAATGTTCAGCCTTAGAGGGGTGGTCAACAACCACCAAGGGGCCGTTGTCAAGCCAGAGGTGGCAATGGCGTAGGACGAGGACATGGAGCATTGGGCAGAGGTGCAGGACAGGCAGAGGCGAGACAGCCAGCGTTAGTTTATGCTGCTCGTTGCAGAGAGGAAGGTGATGCACCAGAGGTGATAACGGGTACGTTCCTTATTTATGAGCTACCTTATATTGCGCTAATTGATGTGGGGTCGACACACTCGTACATTGCTTGTAATAGGACTGAAACTGTAGGGGTTGAGTTTGAAATAGTTGAGAATGGAATGACTGTGTTAAGTCCTTTAAGACAGTCGATGAAAGTTTGTAAACTATTTAGGAATGTGCCATTAGTGGTGCTAGGAGTTATTTTCCTAGCGAATTTGATGGAATTACCGTTTGGTGAGTTCGACCTCATCTTAGGCATGGATTGGTTGACGAGGCACCAAGCAACTCTAGATTGTGCCATGAAGCGGATGGCGTTAAGAACGGTGGAAGGTGATGAAGTGGTAGTGATTGGAGAACGACGGGATTTTTTGTCGAATGTGATTTTAGCTTTAAGGGCAGAAAAGTTGGTACGGAAGGGTTGTGAAGCTTACTGTCAAGGATTTGGAAACAGTAAAAAAATTCCCAGATGTTTTTCCTAAGGAGTTGCCGAGATTACCTCCCAATAGAGAAGTGGAGTTTGGAATAAATTTTTTACTGGGTACGACTCCAGTGTCCATCATACCTTATAGGATGGCACCAAATGAACTAGTGGAGTTGAAAGCCCAGATTCAGGAGTTATTGGACCGCGTATTCATTAGACCAAGTGTGTCTCCATGGGGAGCACCAATGTTATTCGTGAAGAAGAAGGATGGGTCCATGAGGATGTACGTTGATTACAGGCAGCTGAACAAGTTAACTATTAAGAAAAAATACCCTCTGCCTGGGATAGATAGCCTTTTTGATCAACTTAGGGGAGCCTCAATTTTATCAAAGATTGATTTGCATTTGGGATATCATCAACTGAGGGTTAAGGAAGCCGATGTGTATAAGACAGCTTTCAAAACTCGTTATGGACATTACGAGTTCTTGGTACTGTTTGGGTTAACAAACGCACCTGTTGCTTTTATGGATCTCATGAAACGGGTTTTTCAACCATATCTGGACCAGTTCGTGGTAGTCCTCATAGATGACATCTTGATATACTCGAGAATGGAGGTTGATCACGATGCACACTTACGGATTGTGTTGCAAGTACTAAGGGAGAAGCAACTTTATGCTAAGTTTAGCAAGTGCAAATTTTGGCTAAGGGAAGTCACTTTCTTAGGACATGTGGTTTCCGCTGAGAGAATTAGAGTGGACCCTCGAAAGGTGGAGGCAGTGTTGGATTGGAAACGACCTAAGACGGTGTCAGAAATTCAGAGTTTTCTAGGCCTGGCCGGGTACTATAGGCTATTTGTCGAAGGGTTTTCCCTAATCGCGACACCATTGACCAAGTTGCTTCGGAAGGGGGTGTCGTTTGTGTGGACTGACAAACAGTAAGAAAGCTTTGATAAGCTTAAGAAGGTTTTAACGGAGGCTCCTATTCTGATTCAGCCAGAGCACGGAAAGGAGTTTACGGTTTATAGTGATGCGTCACATGTGGGCTTGGGTTGTGTTTTAATGCAGGAAGGGAAGGTGGTTACGTATGCGTCATGCCAACTTAAGACTCATGAAAGGAATTACCCAACCTACGATCTGGAATTGGCGGCAGTGGTTTTCGCACTTAAGATTTAGAGGCACTATTTGTATGGAGAGAAGCGCACCATCTATAGGGATCACAAGAGTCTGAAGTACCTCTTGACTCAGAAGGAGTTGAACTTAAGACAATGCAGATGGATTGAGCTATTAAAGGATTATGATTGCACGATCAAATATCACCCAGGCAAAGCAAATGTGGTGGCAGATGCACTAAGCCCTAGGGCTATGTTGGATTTGAGGGCAATGTTTGCTCGGTTGAGTCTGTATGACGACGGGAGCTTGTTAGCCGAGTTGCAAGTGAAGCCACTATGGGTTGAGCAGATTAAAGCTAAACAGTCATTGGATGAAACTCTGAGTTCTCGATTCAAGCAAGTTGATAATGAGGAAACGGCGGATTTCGGGATGAATGGTGATGGGTTATTGTGTTTCCGTGGTAGAATTTGTGTGCCAAGGGATGAAGAGCTAAGGAAGTCTATACTACGGGAAGTGCATAGTAGTTCCTATGCTATGCACCTCGGAGGTAACAAGATGTACCGAGATTTACGAGAGCTTAATGGTGGCCGGGATTGAAACGCGAGGTTACGGAGTTTGTGGGCAAATGTTTGGTATGTCAACAAGTGAAGGCGGAACATCAGTTGCCGTCGGGATTACTTCAGCAGATTAAGATCCCACAATAGAAGTGGGAGCGGGTTACTATGGATTTCGTTAGTGGGCTACCCTTGACGCCTGCTAAGAAGGACTCTGTGTGGGTCATTGTGGATCGGTTAACTAAGTCTACCCCTTTTATACCGGTCCGCACTGACTACCCGCTACAGAAATTGGCAAGGTTGTATGTGGCAGAAATTGTGAGGTTGCATAGAGTTCCGGTCTTGATCATATCTGATAGAGATCCTTAGTTTACGTCTCATTTGTGGAAGAAGCTGCATGAAGCGCTAGGTACGAGGTTGGATTTCAGTACGGGATTTCACCCTCAGACTGATGGTTAGTTGGAAAGGGTAATTCAAGTATTGGAGGATATGTTGAGAGGGTGTGTGATTAAGTTTCGAGGAAGTTGGGAGGACTACTTGCCGTTAGCTGAATTTACGTATAACAATAGTTATCATATTAGTATTGGAATGGCACCATATGAAGCACTATATGGATGAAGATGTCGTACTCTAACTTGTTGAACTGAGTTGGGCGAGCGACGAGTTTTGGGTCTGGAATTGGTAGCTGACACCGAAGATAAGGTGAAATTGATTCGGGATCGATTGAAGGAGGTGGCGGATAGGCAGATGTCATATGCTGACCTCAAACAAAGAGAGATCGAATATGCTGTGGGGAACATGATTTTTCTCAAGGTTTCCCCTTGGAAGAAGGTGTTAAGGTTTGGTCGGAAGGGCAAGTTGAGCCCAAGGTTCATTGGGCCTTACCGAGTATTTAAGCGAATTGGGCCAGTTGCCTATCAGTTGGAATTACCTTCTGAATTGAGCCAAATACACGATGTGTTCCATATGTCAATGCTAAGGCCTTATCGTTCAGACCCTTCTTACATCGTGACCGTCGAGGAGATCGAGGTTAGACCAGATCTAACTTTTGAAGAGGAGCCAGTTCAGATAATTGATCAAGATGTCAAGGTTTTAAAAAGGAAATCTACTCCCTTAGTCAAAGTGCTTTGGCGTAACCATAATGCCGAGGAGGCTACTTGGGAACCCGAGGAGGCGATGCATCGACAATACCCTCACTTGTTTCAACCAGGAAAATTTCGAGGCTGATATTTTTTTAGAGGGGTAGAATTGTAACGCCCCAAAAATCCCGAAACCCTAATTTATGTTATTCAGAGGCAGAGTTTGTGTGCCAAAGAATTCGGAGCTTGTACAGAAGATTTTGCACGAAGCTCATAACGGTACCATATCGATACATCTAGGTAGTAATAAAATGTATAATGATTTGAAAAAAATGTACTGGTGGCCGAGAATGACACGTGATATTTCTAAATTTGTATCTAGATGTTTGATATGTTAGCAAGTTAAAGCTGAACATCAGGTACCTTCAGGGTTGTTACAGCCAGTGACGATACCGGAATGGAAATGGGAAAGAGTTACCATGGATTTTGTGTCAGGGTTACCCCTACTCCGAAAAGAAAGATGTCATTTGGGAAGTCGTCGACAGTTTGATGAAGTCTGCACACTTTATTCTGATACGTATGGATTTCTCCCTGGACAGATTGGCTGAATTATATGTTTCTGATATTTTCAGGCTGCATGGAGTGCCAGTCTCCATTATTTCTAATAGAGATCCACGATTCACATCACGATTCTAAAACAAGTTGCAAGAGGCCTTGGGTACACAGTTACATTTTAGTACTGCATTTCATCCTCAGACTGATGGCCAATCCGAATGTGCAATACATGTAACAACCCAAACCCGGCCCAAACTCTATGGCCGAATCTAGTTTGTTACGGGGAAAACCTTTTCGAAAACCATTTTGAAACCCATTAAGTTTTGTTGAAAACTTCTCGTGTTTGATTATCTTGGTGAAATCATACTTAGTGTTTATTTTTAAAAACATATTTAAGTCAAGTTATAAAACAAATTTCAACCGTGCCCGAGGGCATTTTAAAACATTTTCGAGTTAATTTGGGAAAACATGTGATTTTAATTTAATTTTAATAATATACTTTTAAACAAAATATCCAACATATGAGAAAAATAACAAAAATAAAGTATAAGGAGGCCTTATTACATCCAAAATAAAATAAACCAATAATAAAATAAAGTAACGAAATTAAAGTCCATTTATCAAATCCACTGCATGGCCACCTCGAGTCCATCCGGCTCCATATCCGCGATCTACGTGTTACCTGAAAAATATAAAGGAGAAGGTGAGTCACCAAGACTCAGTATGTAACCCTTCCCCCGTTTTAAAAACATTTTTCATACACAACATATAACAATTGATATGCACAATATCATGTGTCCCAACCTAGCCAGCCATACACCACTATCTACCCCGTTGTGGTACCAAACCACTGGTGGTGCCAAACCACTGGTGACATATAGTCACAATGTGTTACCAAAACACTGGTGTCCGTAGACACAAATCGGGTGATGGGGCCAACCCATCGTGTGATACCAAATCACTAGCAGACGATCCCATATCTCAAGTGGGGCCAACCCACGGTGGTGTTAACCACAGGGATAAGTCGCTATGAGGTGCCAAACCTCTGGAGGTACCAAACCTCTGGTGACCGTAGTCACAGTGTGTTACCAAAACACTGGTGCCCGTCGGCACAATATCGCTGCCCCCTCCACTCAGTCAATCCCACATCAGTCACATAAATATATGTTACATGCCATTATATGTATAAATCAGTACATCATGCTTCCCAAAAGCATTAATAATAATTCACATTAACAGGTACTTACCTGAATTGCCATCTATACCGATATGGTATATCATCCAATGCTACATAAATCAATTAAGCATTTCCAATAATCAGCACATTAAATAGGTTATAGTGTGTATGTACACACCTATCACCCTTGGATGTTCTAAATCCCGAAAAGAGATGTCGGCCACCTAGATCTACTGGTCCCTATATTCGGCCATAATAGAGTTAGTGATATGGGCCATTCGGCCAAACCAAATAATTCTTTTAGGGTTATTGCTTGAACCCGAATCTTTACCTTATTCTTTCGGTTGCTAACCACAGTACTCAATTTCCCGAATCTGCTTAATCAATTACCACTGATTAGTAAATAAGACTAATAGCCTTCAGCTTAATCGAATGTCAAAATGAAGAGATTAATCTTACCACTTTACTTCCAAAACCGATTGCTAGAGATTGGGGCTCGGATCGAATGCTTCAAAATCGAGTACCTAAATAGATCCGATTCTATCACTGATTAGTCGCTAAAATAATTCAGCTTCCCTATTTAACCAAGTCGACAGAGAGAATGGGACATGGAAAAGAGTTTCGGCATACATACCCTTGCTTTAATAATCGACCAAAGATACACCAAATAGAAAAAGAGAGATTCGGCACCAAGGTGTGGAGTACTTCGGCTAGAGAGAAAAATAATGAGGGAAAAGGTGTTTAAGGTTTCGGCAACAGAGGAGTGAATATTCGGCCAGCAAATGAATAAAGAAAAGGGAATTGAGGATGGGATTTAGGCAAAAGAGAAACAAAAGATTGGGGTTTTGGGACTTTGAACACGTTTATAAAAGAATGAAAATAGAAAAGTTGCTCCCTATGAAATTCGGCTATGTGCAAGAATGAAGAAAAGGAATTAAAGTGATAAGTATGTGCCTTAAAAAGGATTCGGCACCCCCTCCCCTCAAGCTTGCCGTCCACTCCTTTCAACAAGGAGTTCAATTTCCAATCAATTCCTTGAAATTCTCCTAGCCACTAACTTGAACTAATTCAAAATAATTTGAATTAGCCACATACCTACTTTTCCTCTGCCAACTTATCATAATTTAATCCAATGATGATCCATTTAAATAAATAAAATAACATCCTTATTATCCTTATCTATCCACATTATCCTATCAAAATAATAGAAAAACAAAAAAGCCAAAAGCTTGTCAAACTCCAGCCGAATGTTCAGCAAAGAAACAAAAACCACGTGCAGGCCACTCCATTTTCACGCCAGCAAAATAAAATAAAAACCTAACTGCAGCTGCTGAGATTCGAAACCAAGACCTCACGCATCAGCCCTTCTTCCAGCGCCCTTGCCAACTCTTCCAGCCCGCCTTTCATGCCATAAAGCCCCCTTATTTATTTTTAAATCCTTCCTTCTTCAGCCCATCACCACATAACAAAATAAAGATGCCAAAAATGCCGCTCCAGCCCTCGAACCTGCGCCCACGCACACCTCCAGCTCCTAAGTGGCGCACGGGCACCACTTTGCCAATGAGTTCTTTGTGTCTTAAAGTCGCCCCATCTCTTTTTAAAGCCTCCTTCCATTTGTAATGCCACACCCAAAAATTAAAACCCCCCTTGCTGTTGCCGTGCCTTGAACCCAGGCCCTTGCTACCCCCCTTAAACGCACCCAGCCAATTGAACCAAACCTATTCCTTGTGCCACATTTCCCAAATTTTTACTTAACCCCTATCTCGCCTAACTTCCTCCTTTTAGACACTTAAAAGAAATTTTAACACTAGGTCAAGCCTAACTCGGGGTTAATTCTAGGCCCTTAAATATGCCAAATAAATCCTAGAATTTTAACCCTTCAAGTACGCACATGGGAAAGTATTTAAAATACTTAAATTCTCAGCAACCCCTAATTTAGGGTGTTACAATTCTACCCCCCTTAAAATTATTTCGTCCTCGAAATTACTTACTATCGTCCAATCGTGCATCCTTAACTCGTCACACTCCGCTACTGCTGCGCACTCTGATCTTAAGGAACTATCATACTTCCTACATATTCCCTAAGTCCATAATCCAAGTTCCATACACTTCACTAGCAACATGGAAACGAACTAACGTAACCACAACCAAGGCAATTAAAAGTATTCCGGAAGTAAGAAACTTACCCGTTGTCATGTCTGGCACATCTTCCTCCTCGCGACGGCCAACTGCATAAATCAACCTTGGTTGCCTCGCCTGTACACCTTCAGCACCTCGGCCACGCCCGTTACCATTATCATTACCTCCAGCTGCACCTCGACCCCTCTGTGGTGGTCCTTCATTTCTAACCTGAGCACGGTTCTGACCCTCTGGTTGATTCTTAGCTAACTTTCGAGGACAGTCCCTTACACGGTGATCCAACGATCCACACTCAAAGCACCCTCTACTTCCAGCCAAACATTCTCCCAAGTGGGATTTTCTGCATTTAACACACTGAGGTGGCCACTGAGCAGGCTTTGTGGTTCTTTCTGATTCCTCAAATCTAGCCCTCTTCTCCACATTACTGCCCGATCCAGGCGATCCAAAGCCTCTCTTCTGGTTGTTCCTATCATGCTTCTGTCTTACGGTCTCCTTGATCCCTTCGGCTACCTTAGCCTTTTCCACTAAAGACGAGAACTCCCGAACCTGCTGTGGGGCAATCAGCAATCTCAAATCATCTCTAAGTCCGTCCTCAAAGCGGACACAGCGCTCATGCTCCGTAGCCACAATGCCTCTAGCATATCTACTTAGCCTTAAGAATTCCGCCTCATATTCTGACACTGACTTAGTTCCTTGTAACAATCTCAGGAAAGCCTTTCTCTGTGCGTCGGTGTAGCTGGTACCCACATACTTTTTCTGGAAAGCAACTCTAAAGTACTCCCATGTAAGGTCCTCTACCGTGGCACCATCCCGCACAGTGAGCCACCACTGGTATGCTTCATCCTTCAGAAGCGACACTGCTCCTTTCAGCTTCTCCTCATTGGACAGGTCAAGATCATCCATGATCCTTTCCGTTGACTCTAGCCAGTATTCTGCTGCACTGGGTGCCACTCCCGACACACCCCGAAACACTTCCGCCTCGTTGGACCGAATTCGCTCAGGAACAGATTTCTGAGCTCCCAAATTTCCACCAGCCCCAGCCACAATCTCCAGAACTCGTAATACCGCTTGCGACACAGCCTCACCACCGGTTTGATCCTGCTCCTCAGCTCTAAAAGTAGGAGGTGGTGGTGGCGGTGGTACTTCATTTTCAGAACCCTGTCCCGACCCAACAGGTTCTGACACGGTCATCCTACCTCTATCGCGTCCACGGCGTCCACGTCCTCTAGAACTCATTCTATCTACTTGCGCTTTTAATCTGATTAAGAAAATTTTATGCATTAGTAATTTGTTACACTTGATTATTCGCGAAGAAATTTTATGGATAGAGTTTTAATCAGAGATTCCTTCGAGCAAACAAGGTATCAGTCTTCTATCCTAGTTCACACAAAGGAGTTCATGCATCCATTCCTTAATACTTTCCATACCTATTCGCTCTTCGGGCATTTCTGCCCATTTCTAACCCAGGGGTATTTCCGTCATTTTTCCTACAGGGTATTTTCGTAATAAAAGAAATTTTAAAAACTTTAGTAAAATAGGTCGTTTTGAAATTCCCAAAACTGGAGGGTTTTTCTGAAAAAGTTGTAAAATTTTAAAGATACATCATCACTTTGAAACTAGGGGTATTTTGGTAATTTGTCACTTGGGGCAATTTCAAAATTTTAATTCAGGGGTATTTTTAACAGTTGTAAAACTCTGAGGATTCCTTTTGCAAGTTTTTCTTTCTCGAAACGTTGCTGTTTGCAAAAAGTTCAAAAGTCAAGGTCATTTTGGGAAATTTTGAATTCGAGGGCGTTTTCGTAATTTTCCAAAACCAAAATATTTTGTTGATGATTTTCAAAGCTAAGTTGCTGAATATTTGTAACATAGTTGAAATTTTTGAGCAAAACCATTGAACTGATATTTTATGAACCGAGGGCATTTTAGTAATTTTACCCCTAAGGGCATTTTTGTAATTTTCCACAAATCAAGTTTTTCGAGGAAAACGTTGTAAAAATGATGTTCTCCGATTTGAAAGAGTTATTGCAGAAATTTTGAAAACATTAGGGTTCTTGTTGTTTCGTTCCTTTCAAAACATGGCTAATTCCCTTTCGGGTTTTAGTCATTAGGTTTAGCCTATGACCGAGCCTTCTTGGTCAGGGTGAACCAAAGCTACGCACCAGGTAGGATACCTACGAAGAGGAGGTGAGTCACACGGACTGCTTAAGTACCAAGCTCTTCGGGTTCCAATCCTAGACATGCGTACGGAGGTTACCACACCCTAGCTCAAATGACTTAGCCATAGGTTGGTTTAGTTCTTTAAATCTTATGTTCCGTTTGTGTTTGAGTAATCTAACCTTAGGGTCCAAGTCCTATAAGTCTATCTACGTTCCATGCTACCTACCCTTTTACAGAATATAATTCACCAAGAGGTTTAGATGTACTTACCTGGGCGGATCGGTGCCGGAGACTCGGTGCCATGCCATTCAAAACCCAAAAACAACTTAAAAAGGCCTACCCGCATAAAACAAAACCTTTTTGGGCCTTGGGCCCCCACAGCCGAGCTTTGAACTGGGCTCTGATACCAATTTGTAACAACCCAAACCCGGCCCAAACTCTATGGCCGAATCTAGTTTGTTACGGGGAAAACCTTTTCGAAAACCATTTTGAAACCCATTAAGTTTTGTTGAAAACTTCTCGTGTTTGATTATCTTGGTGAAATCATACTTAGTGTTTATTTTTAAAAACATATTTAAGTCAAGTTATAAAACAAATTTCAACCGTGCCCGAGGGCATTTTAAAACATTTTTGAGTTAATTTGGGAAAACATGTGATTTTAATTTAATTTTAATAATATACTTTTAAACAAAATATCCAACATATGATAAAAATAACAAAAATAAAGTATAAGGAGGCCTTATTACATCCAAAATAAAATAAACCAATAATAAAATAAAGTAACGAAATTAATGTCCATTTATCAAATCCACTGCATGGCCACCTCGAGTCCATCCGGCTCCATATCCGCGATCTACGTGTTACCTGAAAAATATAAAGGAGAAGGTGAGTCACCAAGACTCAGTATGTAACCCTTCCCCCGTTTTAAAAACATTTTTCATACACAACATATAACAATTGATATGCACAATATCATGTGTCCCAACCTAGCCAGCCATACGCCACTGTCTACCCCGTTGTGGTACCAAACCACTGGTGGTGCCAAACCACTGGTGACATATAGTCACAATGTGTTACCAAAACACTGGTGTCCGTAGACACAAATCGGGTGATGGGGCCAACCCATCGTGTGATACCAAATCACTAGCAGACGATCCCATATCTCAAGTGGGGCTAACCCACGGTGGTGTTAACCACAGGGATAAGTCGCTATGAGGTGCCAAACCTCTGGAGGTACCAAACCTCTGGTGACCGTAGTCACAGTGTGTTACCAAAACACTGGTGCCCGTCGGCACAATATCGCTGCCCCCTCCACTCAGTCAATCCCACATCAGTCACATAAATATATGTTACATGCCATTATATGTATAAATCAGTACATCATGTTTCCCAAAAGCATTAATAATAATTCACATTAACAGGTACTTACCTGAATTGCCATCTATATCGATATGGTATATCATCCAATGCTACATAAATCAATTAAGCATTTCCAATAATCAGCACATTAAATAGGTTATAGTGTGTATGTACACACCTGTCACCCTTGGATGTTCTAAATCCCGAAAAGAGATGTCGGCCACCTAGATCTACTGGTCCCTATATTCGGCCATAATAGAGTTAGTGATATGGGCCATTCGGCCAAACCAAATAATTCTTTTAGGGTTATTGCTTGAACCCGAATCTTTACCTTATTCTTTCGGTTGCTAACCACAGTACTCAATTTCCCGAATCTGCTTAATCAATTACCACTGATTAGTAAATAAGACTAATAGCCTTCAGCTTAATCGAATGTCAAAATGAAGAGATTAATCTTACCACTTTACTTCCAAAACCGATTGCTAGAGATTGGGGCTCGGATCGAATGCTTCAAAATCGAGTACCTAAATAGATCCGATTCTATCACTGATTAGTCGCTAAAATAATTCAGCTTCCCTATTTAACCAAGTCGACAGAGAGAATGGGACATGGAAAAGAGTTTCGGCATACATACCCTTGCTTTAATAATCGACCAAAGATACACCAAATAGAAAAAGAGAGATTCGGCACCAAGGTGTGGAGTACTTCGGCTAGAGAGAAAGATAATGAGGGAAAAGGTGTTTAAGGTTTCGGCAACAGAGGAGTGAATATTCGGCCAGCAAATGAATAAAGAAAAGGGAATTGAGGATGGGATTTCGGCAAAAGAGAAACAAAAGATTGGGGTTTTGGGACTTTGAACACGTTTATAAAAGAATGAAAATAGAAAAGTTGCTCCCTATGAAATTCGGCTATGTGCAAGAATGAAGAAAAGCAATTAAAGTGATAAGTATGTGCCTTAAAAAGGATTCGGCACCCCCTCCCCTCAAGCTTGCCGTCCACTCCTTTCAACAAGGAGTTCAATTTCCAATCAATTCCTTGAAATTCTCCTAGCCACTAACTTGAACTAATTCAAAATAATTTGAATTAGCCACATACCTACTTTTCCTCTGCCAACTTATCATAATTTAATCCAATGATGATCCATTTAAATAAATAAAATAACATCCTTATTATCCTTATCTATCCATATTATCCTATCAAAATAATAGAAAAACAAAAAAGCCAAAAGCTTGTCAAACTCCAGCCGAATGTTCAGCAAAGAAACAAAAACCACGTGCAGGCCACTCCATTTTCACGCCAGCAAAATAAAATAAAAACCTACCTGCAGCTGCTGAGATTCGAAACCAAGACCTCACGCATCAGCCCTTCTTCCAGCGCCCTTGCCAACTCTTCCAGCCCGCCTTTCATGCCATAAAGCCCCCTTATTTATTTTTAAATCCTTCCTTCTTCAGCCCATCACCACATAACAAAATAAAGATGCCAAAAATGCCGCTCCAGCCCTCGAACCTGCGCCCACGCACACCTCCAGCTCCTAAGTGGCGCACGGGCACCACTTTGCCAATGAGTTCTTTGTGTCTTAAAGTC
The DNA here is from genome assembly GCA_005393395.2 of Gossypium australe. NCBI lineage: Eukaryota > Viridiplantae > Streptophyta > Magnoliopsida > Malvales > Malvaceae > Gossypium > Gossypium australe. The sequence goes on from CM016614.1 coordinate 49,944,564, forward strand.
GCCCCATCTCTTTTTAAAGCCTCCTTCCATTTGTAATGCCACACCCAGAAATTAAAACCCCCCTTGCTGTTGCCGTGCCTTGAACCCAGGCCCTTGCTACCCCCCTTAAACGCACCCAGCCAATTGAACCAAACCTATTCCTTGTGCCACATTTTACCAAATTTTTACTTAACCCCTATCTCGCCTAACTTCCTCCTTTTAGACACTTAAAAGAAATTTTAACACTAGGTCAAGCCTAACTCGGGGTTAATTCTAGGCCCTTAAATATGCCAAATAAATCCTAGAATTTTAACCCTTCAAGTACGCACATGGGAAAGTATTTAAAATACTTAAATTCTCAGCAACCCCTAATTTAGGGTGTTACAATACAGATTCTGGAAGATATGCTTAGGTGTTGTGTTCTAGAATTTGAAGGCAATTGGGAGAAACATCTGCCTTTAATTGAATTCGCATATAATAATAGCTATTAGATAAGCATTAAAATGACACCGTACGAAGCTCTGTATGTTTGTAAATGTAGAACTCCGTTGTATTGGACTGAGCTCAGTGAGAAAAAGATACATGGAGTTGATTTGATCCGTGAAAACGAAGAAAAAGTGAAAGTTATCCAAGATAGTCTGAAAGCAGCTTCTAATCGTCAGAAATCCTATGCGGATCTTAAACAAAAAGAAATAGAATTTCAGGTGGGCGACAAGGTATTTTTAAAATTTTAGCCTTGGAAGAAAGTTCTTCGGTTTGGCCGTAAAGGAAAATTAAGTCACAATTTATCGAGCCATATTAGATCACTAAAAGAATCAGACCAGTTGCGTACCGATTGCAAGCTTGACAGAATTCACAATGTTTTGCTTGTGTCTATGTTGCGATGGTATCGGTCATATCTTTCATATGTTATCTCCCCGTGTAACGCCCCAAAAATCTCGAAACCCTAATTTCTGTGAAGGAAGTTAATACGAATGTGTAGCACTTAGAATAAGAATATTAAGGCAGTATCGGGATTATTTGAAGCCTTAGAGATAGGGGTGACCATAGGGAAAAATTCATTTTTTCTTGCTTAGTAGACCCTAGTCTCAGGCATGAGGCCTCATAAGCAGATTAAGAGAAGAGAGGACACAAATGGGCTTGTGGTCCAGTGGAAAGTGGAGTCATTTAGGAGCTATGAAGTGGCGTGTTTGTCAGTTAAGGAGGTCCAAGGTTCAAGGCCTAAAGAGGGGAGAATTAAGGAGTTTTATTTTTGTGCCTGGACAAAAGGAGTTGGCGTTGGAGGGGACTCTAGAAGGGAGTGTTCAGGAGAGAAATTTAAGGTGAAGATAAGGGAGAAAAGTTAGGAGATGGGGACTAAGGATGTGATGGTGCCGAATGGGACTCTAAGGGAGGGGAGTGTTCGGCCTATGGCTTTAAAAAGAGAAGGGGCCGAATGCTGAAAGGTTCTTTCAGCATTCTTTAGTTTTATTCTCCCCCTCAAATCGTTTCTCCCTTTTTGCCGAAATTTTGCTAAGTCAAATTCCCTCCATTGCTGAAAATTCTATCATCCCTCCTTTCTGAATCCTTCATACTCTCCCTTCTCAAATTTCCTATTTGGTTCACCACTTGGTTCTAGCCGAATCACCTCTTTTCTTATTCTCCCTAGTGTTGCCGAATTGCCTCTGTCACCTTACTAGTCACAAAAGCCGGATTTAAGCCGCGGGATCAAAGGAGAATTTGGTAAGTGCTTAGTTAAACTTTTTAGTGTGTTTTGTTAAAAACCGAAGGGCTATCTAACCTCTCCTTGATGTTAACCTGTATTAACAAGGGTAAGGTTCGACAATCGCAAGCGTGGTAGGTAAGGGTTGCTAACAACGTGGTAAGTGTTCTCGACTCAGTCATGGTTTAGTAAATGGTCGAATCTAATGTGGCTCATAGGGATGATTTATGATCAATATGGATCACTTGGTTTTGACGATATAGGTGTTTGGGTGCAGATCTAGAGGATAATCACCAATAGTAGCAAACGAAGGGCTACTAGAACGTAAGGAACACGGTAAGGGTACGGTGAGGTTTCGATTTTTGATAAGTATGTGTTAAAGCTTTGGTTAATCTCTAGCAATGTCGATTGTAGGCTCGTGACTAAAGGGTTTGCAGCACGCGAGGTTACCAGGTGTGTACAAACACTACACACATGATATCGGCAATGCCGAAAAGCCGAAAAGCTGAAAGTGGCTAAATGGGCCTGCCGAACTTATGGGCCCAAAATGACAATGGTTGATATGTGAGCATGATTAATGATTTGGCATGAACGGTTGTATGATTGGATTGTAATTGAGCCCAACGGGCTATATGACATGAAATAGGCTTGATGGGCTTTATGGGGACGTAGACAAGTATGTTAGGGTTAATGGACTTTTAGCCTAGTTGAACAACTCTTAATTTTCATAAGACTTAATCTAATTAAACATGTCCCTGAACAAGTCACTGGGTTAGGGTGTGGCAACAAGCATACGCATGTCTAAGATTGGATCTAGGGAGAGCTTGGTACTTAAGCGGTCCTAGTGGCCCACCTCCTCTTCTCTGGAATCCTACCTGGTGCGTAATGTCTGTCACTTTAGCCGCGAGGACTTGTTGATGGGCCAAAGTTCATAACTAAAACCCGAGAGGGACCAACTACCCTTATATTTGTAAAATTACTAAAATACCCTCATATTTGTAAAATTACTAAAATACCCTTATATTTGTAAAATTGCTAAAATACCCTTATCTTTGTAAAATTAGTAAAAAACCCTCATATTTATAAAATTACTAAAATACCCTTATATTTGAAAAATTACCGAAATACCCCTATTTTGCAAATTACCAAAATACCCCTGTTTTGCAAAATTACCAAGATACCCCTATTTTGCCAAATTACCAAAATATCCCTGTAGGGTAGAATTACGAAAATACCATTCGGTAGTGAAATGATGAAAATACCCCTCTGTGACAAATATGAGTTTATGGATGTTACTCGTGTGTGTGATGCATTCATTTGATATTCTGCTTAGGATGCATATGGGTGGGAATTATGGTACAGAGGAAGATTTGAGGATCGCATAGTCATTTGGCCATGGATCCACCGGTGTCCTTAAGCCCATTATATGATTAGCAGCTTTGCTGCAATGTTAGGTAGTACTGCAACCGGGCTACCTTAGATGTGCAAAGGATGGGTTGGTTGATTTAGAAATCCCCACAGGTGTGTTATGGTTGGAAGGGAGATGGTGCGTGTAGCGGATGGATTTTTGGGGAGGGTTTTGCATTATCTTATTTGTATATATACGATATGATTTGATATGATATGAGGTCATTGTGAGCTAAGGCCCAAGACCACTGATTTTGATATGGCTTAGGCCTAGTGTGAATATTTGTATGTGATTTGATTGCCAAGGGTTATACACACAGAGTTTCGCAACTCACGCCCTTTTATTTAATGTTTCAGGTGATCCTAAATAGACGACTCGACGTGGGAGATGACTCAGAGATGGCCACACTACAAGCTGATCAAATGTTTTATTTTGTTCAAATGAATTTATTTTAAATACTTTGTTTTTTCATTGGATTGTAATAAGGCCATGTAACTCCTAATTGACTTTTTATTTTGGGTTTTATTATTATTGTTTCAACTATCCGCCTAATAAATTTCATAAAATTTCTAAAGTTAACATGGTTTTCGAAATAACTTAACCTATGAATGTTTTCTAAAATATGGGCTTTTCAACGTAACTTAACAAGATACAAAGGTTTTGGGCTTTTGGGCCTTAAATTGTTAATTAGCAAAGTCGTAGTGGAATTGGGCCTTTAATGTGACATTTCAAATTCGGGCCTAACTTCTAGGCCGGGTTTGGGGTGTTACACCCCGACAGAGGTTTAGATTCAGCCTGACTTGACTTATAATGAGGAACCAATCAGAATTCTAGCACGTGAGACAAAAGAATTGAGAAATAAAAAAATAGCTTTAGTAAATGTTCTCTGGCAATGAAACGGAATAGAAGAAGCTACCTGGGAACCTGAGGAAACTATGAAAAAGCAATATCTGTAACACCCCAACCCGGTCCAAACACCATGACCGGATCTGGCATGTCACTAAGGAGATTTTAAAAGTTATCGCAATTTCGGGAAATATTTTTCTTGAGTTTAACCTTTTAATCGGGAAAACTAAATGGTTGAATAGTTTGTAAAAGATATACATTTTAAATTAATGCCTTAGTGTTTTAGAAATCGAAATTTGGTACATGCCTTAGCTTAATTAAAATGAAAAATCCAAATGTTTAATAATAATAAAAGCCTAAAATAAAACCCGAATAATAAAAGAAAATCTAATGGCCCATGGCCTTATTACAATGAAATAAAAAACCCAACTAATCCAAAATATTAGTTATAAACAAATAAAATAATTACTGTCGTAGTATCCAAAATAATCTCATGCATGGCCACCTTGCGTTCCTCTCCAGCCCGGTCCGATGCTCTACGTGTCTCCTGAAAAATGTTAAGTAATAGGGTGAGTCACGAGACTCAGTGTGCAACCCTCATGCACCATCAGATTGGGCCTTAGCCCCCACAGAACAGATATCAAAACATGAAATAACAGAAATTATGCAAAGCCCAACCCAATCCTAGGTTTCCATCCGCTACACACCACCCTTACCTCCGAACACACCATTGGGGATTTCTACAATCAACCCACACCGCTACACACCATCGATGGCAGTCACGCTGTAGTTAGCTGCACATCGTTAGATCATGGCAATAGCCACTACAACAGATCATGGCAAAAAGCCACTACAACAGAATACTTCCCCTTTCATCAATTACCCAACCCCTGCAATCACAAAAACATGTCATTAGCAGAATCATTCACTTATGAATGATAGAGATCACTAACCTGGTGATTCGCCTTTACCCTCCTCGGGTTTTTAACAGCCATACCGGTATTTCGGCATTTAACAGAATATAAACAAATTTATATACACATACTAACAGACAATCTAAATGGTGTGAGAAGTTACACACCTGATTAATGCATAGTACTACTCTCTATGTCGATATCTTCACTAATCAAATCTAATGCCCTTTGTCTACAACTTTACTCAAAAGTCGGAAAATCGTGAAGATAAGGCCTCTCCTATATTCGGCCAAGGGTTAGTGTTTTACCCAAATTATATGTTTAAATTACAGATCTATTTACCTTGAATTCCCGAAAGTAATATGATCTGAATGCTACTGAACTCTGGCTTAGAGGTCTAAGCGATTGAATCCCCTTTAAATCCCAGAATGCCGCAAATGAGAGAAAATACCCGATTAGTTAGCCATATAGCCATTCGGCTAGAATCTCTAAAAGCCGGAATAGATTAAAAGATTAACATATTCGACCCTTACCTCCTCAGAAGATTTCGACTACCTCTTGTAGAAAAATTCGGCAAACACAAGAGAAGAGATCTAGGAATTTCGGCTTTTAAGAAAATCCCGGAAAAGTATGAATAAGAGAAAGCTGATGTGTTTTTCGGCTTTTAGAAGAATTCAATGGGGAGTTTCAACTTTTAGTGAGTGGGAGAAGGATAACAATGGAGATCAAAAGATTCGACTAAAAGGAAATTTCAAAGAAAAAGAAAGAAAAGGTGAGAAAACAATGGTGATTTTCGGCTTTTGGAAGAGAAAAGATGAGAAAAGAAAACAAGTGAGATGGCCGTCAAATTTTCGGCACAGGAAAAGAAGAAAGAGTAGGGTTCAAATGCCAGAATTGATTAGCTATCCCCCCTATTTATAGAAATTCCGGCAATTACCTAAACTTGCAGATAAATCCTATCTTTTCTCCTTTATCTTAATCTACTAACTCATCTAAAAGTGACTTAATTAGCTCCAACTCCTCCCTCCTTTATCAGCATAATATCTACATTTTTTTTCATTAAAAATCCCTAAAATTTTTCCTTGTTGCCGTCCCCTTATTGCTACCTTTTAAGTGCCGAATTTAGCCCTATAACTTAGGCTCCAAGTAGCCAAAATTTGGGCCTCCTCCTTTGCCATTGACGCCAACTCCCTTCCCTCTTAGTGGTGCCATTTTGCCACTGGGCCATCAAGTCAACCATTTTGCCACTGGGCCACAAGCCCAACTTGATATTTTAAACTATAGATACAATATTTTAAGCCCTAAAGTGTCTAAACAAAATATTCAGCCAAGACCTCAGCCCAAGCCTGAGCCCAATTTGCACCTCTAATTCTCAAAGTAACACATTGAACATGTCTACACATTAAACGCATAAGGCCACTAATTCAGGATGTTACAATATCCGAACCTCTTTACTGGTATGATTTTCGAGGATGAAAATTCTTTATGGGGAGAGATTTGTAACAACCCGTTTTCAATAAAATCAAAACAATGGTTTCAGGACCACAAATTAGATTCCGAAAGAAGAATTATCTTAATATATTTCAATATTATTTCATGGTCTGCATTATGATTGAAATATCCTATGTAAATTTTTTAAATAAATTTTATAGGTTACATGTTTAATTAGATGGAAAGGACCAAATTGCAAAAATTGCAAAACTTGTGTTCTAGTAGCTATAGGTATCAAATAGCTATGGAATTCAAAATTGGAGGTCCTTATATGGAAAATAGACCATTAAGATGAGTGAGTAGATAAGTATGATGATTAATCAATGGAAAATTAAATAAAGAAAAGGAATAAATTGGAAAGATGAAATAATAATAGATGATATTTTAATTAAATAAGAAAATATCATCATTTTCATCATCTTTCCTAAATAAAAAGACATGAAAACCCTAGTTTGGAAAGCTTGAAGTTAGCAAGCTTACTTGGCTCAATTGGATCCTGAAAGACAAAATATAAAATTAGATCGAGGAAAAGAGAAAGTGTCAGATTAGTAGACAACAAATTAACAAACACTTGTCAAGGTAAGTTCATGTAACTAAATTGTGTATATTTATATGTTTGAATTGGATGTTACATATGTGAATTGTATAAATGTCGTATGTATGAAATTGGTCACATATCCGATAATACCTGATAAATAATAAGTCTCGTTTGGATAAATGAGATTCAATGACTATAGTGTTCCCGAACTGGTTGTGGTCCTTCATATGTTGCAGACACACCATAGCTCGAAAGAGCGTCCCGTTATTAGCTCTCATGAGCATCCCGATATATGGCCCTCTTGAGCTTCTCGATATATGGTTCTTGCGAGCTTCCCGTTAATTACTCTTCGGAGCATCCCGGTTGGTTGTGATTCTGCATGTGTTGTAGACACACCAAAACTCTTATGAGTGTCCCGATATATGGCTCTTAGTGAGTTTCCTAATTAAAGGCTCTTTGTGAGCTTCCTGATTAATGGCTCTCCGGAGCTTCGCAATATGGCTCGCTTGAACTTCCCGATATATGGCTGTCTGAAGCTTCCTAATTAATGGCTCTACGGAGCTACCCGTTATTGGCTCGCATGAGCTTCCTGAATATGGCTCTTATGAGCTTCCCGTTATATAGCTCGGATAAGCTTCCCGTTACATGGCTCACATGAGCTTCCCGTTATATGGCTCGAGAGAGAGCTTCCCATTTATGTGCTCACATGAGCATTCCCGAATATGAATTGATGGATTACAGATTTGTACACTTCAAGTGTACTACCCAGGTATCCATCGATATTTTAAATGATTCAATGGACTAAATCCTGATATGAGAAAATAAATAAATTCAAAGTGAATCATTACCTGTATATACATGAAGTATATGGAATTGATATATGAATACAAGAAGTGGAAAGTTATGAACATGGAAACTTGATATTGTTGAGCTCATACATGTTCCTTGACGTTTATATGAAATATGTGTCTAGCATGGTTGATGAGGATATGTGCTAGGGCTTTTGGCTATCTTGCTTGAGTATGCTTTATATGCTTACCTTAATTTTGATTAAATGGTAAGTTAAATTTCATGTTATACGAACTTACTAAGCATTAAATGCTTACTCTATTTTATTTCCTCTGTTTTATAGTAATTTGGAAGTTTAATTTGGCTGGAAGCTGGTCGGAGCAACATCACACTATCCCTCATCTCGTTTCGGTATAATTAGTAAATGGCTTTTGGTTATAATGGCATGTATAGGTGTAACACGTAGGTTTGTGCAAGTGTACACAGTCGTTATCAAGTAATAAGTAAGTATCGAGTTATCATCTCCAAAGGGATTGTATTTGTGCTAAGTCACTTAATCTGTAAAATTATATTAACAATTTGGTAAACAAAAACACAATATGATTGAGAAGTGGTAAACAAAAACACAATATGATTGAGAAGTGATGATTAAAATTAAGTATATTAAACTAAATGCAATGATCCCTAATGCAAATTATCCTAAATATGCAAACTATATGAATGAAATAGATTTTAGGAAAATTAAACACATTTTACAACTATTATAACATAAATAAACTAGGACAATTACTTTTAAACTCAATTTATTCTCAACATGCTTAATAACATTCGGAAAAACATTCCATGGCAACTCGATATTTCATGAGTTTGGAAACCAGATTAGGTCCTTTTAGAATCCTTTACTTAGTAAATATGCATTTTACTAATCCTTATTTACTAAGGGTTTCTTAGCATTCGTGTGAGGTAACAGGGACATGTTAGGTTTGAAACAGTTTAATCACACAAATCTAAAAATTATGCAGATAATACAGCTTGGTTAGAGTTGTTATGCAACCTGCAATTTAATCGGGTTAGGATTTAAATTGAGCATGCACATTTTAATTATGTGTCCACTAGTCGTCGTCTGGTTATGATCTCTCAGCTAATTCAGGTGCATTTCAATCACGTATGAACGAAATACAGACTTGATTTTAATTGAAAACATGATCGATTGAGGCAAAAACATTATAAGCATGAATCAAATAAATATTATTTAATAAAAGCAATCATCCTAGCTTAAATAAAATTAAGCTAACTTTGTTGTAAACAAGAACAAAAAACAGACAACAAACATTTTTAGATTAAATTAAAGAAAAGAAAGATTAAACCCAAATCAAAGTGGCTATCACCGAAGACTTTGATCGATGAGACTCCTTCACTCATTCGCTTTGCTCCTTTGCTGACGGCTCTCCAAGGTGGCCAACCAAGGGCTCTTTAAGAGGCTTAATTGCTAAAATCTCTATGAAGCGGTGATGCTAGGCATGGGGAATGGAAAATGCTAAAGAGAATTGAGAGAAAAGAGAATGATGAGGGATGAGGGATGAGGGATGATTGATGAAAGAATGAGGGGGTCTTATTTATAGGTGAAGAGAAGGGGTAGTTTGCTAAAAATAGCGGGGTTTAATCTCTTCAAGTTTCTTCAATGAGTGGCCGGCCATGCTTAGTGGCTTTTGACTTGGATTTTACTTGATTTTTAAGAAATTTAAAAGCCATGACAACTCAGGACTGAGGCTCAGTCAATTGTAAATCTTCAGGCAAATCTCCAATTTCTTCAACATTGCAAGGACCTTGTGTAATTAAACCAAAAGTGGTTTATGTGGACAGCCATGTGTAACCGAATTTGGGCTGGCTTGGTCTTCAATTTGGACGATTTTTGTAATCCAACAAAGCTATCAGACCTGTCCAAAATAAATCAATAAGTTGAAGGACCAAAGAATAAAATTTATCCAATTTAAATAATTAATTACAACCCAAATTATTAATGAAATAATTTAAAATGAATTATTAAATATAATTTATATTTTATTATTTAATTTAATCATGCATGGCCCATTTTATGACTTAAAAATATAATATGTTCAAATAAATATAAAATAAGCCATTTTATGTATGAAAACTATATAATAAAGCATAAAATCACATTTTAATAATTTCTATGTCCTAATTTTATATTTTCACATATTTCATTATTTTATTAAATAATTACTTAGTTTTAACAATGAATTTAAGTAAAAAGGTGATAAATTACATAGAAAAAATCCTATATATTTTTCAGTTTACAATAGGTTAAATTAGGCCATTAATGGCATGTATGTGATTTTGCTTGTAACTAGCCATTGGAATGGCTTGTGATAAATATGATTTGTAGAGTATATAGGAGTCTATACATGGTTGATATGTGTTCGAAATGGATGAAATGACATGTTTAGTACAAATATGTTTTTATATGTATTAGATTAACTTGATAAAAATGAAGACTTGGTCATATGTATTAATATGTCATATATGACACTTGGTATTGGTTTGATTTGGATGTATTATATTGGCTTGAGAATATGTTTAAGTGTTTATGTAGGTGGAATGCAAAATTTGGGTGAGAAATATGGCTTGGAAATAGCCCTATTTCGTCCACACGGCCAGAGACAAGGGCGTGTGTATCAGCCGTGTGTGACAGACGGCCTAGCACATGGGCGTGTGTTTTGGCCGTGAGTCCCCTGCATCTTAAAAATTTCAAAACAGAATGCTCAAAATTAAATACACAGCCTGGCACACAGGTGTGTGGCTTGGCCGTGTAACCCTGCACCTATTTAATGATGTTCACACGACCTAGCACACAGGCGTGTGACTTGGCCGTGTGACCCAAGTCAAAGAGTTACATGGGTACGAACACGGGCTGGGACACGGCTGTGTACTCTATTTCGAATGCCCACATGGCCTGAGACACGGGCGTGTCACTTGGCCGTGTGAGCCACACAGCCTAAACACACGAGCGTGTGTCCCCTGCACCTTGACAAAATTTTGATATTTTGAGAAAAATTCTCTAAGTTTCGGGTTTTGTTCCGACTTGTTTCTAATGTATGTTTTGGGACTCGATGGCTCATATAAGGGACATTAAGATTGATTTCTGATATGAATGCCAAATGATATGAAATGTCTGTCACATGTTTTGTAAATTCCAGTAATGCTTCATAACCCTGTTTAAACGACAAATATGGTTTAGGGGTGTTACACGGGAACATTTGAAACATTTAGGAAAAAGTTAGAAAAATTTAACTGCAGGGGTCACACGGCTGTGTGGCCAGGATGTGGGACTCACACGGCTGAGACAGACGCCCGTGTCTCAGGCCGTGTAACATTCGAAATAAGGACACACGGCTGTGCCTCAGCCCGTGTCTGTGCCCGTGTCTGTGCCCGTGTAACTCTCTGACTTGGGTCACACGACCAAGCCATACTCCCGTGTGCCAAGCCGTGTGCTAGCTGACTTGTTCCCTAAACACTTAACAGACGACACACGACAGTGTTGCCCAGCTGTGTGTCTCAAACGACCAAGTCACACGCCCGTGTGTCTGGCCATGTGAACCTAAAATGTACCTTAAACAACAAGTTTACCATTTCCTACTTGCTTGGGTATTAAGGAACTCAAAAATCAATCATTTAACCTATCCAAAATACGATCAAACATTCTCCAAACATGCCAAAAACAATCATCTTAGGTGCCTAACTAATGTACCCTCATTGGTACCACATTTATATCATCAAAACCTATTAGCAATGCATCATTCAAATCAAAGTTTAAAACATACCAAAATCACTCAATTTAGCCTAGCTTATAAACACCTAAAGCATCAAGCTTAAATTCACATACACCTAACAAGTCTGGGTTCAAAACAACATGCCAAATTATGGCTTCAAACACAAACATATGTTTATATATATATATATATATACACCAAACCAATTACATCCCATATACCAAATTCACTAACAACCAAACAAATCCTAGGTACATGCCATTACAAAAGATAAACATCACCACATTTGAGGTTGGGATCGTTCCTGGATTCTGAGTCCGCGATCAAAAGAGAAGTACCTAACCTGCGCACGGAAAACAAAACCGTACGTTGAGTAAAACTTAGTGATATTTCTATTATCTGAACAATTAAAGACGTAATGATACAAGAATGCGTAATTTGATTTATACGAACATTCTATTGTCTAAGCTTACAATTACCATATATCATCATTTCAAATTCATGCATATTACCATATCATTTCATACTATTCTCAATTTTCACATGCTATTATATTTGATTTGTTTAACAAATATCTCAATTCACATCACTTGCTATATAAATAACTTTTCACATATCAATCCACATTTGTTTTTACAATGGAATTATCCATTCTATATTCAATTCATGAGTACATAACTCATGTATTTCATTTAATCACAACATATCTCATTTTTCATGTTTCAATTCACTATCTCATTTCCATTCCACATACCATGCCATTTCAATATCGATTATAGAACTTCATTATTTAATTACCCTATTAACACGACTCGGGCTCAGACGAATACACAAATCCAACCAACACACCAGTTTGGCACCTAGTGCCTCATTGGATAAATCTGAAGTAATAACTGCGCACAGTACAATATAAATTGACACTCATTGTCTCATCGATTAAACTGAAGCAAATTAGCACCCAGTGCCTCATCAACTTGAAGTTGAAGAAATTCATGAACTCTTCCTATACTATGGCATGCCATCTATATCTGACTTAGCCTGAAATCGTTAATAGGGTTCCATTTCACTTACAAATACATCCAATATCCAATTCTCATATTTGCATATTATCACACTTATACATATATTCATTTCAAATTCATGTAATCAATACATTCATAATATATATACCAATTCAATCTATTTCAATCAATTATAATTTCAATTCACTATCAAAGTGCCAAAATGCTCACCTCAACTACTTACCATATACAATAAATCAAAATACAACAATTAACAACTAGGTTCGAATTATAGAAACACAAACCGTGGATTCCGAGCTATTCGACATCGATTCTATCCTTCCCCCTTTTTAGTCGAGGATTCTGGTACGACGTTAGCTACAAAATTAAAGCAATTTAAATACATCAATACAACACAATTCAATTTTACATTGAATATTTCAATCTTTACTCAATTTTTGCTTAAAATTCAGTTTAGTCCCTAAATCGAGACTAATTTTTATTCTTCACAATTAACTCTATATTTTCACACTCATTTCACTTTCAACTAAATTTAACTCCCTGTTTTCAATTATACCCCTAAATTTTAAATTTTCACAATTTAATCCCTATTACTCAAAATTTAGAATTTATTCTACAATTTAATACCATTTTCATTTCTAACTTAAAAATCTATTAATTTAATCATAAATACCAAAACTAATTCAATAATAACAACATTTAAAATCTTAATCAATGCTAAAATTTCAACATAGGTCGAGTAGTACTAAACATCGGGATTCCAAAAATATAAAAATTACAAGAAAAGAGACTAAATTGACTAAACAATTTTGAATTTGAGCCCTAAGGTCCGTATAGTCGTGCGTTCTCCTTTGCTTTTTCTCTCTTTATTTTTCTTTCTTTTCTTTGATAAACTTTTGCATGCATCCACTTTTATTTCTTAATTCTTTTGTTTTATTTTACTTTTATTTTATTAATATTATAACATATATACATATATATACATTTCTTATTATATAATATAACATATAATATATATATAATAAGTTAACATATATAAATATGTAATCATCATTAATATGTGTTTGGGTTCCAAGGTTTGGATTACGCCAATAAAATAGCGAGATGTCCAGGGATACTCAAGGAGTTTTAAATTATGTGTTTTTATTTTGTTACCAAAAAATACGGTGATTAATGTACATTATTGTACGAAATCTCACCAAGTTCATTTGAAATTATGAAATTTATTGCTTGATTGCAGGATAAATGTTTCTGTAACACCCCAAACCCGGCCGAAACGCTACGACCGGATCTGGTATGCTACGGGGTTTACGTTAAAAACTTCACTTGGATGATCTTTAGAAATTTAGTTTCTTTATTCAAGTATTCGTTAAGTAAGTGATATTGGAAGAAAACCTTTGCTCTTTCGCTGAACATAAATTTAAAAAAAATAAATGAAGACATTAACAAATATAAATCGATAACCTAAACTATGGGCCTTATTACATAAACACTCCCAAAATTAACACTTAAAGAAAAACCGAAAATGATTTATGGAAATAAAAATTATAAAAATAAGAGACTTGATGGCCCCTCGGGTCCGCCTCGGCTCCCATGTCCAAGATCTACTGCTCACCTGAAAGGTTTAGGAAAATAAAGGGGTGAGTCACCAAGACTCAGTGTGCAAATCCCGAAAACACATAAAAGCTTGAGGCCCACAAACACATTATGGGCCCTAGCCCATACACAATGGCAACAAAGTATTTACATGCAACATGGCCCAACCCAACCTAAAAATCCATCCTCTACACACCAGCCCGTACCAACCAACACACCTCGGGGATTTCTACAATCAAACCACCAACCGCTACACACCATATCGACAGCCATGCTACCTATTCCTAACAGTCAGGAATAAATTTAACGTGGCTTAGCCACCGATCACTATGTGACCTCATAATATAACGTGGCTAAGCCACCGATCACTATTGTGACCTAATTTTACAATTCGTGGTTTAACCACCGATCACCAAGTGACCTATTAACATGCTCTTCCCCTTCATCATATTAACCCCATCCCATGCATACATACATGTAGAATCAAAACAATATACTACCTAAAAGTTCACAGTCTATCACATACATCGATACACATGAAGAAGTTTCTATGATTACGTACCTAGCATCCCTTGCCTACCGTTTTTGGGTAATCCGACTGTCTATACAACCTTTTTCCGACTTTTAGCCCATAACATATATTTAGTACAAATTACTATACAGCCTTTTTTTGGCTTTTAGCCCATAACATATATTTAGTACAAATTACTATACAGCCTTTTTTTTTTTGGCTTTTAGCCCATAACATATATTTAGTACAGATTAATTAGTGTGTTAGAGATCTACACACCTGATTACTGACAAGACGAGACTTTCTATGTCGACACTATCAGAAGCTGATACGACTGCTATCTATCTAAGGTGTTGTTCCGAAGCCGGTCCACAACCCGGTAGCCAATCCCGAACTGCCGACACTGCCCGCTTCTTAAACTTAGGGATTGGGTTTACAAATCCAATCCCCTCCTTCGCCTGAACGACATGTGATTCCATCAAAAGACCTTATCAGTTGCTACCATCACAACGTATGGTTATTAATCCATATTATAGGGTTACGATATACAAACCTAACGAAAATCTAAAGTAAACCCCTTACCTTGAAATCCCAAAAGAGATAGAGTTTAGAGACTAGCGATTCTGGATTTTAGATTCAAGCGATCTACTTCAATTCCCGAATGTCACCCAACACGTAAACATAAGAAACCAACAATCCATTAGCCTTTCGGCTTTGTCTTCTAAAAACCAAAAGAGAAAAAGAGTAGGTCAGAAGAAATCAACACCTACCTTTACAGAGAGTTCGGCAACTCCTAGAAGATTTCAGCTTTTGAGAAGATCAAAAAGAAAAGATGATCTCAAGAGATCTATAAAGTTTCGGCTTTTGAGAAGGTCAGAAAGAAAAGATGATTTCAAGAGATCTATGAAGTTTCGGCTTTTGAGAAGGTCAAAAAGAAAAAATGATCTCAAGAGATCTAAAAAGTTTCAGCTTTTGAGAAGGAGATGATTGAGAGAAAAGAGTAATATCAAACGTAAAGAAGTGATAGGAATGGTATAGGAAAAAAAAGAATTTCGGCAAGGCTAGGGCAGATTCAGCTATGGCAGACAAATGTGAAAAGAAAGAATGCTTAAGGGAGTTTTCAGCTTTTATTCAGAAAAGGAGGAAAAGAGAGAAGATGAAAACCCTAAATGTCGAAAATAAAGAAGAGAATGGGAGAATAAAACCCTAATGCCAATTTTAATTAAAATAGTTGGGCTTCATGCAACTTGAATTTAGGCCTCCTTAGTTGACGCCACTTCCCTGCTCTTTAAGTGGCGCCACTTTGCCACTGGGCCACAAGCCCATTTGTGTCTTAAAACACAGATAACATCTTTTAAGCCTTATCTTATCAGGCTTTCCACTAGAGTGTCCAAACAGAAAATTCGATTAAGGCCTCTGCCCAACCCTGAGCCCATTCTGGACCCCTAACACTCACATTAAACATAACCATACATTAAATGCATAGCCCCACAATTTCAGGATGTTACAGTTTCAACGTGAATTTTGACTTGAGGGATCAAGCCAGACACCACCAGATTTGAAGACTGGGCACGGATGTAACAGCCCGTTTTCGGTGAAATCGGAACAGTGGTTTCAGGACCACAAATTTGAAGTTGAAAATTTTATTTTATTATTATTTTATTTCATACAACATGATAGTAGTACCGTACAAAAATTACATTAAGAAATTTTACCGTTTACATGCTCAATTTGATAAAAACGACTAAATCGCGTAAAGTACAAAAGTTGAGTTCTAGTAGCTAAAGGTATTAAATAGCTATAGAACCTTAAAGTAAGAGTCCTTATATGGTAATTAGACCACTAATGAAGATAGTGGAATGTAATGGCTTGGCATTTGTGTAAATTTTGATGTTTTATAAGGTTAATTAAGTAATTAGTATATTAAAGATAAATTAAATAAAACAAATTAAGGTTATCATCTATTATTCATCTTCATCAACCGAAAGTAAGGGTTTGGAAGCCATTTTTGAGTTAACCATTCGGCAATCCTAACCTTGCTCATAGGTAAGTGATTTTTGTCATGTTTTTGATGATTTCTATGTTTTTGGGTGTTGTAGCTTAATCTAGCTAGCCTGGGAACTAATTTTTGAAACTGTTAAACTATTAGGGTTTTTACATTGATGCATGTACATGATTTTTGAAGTTTGATGATAGAAAATGGATGGTTTTTGTTAGATAAGCAACTTTTGTAAATGGATTTTTGGTGAAATTGTCAAATAGAGACTAAATTGAAAAATAAAAATATTACATGGTGAAATTGTGAAATAAATGAAATATAGGGCATGCTAGGGACCTAATTGATATTTAGCCATAGTGGGTTGTGGTGGAATTTCATGATTTTCCATTTTTACAAGCGAGGGACTAAATTGCAAATGAATTAAAAGTATAATGGCAAAATGTTAATTTTTCCAAAATATGGTTTTGGGCTAAATTGAATTAATTATATATTAAATTGAGTTAAATTTATCCGTATAGATCAAGACAGACCTCGTACGGAGTTAGATCGGGGCAAAGGGAAAATGTCGGATTAATCGCCTCCGTATCTATGTATACTCATCGAGGTAAGTTCGTGTAATTAAATCATGTTTATATGTTTTTAATTGAAATATATTATCATACATAATTATCGAGTGCACATCCAAAAATGTACGATGATTACCAAGTCCCATTTGAATGAATCCTTAGGATGCAAATGACATGTCATTAGGGTTACATGATTTAAGTAATGGTCCTGAACGTCTTACTGATGGCTGAGGTCCTGCATGTGTTGCGAATACTCTACAGCTCGTGTGAGCATCGTATAGCTACGTTTTGACCCACAGCTCGTATGAGCATATCGATTTATAGCTCGTGAGTGCATACTAATCTATAGCTCGAGTGAGCATACTGATTCATAGCTTGTATGAGTATACATGTACATGAATTGACGGATTACAATTATATGTGACCTAGCACTTTATGTGTGAGCTATCCCGGCTATCCAACAATATTCTAAACAGTTTGACGGCCAATATTCTGATACGAAATGATAAGAGTTCGATACAAACTATTACAGGTATATGCATGAATTACATGGAAATGTTATTACATGATACATAGAAACTTGAATTGGTTGATACATGTATTTGGAACTTGATCAATTGTTGTATTCATCCATGTTTATTTGCTTATATGTGTTTACATGGCTAACATGGTTGGCGTATATGTGCTTAGGCATTTGGCCAAATTGTATTGGGATATGTTTGTTTACTTACCTATTATATGACTAAATGGTAAGCTAAATTCTATGTTATACGAACTTACTAAGCTTAAATGCTTACTCTATGTTATTTTCCATGTTTTATAGTGAATCGGAAGCTCGTTCAGGTTAGAAGCTTGTTGGAGATATATCACACTATTCAGCAACTCTTTTGGTACATTCGGTTGTTTAATTTTGGTTATAATGGCATGTATAGGTATTTTGGCTAATGTTGGGCTATATGTTTTGTTGTGAATATAGCCATTTGATTTGGCTTGTGTTTTGACATATTTTGGTATGTATATAAGTAGCATTAACATGGTTGATGTGTGCCTTGTTTTGTGATATAATGAATTTGTGGTGATTTGGTACTATAGTATACATGACTTATAGGGTGATTTGGTGCTAGTTTAGAATGTCATAATTGGTACCAATTGAGAAGTTTTGGTAGGTAAACTAAATGGCATGAATTGATGTAAATCTAGTTGGAAGTTAGATGATCTGTAACACCCATAACACGTATCCGTCGCCAGAACATAGTTACGGAGCATTACCTAAGTTTACAGATCATTTATAGATAATTCGTGGAAATTACTGTTCGTTTTTCGATATTGTTTATAACGTCCCTTAAATGGACCCTAGAGGCCCAATATGATCATTAGAATTGAGTCGGGACTAAATCGAGAACTCATAAAAATTTTTGCAAAATTTCAAATATTTTCCAAGATACAGGGCACACACGCCCGTGTGGTCAGGGCACACGCCCGTGTGGTCAGGGCACACGCCCATGTGATCATATGACAAGCCCGTGTCTGACCCCGTGTAACTCTCTGACTTGCACCACACGGCCAGCCACACGCCCGTGTGCTAGGCTGTGTCATTAATTAATTTTTTTCAAAATTAGGTGCTGGTTTCACATGACTAAGAGACACGCCTGTGTTTTGGGCCGTGTAGCACACACGACTGAGACACACGCCTGTGTCTTTGCCCGTGTGATCAATTCTGAGCATTATGTTTCTCAAATTTAAGATTCAAGGGACACAGAGCCTATCCACATGCCCATGTACCAGGCTGTGTGTCACACACGGTATAGGCTCACGCCCGTGTGGACAAAATAAAGCCATTTCTAGCTTCATTTCTCACCCAAACTTTTACCAATATCATGCACTAAAACTTACATCCAAATACTAACCAATTCAAGCATTATAATCAAGCTAATTCTATCATTTAACATGATAAATCATTATATGCACACATATTTATAATCTTACCTTGGTTTAATCTATATGTTAAACATAATTTAATCAACCATACTTAACATATGTAACTACCATAGTATGACCTTATAAGTATATCAAAAAATACCATTACTAGCCATTCCAATGGCTAGATCACAAACATCATTTTCAAGCCAACAATGGCCAAATTAACCTATACATGCCATTATACCAAAATAAGTTTACTATTTATACCAAAATAAGCTTGTGGATAATGTGATGATACTCAAACCGTTTACCAACCTCCATGAGCTTTCGAGCACTATAAAACATAGAAAAGTAAACCTAGTAAACCTAGTAAGCATTATGCTTAGTAAGTTCATATAACTAGAATTAAATTTACCAATCCCATTTATTAAAATTAAGCATATAATAACATGTTTCCATCAGCTTGGAAAAATTGCCTAAACACATACATTCAATCAAACATGTTAGTCACAAAATTCTCATATATATCAAGTAAACATAGATGAGCTCATCATGCTATATTCTTTCAAGAAATTATTCATTTCATCTCATAATTCTCATATCATGTCAAATAATTTGTTCGTTGAATCATTGTAATTCCGATGGATACTTAAATAGTACGCTCAAGGTGTACAATTCAATAACCCGTCAACTGATATTCAGGAGTACCCATTAAGGCACTTAATCAGAAAGCACACTCTCGAGCCACATATCATATAACAAGATTACTTGTCCAAGCTAAATCTTGTTTCCAACTTATGCTCATAATAGCTTAATCAGGATTACCCGTCCGGGCTAAATCCTATCTATAACATATGCTTAAGAGGGCTTATATCAGGATTACCAGTCCAAGTTAAATCCTTTCTGTAATAAGGTCTATAGGATTACTCGTCCGAGCTAAATCTCGTCAGCAACAAATGCAGGACCTCATTCAATAAGGGAAATCACATTTGTCCATCGAAATCCAATATTCAAATAGAACTTAACTTTTTTCAAACAATATCAAGCATGTATTAAATTCTTATATTATAACATCTAATTAATTCACATAAATATAAATCACATTCTATACAATACAACATTCAATTCAACATATTTACATGCTCAATTAAGTTACGCAAACTTACCTCAACACTTGTTCGCATATATAAATATATTAATCTGAAACTTTCTCTTTTCCACGATCTAGCCTAGAATTTGTGTTGTCTGGATCTATATAAATGAATTTAATTATCAATTTATTACATTTCATATTCAATTAGACTCAATTTACATCTTAGGCAAAATTACCATTTTACCTCTAAACTTTTCATAAATTCCAATTTTGTCCCTAGGCTCGGAAAATAAAATTCATGCAATTTACTCTCTATTCCAAGCCTAACCAAAATTTCAATATACAATTTACAGCATATATTCTATGAAATTCAGAATTTTCTTCAATTTTCACAACTTTACAATTTAATCTCTAAATCATGTTTTCATCAAAAATCACTTTGTAAAAGTTGTTTGTCTATCAACAACCTTTCATTTCCTACCATAAATTTTGAATTTTCAACATATTCATCCATGGAAAAATTTCTATACTTTGATAAATTTTCAAATTAATCCCCCTAATATATATATTAGACTATCTCGGTTTCAAAATTATAAAAATTACAAAAAACGAGACAAGAAAACTTACCCAATTAAGCTTGATTAGTTTTTTCTCTCTCCTAGGGTTTCCATGCAAATTTTGGGGAAGAAGGTGATATAAAATGATGTTAATTCTATTTTAATTAATTTTCATCTTTTAATTATTTCTACTTCCAATTTAGTTCTTGCTCTTTTCTAATTTTTTCCATGGATGAATCATCAAAAATATCTACTAACTTTTGATTAATGGTCTAATTACCATATAAGGACCTCAAGTTTTGAATTTCATAGCTATTTGATCCTTTTAGCCACTAGAATCCAACTTTTGTATTTTATGCAATTTGGTCCTTTTCGTAATTAAGCACTTAATCAATAAAATTTTCTTATCAGAATTTTCATATGACATTCCTATCTAAATGCAAATCATGCAAAAATATAAAAATAAATTTTCCTTCCGGCTCAGATTTGTGGTCCCGAAACCACTGTTCTGATTTCACTGAAATTGGGCTGTTACATGATCATTTTGACCAAATTGAGTTCATGATTATACATGTTTGCATATAGTCATTTGAGGTGCCTAAGGGCATATTGGTTGTATGATATTATACCATATGTATATGACGTTTTTATGCTTGATTTGGATGCCTTGTTATGGCTTGTAAGTATGTGAAATGTTATGGCCTATTTTCGTCCACACGGGCAGAGACACGGGTGTGTGTCTCAGCCATGTGTCCCTTGTAGCTTTCAAAAGGTTGCAAGTTAGGCTATTACATGGCCTAGCACATGGCCTGGTACATGGGTGTGTGAGGTTATTTCAAAGGGTACACGGCCTAGCACACGAGTGTGTGGCTTAGCCGTATGACCCAAGTCAGTGATTTAAATGGGCACGGACACGAGCTGGGACATAGCCATGTGTCCATACTTCAAATGTAAACACGGCCTAGGACACGGGCGTGTCTCCTGGCCATACGGTCGTGTGACCCCTACAGTGTTGAAAATTTTCACTATTTTCTGAAAAATTCTCTGAGTTTTTTATTTAGTCCCGACTTGTTTCTAACGCATATTTAAGGCCTCAAGGGCTCGTATGATGGACAATATGTATGTTTTGACTTGGTTTTAATATGTTTATTTCTATGTTATGAAATGTTTGAAATTTCTGTCCTTTTGAATTGTAAACTCTGGTAATTCTCCGTAACCCTATTTTGGCGACGTAATACGGGTTAGGGGTGTTACAATGGAGGTCATTCATATGTATAGAGGGGGTCCCTAGGAGGTCATGCCTCGAGGTTAAAGTAAGGTACTCTTGTGTTTAAGTCTAAAGTTAAATTGTAAATAGACGCTAGGGTTATCAAAGTACCAAATTGTAAAGGTTTATTTATCACATGATAGGAGTTTTAATAGATGTTACATCGTGTAATTTAACATTTTCTAATAGCTTAAGTAAATTGGCTAAAAGACTGTTAAATGGCAGGATCCTTGTGACACCTAGTACCCAGACCCAGCGATCGGGTCAGGTAGAGAGTGTTGCAATTAAATTATTAATGGGTGGAATATTGTATGCTATATCAATAAATACAACTAATTACGTAAAATGCTTATATGTACATGATGCGGAGTGGGGAAGGATATACCTTGACGAGGTAGAAGAAGATAGGAAAATATTCGCATAATGGAGGAATGGACAGATTGAAATGGGATACAATGGAGTTTGGTTGCATCATGGAAGGTTATTTATTGGCTCGCTAGAACAACACTGTGATGATGGCTTATCGACTCTATGGAGCGACACCGCGACGGCGGTTATCAACTGGCTCACTTGAGTAACACTGTGACGACTGTCTATCAAATCTATAGAGCAACACCGCGACAACGGTTATCGACAGGTCCTTCAGGGCAACACCATGGAAATGGTATTTGGGTCCTTCGAGGCGACACCTTGGCAGAGGTTTAATGATTCCTCAGAATCGGGAGTCCGCCAGGACATTAAACTAGGAGTTCCATGTAACATCCCAAAATTGGGCCTAGTAGGATTGGGCCCAATGGGCCTTGAGCGTAGGAGTGTTTAAAATTTTGAGAACAAGAGAAAGGCATTATTGCAAATTGGACTTATTAGTTAAGTGAATTTGGAAGGTTACGAGGTTTCTATGAAGTTCCAGGTTCGAGTTGGGCCTTAGTAAAATTTTGTGATTATGCCTATTAAGGAGAGTTGGTAAGTAGCTTCAAGACTTATAGAAATAAATGAGTAAATAGCTTGCATAAATGAGAAATTGGTAAAGAGGTTATGGAATTAAGTGATGTACCTTGAGGGAAGAGGTTCAAATCCCATTGTTTGCAAATTTGACTATTATTTTTGCTTTCCTTCCTTATGTGTTGGCCAAGAAGTATTTTTGGTAGGTGTGGACTTCATTATTTTGGTAAGGTGGCTAAAAGAATATGGCAAGGTTAAAGTTTGGGAAAAGAATCAAGAGGAATAGGAAAGAAAGGGGGACAAGAGGCTAATATCGGGGGAGGTGTTTTGGAAAGTATGGGTGGCCAAACTCTTATCCTGGGGGGTGCATGTGGACGGTTTTGAGGTAGAGAGGGGGCTGAAAAATTTTATTTGGCATTTGGGTAAAGTCTTAGCTTTGTTTTGGCCAAAATCCCTTTGACAACTTTGTGTCACTCTCTCCCAATTTTGCAACTCTCCTTGCCGAAACCTATTAGCACAATAGTGCATTTTCTTTCTCTTTTGTTTGACCACAAACTCATTTTCTTCCCACCTTCTTTGATAGCCGAAATTCTCCATTGCCTTTTGATTTAATTTTTGGGTGCTTGTTAGGCCAAAAACCTTTCTCTTTGCACTATTTGGTACTCTCCAAATTTCTTTTGTTTTGTGCCAAATTTACAAGCCATTGGTGAGCACACTTTCTTCATTTTTTTCCTTGGGGGCCGAAACCTTAATCCATCTTTCACCATTCTTTTTGTTGCCGAAATACTCACATTTCTTTTTGGTTCATATTTCTTTTAGTGTCAATCGAAACATTCCAAACACCTTGATACACCTTCTCCATTCTTTTAATCATTTATTCTCATTTGTGTTGATATTCACTCCTTTGATCAATCGAGTGATAGTGGAAGGGTGAAACTTTGACTCATCCGTAGCCAGTGTACAATCGTTAGAAATCGGAACTAATATCGTTAAGGTAAGGGATTCATCATGGTTCTTTTTGGATCTATTTCGTTGACCGGTTATTTTGCTTAACGAAATAGTGGTTGTGACTAATTGATTATATTTTTAGGGACTAAATCGCTTGATCTATCCCTCGTAATAAGAGACTCGGATTGTTGGTAAGTGTATAGATTGTTAATCAATCGAAATAATTGGTTGAAGTGGTAAATTCGGTTTTGGACTACTAGTTGACCGATTGTACCTTTAGGTGCCGCGGAGAGTATCGTGTTACGGATTCCGAATAAGGTGTGTAATCCCGTACCCTTCCGAATATATGTTTGAAATGGTGAGTAAATCTCACATCTCTCTGAAATTTTAAATGAAATATTCTGTGATTAGATAGAAATACCGAAGAAAACCGTTAACCGGCATCCGTGATCACTCGGATGTGCGTATGCTCGTAGTGGTAATCATGTTTAGTAATAAAACAGTTTCGGTCAGAAACAGTGGCGTGTATTTGAAAAATCATGAAAAATAGGATAAAAGGAATTACAAAGTGAGTAAGATATCAAATTAAAGCTTACTGTGTCTATTTTAATATGGAAGAAAAAGAGAAGGAAAAGAAATAATATATTCTGAGATATGTTAATTTTAGTGAGACTGGTTCTGAATGATTTCGGGGTATTCTGTTCTGTCTTGGAAAAATTGTATAAAATTGTAAAAAGTGAATTAAGAGTTATAATTGATATGTACGGATTCCTTAGTGAATCTATTTGCAATAGAAACAAGTGGGAATAGTAGATGAAAAGCGTACAGTAAGATATTTGAGATTACGTTAAGAGAGGTCAGAATCATTGGACAGTGAAATAAGGGAGACTTTAAGGAATAAACTGTATTAAATGGTTAAGCTAAAAATTCTGGAAAAATTATAGTAGAAAGATATATGAGTCTAGTTTCAAGGAAAATTTACAGATTTAGATTTCGAGTTTCCAAACTCGAGTTATAGTCATTTTAGTCAGTACGACGCGGATGGACAGTTTCGATTTTATGCCCCAAATTAGTAATTAAGCCTAGGTTGCAGAATTACCATCATACCCTTAGAGGGTAAATTACCGAATTACCCTTAGTGGGTACGATTACCGAATTATGGAAATGCCCTTATGGGCTGAATTATGAAAATGCCCCTAATGGGCCGAATTACGAAATGTCCCTATGGATCGAATTACGAAAATACCCTTTATGGGCCAAATATGATATGTTGCTATATGGGCCGTTTGGTATTTGCTATATGGGCCGTTTGGTATTTGATACATGGGCCAATTTGCTAGATTGATTAATTGGCCGAATTTGCTAGATTGATTAATTGGCCGAATTGCTAGATTGCTTAATGGGCCGAATTGCTAGAATGCTTAAGGAGCCGATTTGATAAATTACCATATGGGCCAAAATGAGAAATGGGCCAACTTGTAGTACGGGCCTTATGTTGAAATTATCATATATGTATACATGATTTCATGGGTTGGGATAAAATTGAAGAGAAGTTCTGGTGGCTCTGCCACAATCTAGTTCGGGTGGCTCAGCCACAAACATATTAAATGGTTTAATGCCTATGATTGGTGTGTTGGCGGGGTGGGTTGACTTGATCCCCACAGGTGTGCTGGTTGGTACGAGTGGCTTGGTTGGGAAATTGCATAACACATGCATGTTATATATGATATTATGCTATGATTGTAATTGGCTTAGGCCCAAAATATTGCTATGTGTGTTCCGACCCAGTGGATGATGGTAAGGGGATTATGCACTGAGTTCTTGTAACTCACCCCCCTTTCTCTTAACCCTTGTAGGTAATGCTCCGTAGTGAGGACTTGGGCCCATGGATGACTCAGTGGAGGCTATACTTCCGAAATGGTGTTATCGAATTTTAAATTTTCTATTTATGTTTATTTTATTATTTTGCTATTTTGGTCTAAGTTGTAATAGGGCCTCTGGAGTATTTTATTATTTGCTTTATGGTTGTTATATTTATTATTCTGCTTAAATTGTTTAAAACGAGAATTTTTCTAAAAACGTAAATAAAGGTTTTCCAAAATCGATTAACAAATGGATTTCAAAATAAACTTTTACAACTCGAACTTTCTTTCAAATTATTAACGACATTTTTAAAAGTCACAGATTTAAAGTTCAATTCCTTGAATTGTGATTCATCAATCAATCTTTCAAAAATACTTGTATTTTATCAACGTTTCCGCAATGTTTCAAAATGCTTTTACAACTCTATTTCAAACGTCACATTTTCATAAATCGTTTATTTCAAATATGCTTTCGCAACCGAAAAGGTTTATTAAAGATGATTATGTTTTTTACGTAGACAGAATTGTGTAAGTGTTTGGTCTTAACAAAGAGGCTGTAATTTTCGAACGAGTTTTTTTTTGTGACACGCCAGATTCAGGCCTAACTTCTAGGCTGGGTTTGGGGTGTTACATTCCATCAGAGCATGAAAGGAGAAGTTACTACTAGACTCGTGCAACGAGTAGCATGTCAGAATGATCGTGTTGTGTCTGAGAGCACGGGAAAATAGAGTGATGATAAGGTTCTCTAAGATGCAACGCATCCACCATTATGAACCCGCTTGAATTGATGCGAAACTAACATTGACTGAGGAGATACAACATGGATAATTGTAGTTGAAAACCCAACCAAAAAAGAAGCCAGAGTAGGGGTAGTTCGTCAAAAAGACCTCATGGAAGAAAATATCCACCTAAGGTTGAGTGATTAATTAAAAGTCCACTAGAGATTTACAGAAAAGAAGGTCCGATTAGGACTATGTTGCACGAGAGAGTCCGTAGGGACTCATTAATAAGGGAGTTCGCTAAGGATTACCTTGGGTAGAGAGTATACCGGAAAGTAGTGAAAGAAAGGGGAGTCCATCAGGGCCATATAACATGGGAAAGACCATATGAGAATACCAAGGGTGGAAACGGTCAAGGGATACCTAAGATGGAGATAGCCCGCTAGAAAATGATATATTGGTTGGAGTGTCTTAAAGACTGGACTAAGGTGAATAAGTACTTTAAGGTTACATCAGGGCACGAGTCCACTAGGAAAAAGAGGGCGTTGTTCAATCAGATGAATATCATATTTAAGCAGCAAATGGTGATATTAAGAAGAGACCTTAGTCAGGAAAGGGGATCGAGCATTGGCTATGTAACACCTCAAACCCGGTCAATACGCCATGACCGAATCTGGCATGCCACGAAGGAAAACGTTTTGAAAAGAATCGAATTAACAGTTAATTTTTAGTGAAAAACTCTTTGTTGAACTTTGTTTGTAGAAAACAAGTGTATAATAAATTGAAAGCTGATAATTTGCTTTTAAAATCTAAAAAAAATAAGTCTTTAAAACTTAATTGCAATTCCATAGATTAGAAAACTTTTTAATATTTTAAAGAAAACAAAGTGATTAGGTTAAAGAAATCAAATCCAAAACATATAAATAATCCAAAACATAAATAAACAGGCCTTATTACAAATCCATAAAAATATGAAAACCAAATTAAAAATAAAATACCCAAATGGTAGTTCATGTAAAACCAAATTTTATTGCATGGCCTCCTCGAGTTCATCCGGCTCCTCATCCGCGATCTCACGTATCACCTGAAAAGATAAGTGAGAAGGTGAGTCACCAAGACTCAGTGCATATTCCCTCTCCCGGGTAAATGCCACATACTTACACAAATTATAACAAAGCAACATATATGTATAATGCACCCAACCTAGCCATCCATAACTCCTTTTTCTACCCCGTGTGGTACCAAACCCTGGTGGTGCCAAACCACTGGTGACCGAAGTCACGATATTCAATGTTGTGATACCAAATCACTGGTGACTCAAAGTCACTAATAATCCATATGTGGGGCCAACCCACGTGTGATACCAAATCACTGGCGACAATCCCATATCTCAAAAGTGGGGCCAACCCACGGTGATGCTAGATCACAGGGACGAGTCGCTATGAGGTGCCAAACCTCTGGTGTCCCAAAGACACAAATGTGATACCAAATCACTGGTGACCGAAGTCACGAATAATCGAGTTGTGGGGCTAACCCACGTGTGATACCAAATCACTGGCGACAATCCCATATCTCAAAAGTGGGGCCAACCCACGGTGGTGCTAAGCCACAGGGACGAGTCGCTATGAGGTGCCAAACCTCTGGTGTCCGAAGACACAAATGTGATACCAAATCACTGGAGGTACCAAACCTCTGGTGTCTGAAGACACAAATGTGATACCAAATCACTGGTGACCGAAGTCACGATATCAATCTTCCCCCTCCTCTCATGTTGCCCATACCAATGCAATAGATAAACAAATCATGTCAATATACTTTGATATGAATCACATAACAAAAATATCATAAATCGTAGATCATGATTTCACTCCACATGTATTAACAACATATTGAAACGGACTTACCCGAATCCTCATTCATACCATCATGGTATCATATCAAGATCTCATCATTTCAGCTTTAACAACATGAATAGTTATTTAACACACATATATACATATATGAACCAAGTTATAAAGTGTGTAAGATACACACCTTTCACCAACGCAAGAATTATCTTTCAAAGATCCGATCTACCGCACTAGATCACTTTGTCCTACAATCGGCCAATACTAAAATTATAAACAAAGGCCATTCGGCCATACCACTAAATCCCAAAGATTTATCCTTTAAAAATACTAAGTCTTACCTAAACTTACCCAAAATGATTGACAAAGAAACGAGGCTTAGATTGATTGCTTCCAATGTCCCGAGAGCCTAAAAGAATGATCGATTCCTAAAAATGGTTAGAACCTTGCAACAAATGCCCATAGGTTCGGCCTTTGTCCACAAGAAAACGACATAGAATCGAGAAAGAAATGAAGGAGAAACGGCCATGAACACTTACCTATTATCCAAAATCGATTGAAGAAAACCAAAGAGAATCTACCCTTGAATATTCGGCCAAAGCAAACCAAAAGGATATGAGAAGTTTCGGCTATGGTTTTTGAATGAAGAAAACAATTGATATACGGCTCGAAAGAAATGAAGAATTAGTATGGCAAAGAAAAGAAAATGAAAAGGGAAGAAGGACGATTCGACTAAGAAGAAAGTAAAAGAAATGTCGTGATATTGAACAATATCAAAGGAAGAAATAGAGAAAATGGGAGTAAGAGATTCGGCCAACACCTAATTACCAAAGAAGAAAAGTGCACAAAAGTTCCAATGTTGTTTCGGTTTCAAAAGGATAAATGAAAGAAAGAAAAAGTAGAATTTGGTTCCAACAAAATGAAGACTAAACCAAAAGCAAAATTTGCACAAAATGCACAAGACACATTCGGCCAAAGAGGGAGTTTTTGGAGAGGAAAAACAAATGCAAAAAGATGCTCAAAAACAAAAATTGGCCAACTATTCCCCCCAAGCTACCTATCACATTCGGCCACCCCCCTAGCCACACATGCCGTCCACATTCAAGCACTAAAGGCCTTGGAATACTTTCCAAAACATCATCCTAAAGCCTAGCCTTATGTCTCCCCAACCTTCCATAACCTTAAGATTCTTATCCCCAATTTCATGCTTTCCTTAAACCAATATTCAACTTACCAAAATTAATAGTCCAACCTATCATAAAGTTTGACCATCCATCAATGCTAGAATGTACAAAAATAAAATCCTCAATATGCTTTCCAAGCTACTCTAACCACTTCCCTCAAGCAACCTTTCAAGCTCCTTATCCACTATGCCACAACTCCTCATGTGTTACAATTTAACACTTAAATTAACTTAAGTGTCAAGCTCACTTACTCCACTTCATTAAATAAACCATACTAAAATTATTCTAACTTCCTAAATAAAAAAAATCAAGCCTTCACAAGACTATGCTAACACACAAAATTCATACTCGAGCCAACACAAATAATACTCAAATTTTTGGTTGTTACAATTCTACCCCCTTATGAAAATTTCGTCCTCGAAATTACCTGATCAAAAGAGTTGAGGATACTGCTGCCTCATCGCATCCTCTGGTTCCCAAGTAGCTTCTTCCACGCCATGATTCCGTCATAAAACTTTCACTAAAGAAACTGACTTCCTACGCAAAACTTTTACATCACAATCTAGACTCTGCACAGGTTCCTCCTCCACCGTCAAATCTGGATTCACCTCTACTTCATCTACTGCCATAACATGCGATGGATCAGAATGATAGCGTCTAAGCATGGAGACATGGAACACATCATGAATCTGACTCAATTCTGCTGGCAACTCGAGCTGATAAGCTACTGGTCCCACTCGTCTCAACACCTTAAACGGTCCAATGAACCTTGGACTTAACTTGCCTTTTCTCCCAAATCTTAACACTTTCTTCCATGGCGAGACCTTCAGAAAAACTTTGTCACCCACGGCAAACTCTATATCCCTCCACTTGAGATCGGCATATGACTTCTGCCTATCCGAAGCTTCCTTCAGACGAGCCTGAATTATCTTCACTTTATTCTCAGTTTCTGCAACCAACTCTGGTCCTAACATCTGACGCTCACTCAACTCTGTCCAACATGTAGGTGTGCGACATCGCCTACCATACAACGCCTCATATGGTGCCATCTTAATGCTTGCCTGATAACTATTCTTGTATGCGAACTCAGCTAATGGCAAAAACTCTTCCCAGCTACCTCTGAAGTCCAAAACACAGCCTCTCAGCATATCCTCTAAAATCTGAATAGCCCTTTCCAACTGCCCGTCAGACTGTGGATGAAATGTGGTACTGAAATCCAACCGCGTACCCAAAGCCTGATGTAGCGCTCTCCAAAACCTCGATGTAAATCTAGGATCTCTGTCTGAGATGATCGACATTGGCACACCGTGCAACCTCACTATCTCCGCCACATACAACTTAGCTAACCTCTGAAGCGAATAATCCACCCTAACTGGAATGAAATGAGCTGACTTAGTCAGACGATCCACAATCACCCAAACTGAATCCTTCTTGCTAGGCGTAAGAGGTAATCTACTGACAAAGTCTATAGTGATCCTCTCCTACTTCCACTGTGGAATCTTCACCGGCTGAAGTAATCCAGACGGTAACTGATGTTTCGCCTTGACCTGCTGACACGTCAGACATTTACCCACAAACTCAGTTACCTCCCGCTTCAGACCTGGCCACCAAAACTGCTCTCTTAAATCTGGATACATCTTGTTACCTCCAGGATGCATAGCATATGGGCTGCTATGTGTGTCCCGAAGAATCCTTTGCCTCAACTCGACATCCTTCGGCATACAAGCTCTCCCTTTAAAACACAAAACTCCATCACTGGACAAACTATAATCCTCTAAACCACCATTCTGAACCCGCAAACTCCGATCATTCAAACCATCACCCTCTAACTGTTTCTCCTTGATCTGATCTAACCAAGTCGGCTTGATTTGCAATTCAGCCAAAAGACTCCCATCGTCATACAAGCTAAGACGAGCAAACATCGATCTTAAGTCTGACACAACCTTACGGCTCAACGCGTCTGCCACCACGTTAGCCTTGCCCGGATGATACTCGATCGAACAGTCGTAGTCCTTTAACAACTCGATCCATCTACGCTGCCTCAAGTTCAAATCCTTCTGAGTCAAAAGATACTTAAGACTTTTGTGATCCGTGTAGACTATCGACTTCTCTCCGTACAAATAGTGCCTCCATATCTTCAAAGCGAAAACCACTGCTGCTAATTCCAAGTCATGCGTCGGATAATTAACCTCATGTGGTCTCAACTGCCGAGATGCGTAAGCCACTACTTTCCCTTCTTGCATCAGCACACATCCCAAACCAGTATGTGATGCATCACAATAAACCGTGAATTCCTTGCCTGCCTCAGGTTGAATCAAAACTGGAGCTTCAGTCAAAATCTTCTTTAACTTGTCAAAACTTTCTTGCTGCTTCTCGGTCCACACAAATGGAACTCCTTTCCTTAATAACTTCGTGATAGGAGCGGCGATCAAAGAAAATCCTTCCACAAATCTTCGGTAATACCCCGCCAGACCTAGAAAACTCTGAATCTCAGCCACAGACTTAGGCGGCTTCCAGTCCAACACTGCCTCAATCTTCCGAGGATCTACTCTAATCCCCTCGGCTGATACAACATGACCCAAGAAAGTCACTTCCCTAAGCCAGAACTCGCACTTACTAAATTTAGCAAAAAACTGCTTTTCCCTCAGAATCTGCAACACTACTCGCAAATGCGCATCATGCTCCTCCTCTGACTTTGAGTATACCAAAATATCGTCTATAAATACCACAACAAACTGATCCAAAAACTGCTGGAATACCTGATTCATCATGTCCATGAATGCTTCCGGCGCGTTAGTCAATCCAAACGGCATCACCAGAAACTCGTAGTGCCCATACCGAGTGCGAAATGTCGTCTTATGGATATCAGCCTCCTTCACCTTTAGCTGATGATACCCAGACCTTAAATCGATCTTGGAGAAAACCGCCGCCCCTTTAAGCTGATCAAACAAGTCATCTATCCTCGGCAAAGGATACTTGTTTTTGATCGTCAGCTTATTCAACTGGCGGTAGTCAATACACATCCGCATCGTTCCATCCTTCTTCTTGACAAAAAGTACCGGCGCTCCCCATGGCGAAACACTTGGTCGAATGAAACCTCGATCCAACAACTCCTGAATCTGAGCCTTCAATTCCATCAATTCTTTCGGTGCCATCCTATACGGAGCTATAGACACTGGTGCCGTTCCGGGTAACAGATCTATACCGAATTCGACTTCACGATCCGGAGGCAGTCCCTGAAGTTCTTCAGGAAATACGTCAGCATATTCCTTAACAGTTCGAACATTCCCCACAGAAGACTCCTTAGCCTCCAAAGCACACACATGAACTACAAACGCCTCACAGCCCTTCCTGACCATCTTCACAGCTTTCAACGCAGATACCACGTTAGATAGATAATCTCTTCTATTACCTATCATAACCACCTCTTTACCCTCAACTGTCTTCAAAACCATGCGCTTAGCAGCGCAATCCAAACTTGCTTGGTACTTGACCAACTAGTCCATCCCAAGAATCAGATCGAAGTCCTCAAACGGCAGTTCCATCAGATCAGCTTCAAACACTACCCCTTGAAGTTCTAGGGGTACATCTCTATATAGCTTATCTACTTCTACAGAGTGACCTAAAGGGCTAAGTACTGTCATCCTCCTAGAAGCAGTCTCAGAATCTAAGCTCATGGTCTTTACTATGCTACTAGCAACATACGAATGCGTCGAACCCACATCTATCAAAGCAGTATATGGAACACCAAAGATTAAGAACGTACCAGTTATGACATCTGGTGCGTCGCCCTCCTCTCGTCGTCTTGCAGCGTACACCAAACCAGGCTGTCTCGCATCAGTGTTGTTTGCACCTCTGCCAGATGCTCCGCGGCCTCGACCAGAGCCATTACCTCCTCTACCATTACCACGACCTCTCTGCGGTGCTGGTCCCTCCTTTCTGAACTGAGCACGACCTTGACCTTCAGATTGATTCCTGGCTTGCTTATGTGGACAGTCTCTCACACGATGATCCAGCGAGCTACACTCGAAACATCCTTTTCCTCCGGTCCAACATTTGCCCCAATGAAACTTCCCACATCGATTACACTGTGCTGGTCTCTGATTATCAGTAACAGGCCTTCCAGATTGATTCGGCCCACTTTGCCTAACCCTCTTCTGAGAATTACCGGCTGACCCAGATGATCCATATCCTCTCTTATGCTTATTCCGATCGTAACTCTGCCTTCCAGATTCCTTTATCCCTTCAGCAATCTTAGACTTTTCAACCAACGCAGCAAATTCTCGCTCCTGATGTGGAGCAATCAGCAACCTCAGCTCATCTCTCAAACCATCCTCGAATCGAACACATCGCTCATGCTCCGAAGCCACAATACCTCCAGCATACCGGCTCAATCTTAAGAACTCAGCCTCATACTCTGATACGGACTTACTTCCTTGGACCAAACTCAGAAATGCCTTACGCTGTGCATCAACGTAACTAGACCCAATATATTTCTTCTGATATGCTGCCTTAAAATAATCCTAAGTGAGATCCTCCGTCGCAGCACCATTCCGAACCGTGAGCCACAACTGATATGACTCATCCCGAAGAAGCGACACAATCCCTTTTAGCTTTTCCTCGGCATTCAGATCCAGATCATCCATGATTCGCTCCGTCGCCTCTAGCCAATATTCAGCCGAGCTGGGAGCTACACCTGAAACACCTCGAAATACCTTGCTTCCAACGTCTCGAGAGCCTAAAAGAATGATTGATTCCTAAAAATGGTTAGAACCTTGCAACAAATGCCCATAGGTTCAGCCTTTGTCCATAAGAAAACGACATAGAATCGAGAAAGAAATGAAGGAGAAACGGCCATGAACACTTACCTATTATCCAAAATCGATTGAAGAAAACCAAAGAGAATCTACCCTTGAATATTCGGCCAAAGCAAACCAAAAGGATATGAGAAGTTTCGGCTATGGTTTTTGAATGAAGAAAACAATTGATATACAGCTCGAAAGAAATGAAGAATTAGTATGGCAAAGAAAAGAAAATGAAAAGGGAAGAAGGATGATTCGACTAAGAAGAAAGTAAAAGAAATGTGGTGATATTGAACAATATCAAAGGAAGAAATAGAGAAAATGGGAGTAAGAGATTCGGCCAACACCTAATTACCAAAGAAGAAAAGTGCACAAAAGTTCCAATGTTGTTTCGGTTTCAAAAGGATAAATGAAAGAAAGAAAAAGTAGAATTTGGTTCCAACAAAATGAAGACTAAACCAAAAGCAAAATTTGCACAAAATGCACAAGACACATTCGGCCAAAGAGGGAGTTTTTGGAGAGGAAAAACAAATGCAAAAAGATGCTCAAAAACAAAAATTGGCCAACTATTCCCCCCAAGTTACCTATCACATTCGGCCACCCCCCTAGCCACACATGCCGTTCACATTCAAGCACTAAAGGCCTTGGAATACTTTCCAAAACATCATCCTAAAGCCTAGCCTTATGTCTCCCCAACCTTCCATAACCTTAAGATTCTTATCCCCAATTTCATGCTTTCCTTAAACTAATATTCAACTTACCAAAATTAATAGTCCAACCTATCATAAAGTTTGACCGTCCATCAATGCTAGAATGTACAAAAATAAAATCCTCAATATGCTTTCCAAGCTACTCGAACCACTTCCCTCAAGCAACCTTTCAAGCTCCTTATCCACTATGCCACTAACTCCTCATGTGTTACAATTTAACACTTAAATTAACTTAAGTGTCAAGCTCACTTACTCCACTTCATTAAATAAACCATACTAAAATTATTCTAACTTCCTAAATAAAAAAAATCAAGCCTTCACAAGACTATGCTAACACACAAAATTCATACTCGAGCCAACACAAATAATACTCAAATTTTTGGATGTTACAGGCTACTCCAACAGACAGGTTATTGTCCAAATGGAATGAAAAATCCTTATGGGGTTTAGTGTGAATTAAATGGATCAAGGTAAGGATCCGTGATTTTAAAGAATACTTGGTTAAATGGCAGTAGTTATCGACAGCCCAGAATGATGAATATGGGTTGCAGTGAAGAGGTCTATCAAGAAGAGTATAAGGAAAGTTTGGAACAACGATAAAATTGGTCCAAGCCCATAAGAGAGCATTCTTAAATGGACTACAGCGGTTGTGTCCACCAAAGGTTGACTGGGATAAAGCAAGACATTGGCCACACCCAAAAAATTTGTGAATCCTCCCACAAGATTCAGGGAATTTTAACTTGGTGCATAAAATCTCATCTTCTTAAATTTTTATGCATTTTTTCATGGTCACTTATGTACAAATCTCACTAGGCTCTTTCGAACTTAGAAGATTTACTACGTATATGCAGGGTGGATCAAGACTCGGGAACTGAGTGGAGGGACCAAGTCAGACTCCGCCAAACTCTAGAGATGGGCGCGGTAGCTGTTTCATGTATATAAAGGGGCACCCTTAGATGCCTCAGGGTTTAAGTTGATTATATATGTATTCGAGTTTTAATTTAAAATTTATAAATAGTTTTTGGAATCAAAATTGTAAAGATTTATCAATAGTTCTATATAAGTTTTAATAATAGTTAGATTTTGAAATTTAAGTTTTTTTATGTAATTAAAGCAGAATTCAAAATATCGTTAACTTATTTGGGTTTTTGTATCATCCGGTACCCGAACCTGACAATCGAATCGAGTATAGGGTTCTACATGATACTCGTGAGTGTCAAAGTACTCCTAAAAACGTATTGTGAGAAATAACTTTCTTACCCACTTATATTAATAAATAATATAAATATCTATAATTAGAAAGTAAAAATAACCCTCTTATGATCCATTGATGAAAGAAAATGAGTGATTGAGATTCAAGAGTAGACTTTTTTTTTAATTTGGAGAAATTAATACACTAAACTAAAATAAAGGTAATTTTGTCTTACCATTTTTCTTACTTTCCATTTATATAAAATAAAATTTTCACCATTATCAATGGATTCACTTTCCATTGTTTGTGAGAAAGTAAGACTTTGTTTGGCTTCTAAAAATATTTGTTGTTTTTATTTTCAAAAGTCTTCATTTTCTTTTTCTTTTTTTTTTTAGAAATTGAATAGCACATTTGATAAATAGAAATAAAAATATTTTTAATAATGAAAACACATGTTGATAACTGTTTTTCTCTAATAGAAATAAAATAAAAAATTGTATTTATATAGATACCATGGGTACTAGATTTAATATTAGAAAAACTGCTAAAAAAATATTTTTGCCCTTATATGGGTTTGAATCAAGGTCAATTCATTTAAAGTTAAAAACCTTTATTTTCATCATTTTCATTTTTGATAAAACATTTTTAATAAAAATATTGAAAACAACTTTTTGTTATATTTTAATTTTCACATATTTTCATTTTTATTTTTCAAAAATCATTTTTAAAATTTCCAATCAAACATATTTTCTTCAATGTTTTTCATTTTCCAAAAAAAAAAACAAAAACAAAAAAAAAATGACTTCTATTTTCTGAAACCAAACGTAATTTAATTATTTTTCGGTTATATCCTAAAAAAAGCAAATCATTTTTTATATACCCAAAAGTCTAAACCAAATTCCAATTAATGTGATATTTTAAATATATTTAATTCTTTCTGTTTTAGATTTTTAGAATAAATATTGATACATAAGGTGTTTTTTTCAATTTATTGTTAAAGATTTTTAAATATTCATGTTAAATTTTAATTGAAAAATAACTATTTAATATAGCTAAAACACGTCATTGTAATTAAATTTGGATATATTAAACTTTTTATTTCTACTAATTAAATTTAATTAAAGTAGAACCCATCAGTCCCTCAAAAACCAAGAGTGCTCTCTGAAGAGTCCTAGAGAAAATAGTTTCTGCTGTAGCTTGGGATGGAAGAGGGTGGTGGCGTGGAGAGGGAGAGCGGTGAGGAGATCTCACTGTTGACTGAAGAACTTGTTCAATTGACGATTAAGATATCTTTGGTGGTGCCCAGTGAAAAGCCTACTCTATTATGTTCAGTGTGGACGAAGAAATTTTTCAATTCAGAGAGCTTTAGGGCTCAGATGAAAAGCATCTGGAAGACAAAGAAAAAGTTCGAGATACATATGGTAGGGCGAAATTTATTCTTAATTATCTTTGATCTTGAAGATGACTTAGAAACGATTATGGAGGGAAGGCCTTGGCTCTTTCGAAAGTCTCTTATTTTGTTTGAAAGACTAAAAACTCCAATGGAGAGGGATCAGATTTGTCTTACTTCGTCTCCGTATTGGATTAAAATTGGCCCGTGCTCTCCAGAATTCAACAAGAAAGATTTGCTGCATGAAATTGGTTGCACCTTTGGAGGAGTGCTCAGATCCAAAATTAGTGATGATTTTTGCAGACTTAGGGTTAACTTGGAAATTCAAAAACCCCTTAGGAGAGGCATCTTTGTTTCAAGTGCAAACGGAGTAAGTTCCTGGATCCCTTTTAAATTCAAAAAACTACCTGTCTTTTGTTTTGGTTGTGGTAGATTAGACCATGGCCTTAAGGACTGTGTATTGATAGATCCTGCAGAAAAAAGTAAAATTAGAGAAAACCCTCCATATTCTATTGTGTTAAAAGCAGAATCAAAGATGATGGGTAAAGAATATATGAAGTTTAATGATTTTTCCAAAAAGCAGGGTGCTCAGTGTCATTATACAGGTCAGCCTAAAGCAAATGAAAGTCAGGAAACTAATGGAGTTTCTAGTATTTTGTGTGGTAATATGTTAGGGGGGAAATTCTTGGCGAGATGGGAGGATGGTCTAAAGGGTTAGGAGGAAAAAAGTATCTCAAGGGAGAATGGGGTAGCGTTTGCTGAAAATAATACAGCTGAGTCATTATTAAAAAATACCAAGAAGGTAAGCCGGTTAAGGCTGTTCAAGAATAAACAGGCAGATTTGCGTCAGTTAGATGGTGTTGGGGCTAAAAGGAAATTTTTTGAAGATGTTGATGGAAAGGACAGTTTGGGTTCATTAAATGGGGATGGATTGAAGAGATTAAAGTACGATGATGTGGTTGATTTATCAGTGGACCGCGTGGAGGATATGATTGGGGCTGAGGGTCAAACTGTTAGTTCAAATATTTTAGGATCGGCGGCTGCCAATGGGCAAGCCGACCGGACACAATGAAAACCATATGTTGGAATATCTGTGGGTTGGGGAATCCACAGGCGGTAAGGAGGCTGCGTAATCTATGTAAGCAGCAAAATCCCCATATGGTTTTCTTAATGGAGACTATATTGAATCAGAAACGCATGGAAAAAGTTAGAAGAAGCTGCGGTTTTAATAGTGGAATTGATATTGAAGCTGAAGGCTCTCGAGGGGGGCTGAGTCTAGCTTGGAAAAGCAACATTGGGGTTACTTTGAGAAGTTTTTCAAAATGGCATATTGATGTTTTGGTGAATGAGGATGGTGTTCAGAAAGAGTGGAGATTTACGGGATTTTATGGCTCACCTTATTTAAAAGACAGAAACTCTACATGGAGCTTACTCAAACGACTAGGCCAAGAGTGCAACTTCCCTTGGTTGGTAGCAGGAGATTTCAATGAGATTTTGTTCTCTTCTGAGAAATGTGGTGGAGTTCCAAGAGATCAGCAAAGGATGGATGCATTTAGGGAAACATTAGAGGAGTGTCAATTGATAGACATTCGGTATTCGGGAGCGTGGTTCACATGGGAGAGAGGTAATCTTCCAGAGACAAACATTAGAGAATGACTAGACTGTAACACCCCAAACCCGGCCCATGCGTTAAGGCTAGATCTGACATGTCACATGTGAAAATCCACTAAGTTTTAAAAAAACAAGTAAAACAGATTACAAATTTTAGACGAAATATTAAAAATAGATTTGATTGATAAATCGACAATTTGAGATGTAAAATCTTATAAATCAAAATTTTGAAAATATCGTTAACAGTTCGTGTAAATTTTATAAGGAATTAAAAATATTTTAGTTTCGAAAAGATTTGATGAAAATTCTATGAGTAAATTTTTGAGTTAAAAATATGAAAATTTTTATAAAACCCTTTTTGTATATTCATTTTTGAATAGTTTGATTATTTAAGTTTTTAGAAATTAAAATCTCAATTAAAATACTTTAAGCAGTTTATAAATTCATCAAACAATAACAAAACCAAAAATTAATCCAGAGGCCTTATTACAACCTTAATTCAAAATAGCCAAGTAATTAAAAGTATTAAAAGAAATC
This sequence comes from Gossypium australe, assembly GCA_005393395.2. NCBI lineage: Eukaryota > Viridiplantae > Streptophyta > Magnoliopsida > Malvales > Malvaceae > Gossypium > Gossypium australe. Next base: position 49,984,297 of record CM016614.1, read on the forward strand.
CAAAATTTCAATTTAAACGTTTTGAAGTATGGCCTCCACCAAGACATCCACGGCCCAAGTCTCCATCATTGATCGTTACCTAAAAGGAATAAGGAAAACGGGGGTGAGTTACTAGAACTCAATGTGTAACCCACTTACCGTTGTCCACTGGGCCAAAATCCCATTAAGCAATTGTTTGGGCCATAGCCCGTTTACAATAATATAAAAGTGTCATATATATATAATATGCATATGATATGCAATTCCCAAACCTAACCTAGTTTTCCATCCGCTACACACCACCCGTACCAACCAACACACATGTGGGTGATCTTTAGTCAACCCACCCCACCAACACACCAAACGTAGGCATTAAGCCATTTATATCAAATTTGTGGTCAAGCCACCAGATTAACAGAATTTACATGGCATTGCCATTTTTCAGATTTGTGGCAAAGCCACCAGATTTATGTAGCAGAGCTGCCAGAACTTCTCTTCATCAATATCCCATCCCATGCAAAACATGTATATGATGCATAACAATTTACAACAATGTATTCAGATATTTCTTACAAATTTTATGGTCCATTATAACAATTTATTAACCTGGCCCATTAAGCAGAAAATTATCTTGGCCATTTCGCATATTATCAATCGGCCCATATAGTCAAATTATCAATCGGCCCATATAGTCAAATTATCAATCAACCCATATAGTCATATATCAATCGGCCCACATAGAAAATATATATATATTGATTTGGCCCATTTAAGGTATTTTCGTAATCTTTCACGTTTTTATCCATTTTTTCAAATAATGAGATCTAAGCCAATTTTTCTGATTTCACCAAATTACGGCTTAATCAAGCGATTTACTACCAAAACGATAATAGTCTTTAACCCAGGGAATACGGTGTGAGAATACACACCTGATTACTGTAAGTACTACGCTCTCTCGATCGTCGACACCTAAAATATTATAATGCTCGATTAGGCAATGTACACGATTTATCAACACTAAATGAACGATCTACGGTGCTTACCCTTGGAATCGCGAATGACCACAATTTGTCGGTTTCCCCGGTTAACGGTTCACAACCCGGTGGAAAATCCTGAATCGCTGATGCCTCAAAATTGCGAACGACCTCAAATAGTTGATTCTCACCGGATGAGGGTCTACAACCCGGTGGGAAGTCTCGAATTGCTAAAACAGCCCTTCGCTTGAATTTGGGAGTAGGGATCGCTAATCCGCTCCTTTTTCAATCTCCAATCACTATCCCTTTCGATTCAATATTGCTTGACTCCATCGAAATCAAATATTAGTCAAAACTAATATTACGTTGTTATGAATGATTGATTTAAGTAATAGGGTCGGCTTACCACAAAAATCTGTATGATCTCAAGATGAAAGATCGAGCGATATAGTCCCTATAATAATATCGATTAATCATCACTATCTTAACGAATAAAAAGTGATTATAGAATCCGTGAAGAACTCTTACCTTAGAGATTTTAGGACCGAATTCTAGCGATTAAACGATGACTTCGAAAACTCCAAGTTTCGGCCTTCCACTATATTTCTAAGGCAAAGAAAAGTGATTCCGAATGAGAGAAAGTATGGTGATGGTCTCGATCAATATGGCCATCCCACACCAAGGCATAAATTCGGCACTAAGAGAAAGAATAAAAATATAAAAAAAATGTTGAAATGGATCACTTACCGATTGATCAAAGTATGAGTAGAAATATAGTTGAGAAGAAAATATGTATGAAATGGAAGACTCGACTATAAAGGAAGATGATTAATGATATTCGGCTATAGGGTAAAAATAAACAATAAAATTTGGTTCAGGAGATTATTGATTTGAAAGGAGGAAGAGAGGTGTTTGGAAAATTTTGTAAAAAGAGAAGAGAGATGAAAAGAAGGGTTTGTGAGGTTTCGGTTTTTCAAAGGAAAAAGAGTGAATAATATGGTCTCAGAGGTTGATGTACATTCGGCAATCAAAAGAAAGAAAAGATGAGAATAAGTGAAACACCCCAAACCCGGCCCACGAGCTTTGACCGGATCTGGTATGTTCCTCAAGTAAACTGGTTCAAAAATTTGTTTATTTCTTTGGAAAAACTACGTGTTTTGAAAGAAAACTTATTATTGGGTTGGGCTTGAATTGAAAATGAAGTAATTTTATATTAAAACTCCCTTTTTAATTATGGTGATAAAACACTTTGGAGTTTCTTATTTTGAAATAATTTTACTTGATCCATAAATAATAATTTGTAAACAAAATAAATAAAAGTAAGAAGAAATAAAGAAAATTCAACTAAGGCCTTATTACATCAAAAATTCCCAAAAATTAAATTAAAGTGCTTAAATAAAAATAAAAGTCCAAATGGTAATTTCTTGCTATGCATGGCCACCTTTAGGCTCTTGCCGACCCAGTCCATTACTGCTCATCACCTGAAAAATATTCCCCAACGGGGTGAGTCAAACAGACTCAATATGTAATCAACACTAAAATTTAATAGGTTTAGGCATACCATACATATCATGTTCACATAATAATAATTCAAGATAATGATGCAATCCCGAACCCAAACCTAGATGCCATCCGCTACACATCCCCGTACCAACCTGCACACCGTGGGGACTGCTAAGTCAACCCTCCTTCCGCTACACACCATCGAAGGCAGTCGCTGCAGTCGACGTGCTCATCGCCCATATAAATTCGTGGCATAGCCACCAGATAAAATAATTGTGTCATGAGACACCACATTCAGATAATGTAACCGAAGTTACCACATTCAGATAGTGAGACCGTAGTCGTCACATTCACTTCCCCTTTCTCATGTAACCCGAATGCCCATATTATTCATATCATGCATATCATACTTAAATTCACTTTCACGTTACGTTTCACATGTTAAATATAACATTATTCGTAATCCTAGTAGGAGTAGGAAACGTACCTGAGTACTTTGTACCACATTAGGGTACCTTAGCCATATTCGCATTCTTATACATACTTATATTAAATATTGCCATAAAACGTATTAAAAGACAGTGGGGATTACACACCTGATTCGCTTAGCAATTCCTTGAGATCTCGAAAAGCTTGATCTAATGCTTAGATCCTTAATCCCTACATTTGATTTATCACTTATTACTTAGCATAAATCCTATTCGGCTATAATACCAAATCCTAGTAGGATTTGTATTCTTGAAACTTACCTTTGATGCCGACTTAATGATTATTCAAATCCCGAAATAGATCCTTGCTTTCTTGGTGCTGTCGAAAATCCTATAAGCACATGTTAGATTGATTTCTAACACTTAATCATCATTAAATGGCCTATGGCCGAATATCAGATGTCTTACCTTGAAGCTTTAATTCCCGAAAATAGTCACTTGACGTAGATCTTGAGATCCCGAATGATCTCCTCCTTGTAGTCGAAAACTGCCGAAATCCAAAAAGGACCGTTCAAAGTTTCGGTCATGGAATCCTAAAGGAGTTAGATTCCTATATTTCGGCTAAAAAGGAGAGATTGGAAATCAAATAACAGTTGATCTTACCTCTATGGATGAAATCGGCAACACCCTTCTGTCACAACAAAGATTCGGCTTTGGCTTTAGTGAACAATCGGCTAGGTTCTAACAATTACCTAGTTTTGGCTTTTGAAAGAAAACTATGAGAAGAGAAGGGATATGATCTTAAAGAAAATCGGCAAGGGGGACTGAGGGTGAAGAGGAATTCGGCTAGACAAAAGAAAAAGAGGAGAGAAGAGAGGCTAGGGAATTCGGCAGAGAAAGAGGAGGAAGAAAATTGATGAGTAGCCCTATGTTCTTCCTTTTATAGCCGAATTTATCACTTAGAATCCCTTACTTGGCCACCACTCTTCTTTATTTGATAGCTTTATCCTTTAATTATCACAAAATAAAAGAATTTATCCAACATTTATCTCCTCAATAATTAAAGAATAATCCTTTATTATCTCCTTGAAAAATAATCTAAAATAAAAAATCCATTATTTATCATTATTAGCCGAATTTTAAAGAGGATAAAACTCCTCTGTTGCAAGCCTTGTGCCATCAACCTCTGTGTTTGTAAAAGCAAAAATAAAACTTCTTTTATTTGCTTCCCATGTGACTTGAACTCAGGCCCAATACCCTTGTATGTGGCGCCATTTCCAGAGGCCCTAAGTGATATCTTCAGGCCACTTTTCCAAGCCTATTTATGTGTCAAATTCCTCCTATTAATTTTCTTAAGGCCACCTTGCCTTAGTTTACTCTTTTTGAACTTTAAAACTCGACATTTCTAAGTCATTTCTAAGTTTCCAAAAATTTTCGTTTGGCTCTTTAAACTTGACATTTCCTTACATTTCCAAGTTTCCAGAAATGTTCACTTTACTCTTTTGAATCATTTCCAAATCATTTCCTAGTTTCCAAAAATATTCACTTTCCATTTTTAAACTTAACATTTCCATACATTTTCAGGTTTCCAAAAATATTCAAAATTTATTCATAATACTTAAGACATGTCATGTCATACAATTAAACCGAAAATGCATAGGCCCTTTTTAGGATGTTACAGTTCTACCCCCTTAAAATAATTTCGTCCTCGAAATTTCCTATCTAAAATAATTGAGGGTATTGCTGTCGCATTGTCTCCTCTGGTTCCCACGAAGCTTCTTCCGATCCATGATTGCGCCATAACACTTTGACTATAGGAACTGACTTCCTCCGTAACACTTTCACATCACGTTCCAATATCTGAATCGGCTCTTCCTCGTAGGATAAGTCTGGCCTTAGCTCCACTTCTTCAACTGATACCACATGAGATGGATCGGAACGATAACGACGTAGCATGGATACATGGAATACGTCGTGCATCTGCTACAACTCTGGTGGCAACTCCAATTGGTATGCCACTGGCCCAACTCGCTTCAGTACTCGATAGGGCCCTATAAACCTTGGGCTTAACTTCCCTTTGCGACCAAACCTCATTACCTTCTTCCAAGGTGAAACCTTAAGGAACACTTGGTCTCCCACTTCGAACTCTATTTCCTTTCGCTTAAGGTCGGCGTACGACTTCTGCCTATCAGAGGCTTCCTTTAACCGTGCCCTGATTATCTCAACCTTTTCTTCAGTTTCTGCCACTAATTCTGGACCCAAAACTCGACGTTCTCCTAACTCAGTCCAACAAGTAGGAGTTCTACACTTCCGACCATACAACGCTTCATATGGTGCCATCCGAATGCTAGCCTGATAGCTGTTGTTGTAGGCGAACTTAGCTAAAGGCAAGTAATCTTCCCAACTTCCTCGGAAATCCATCACACAGCCTCTCAACATATCCTCCAATACTTGTATAACCCGTTCAGACTGCCCATCTGATTGTGGATGAAAGGCCGTAGTGAAGTCCAACTTAGTACCTAAGGCTTGATGAAGTGCCTTCCAAAACCGAGACGTAAACCTTGGGTCTCTATCCGAAATAATTGACACTGGTACTCCATGTAACCTCACAATTTCTGATACATATAATTTGGCCAACTTCTGAAGAGAATAGTCAACTCTTACCGGAATGAAGTGTGCGGACTTGGTCAAACGGTCCACTATTACCCATACTGAGTCTTTCTTAGTAGGCGTAAGGGGAAGCCCACTAACGAAGTCCATGGTAATCCTTTCCCACTTCCATTGTGGAACCTTGATTGGCTGAAGTAATCCCGATGGAACTTGGTGTTCAGCCTTAACTTGCTGACACGTCAGACATTTTCCCACGAATTCAGTAACTTCCCGCTTAAGATCAGGCCACCAAAATTGTTCCCTTAGATCTCTGTACAGCTTAATGGCTCCGGGATGCATGGCATAAGGGCTACTATGCGCTTCCCAAAGAATCCTTTGTCTTAACTCTTCGTCCCTTGGCATACAGACTTTTCCTTTGTAGCACAATACTACTTCGTCATTAACGCCATAATCCTTTAATTCTCTGTTCGGTACTTGCTGTAACTTAGCACTTAGATCCTTATCAGCCGACTGTCCTCTTTTCACCTCACTCAGCCATGTGGGCTTGACTTGCAACTCTGCCAACAGGCTTCCATCATCATACAAACTTAAGTGTGCGAACATAGCCCTTAGATCCGACACAACCTTCTGACTTAGGCCATCAGCTACCACATTCGCCTTGCCCGGGTGGTACTCTATCGAGCAATCATAATCCTTCAATAACTCCACCCACCTTCGTTGCCTTAAGTTCAACTCCTTCTGAGTCAACAGATACTTAAGGCTCTTGTGGTCAGTGTAGATTATCGACCTTTCTCCATAAAGGTAGTGCCTCCAAACCTTAAGGGCGAAAACCACTGCTGCCAATTCCAAGTCATGAGTTGGATAGTTAACCTCATGAGGCCTTAACTGCTGAGACGCATAAGCGACTACTTTTCCTTCTTGCATTAGCACACAGCCTAATCCCGGGTGAGAAGCGTCACAGTATACCACAAAATCCTTTCCTGCCTCCGGCTGAATTAACACTGGAGCTTCCGTCAACACTCTCTTAAGCTTTTCAAAGCTCTCCTGTTGCTTATCAGTCCATTCAAAGGGTACTTCCTTCCTTAGCAATTTTGTCAAAGGCGCGGCTATTGACGAGAACCCTTCCACGAACCTTCTGTAATAACCTGCCAAACCCAAGAAACTTCAGATCTCAGCCACGGACCTAGGTGGTTTCCAATCCAACACTGCTTCGATCTTTCTAGGATCCACTCTTATTCCCTCTACGGATACCACATGTCCTAAGAATGCCACCTCCTTAAGCCAAAATTCACACTTGCTGAATTTGGCATAGAGCTTCTTCTCCCTGAACATTTACAGCACAACTCGGAGATGCTCATCATGCTCTTCTTCAGACTTAGAGTATACCAAAATATCGTCGATGAACACAACGACGAACCTATCCAAGTAGGGTTGGAAAACTCGATTCATCATATCCATGAACGTGGCTGGAGCGTTCATCAACCCAAACGGTATCACTACAAACTCAAAATGGCCGTATCTTGTCCTAAAAGCTGTCTTATGGATATCTGCCTCCTTCACCTTCAATTGATGATATCCCGACCTTAAGTCTATCTTTGAAAATACTGCGGCTCCCTTCAGCTGATCGAACAAGTCATCGATCCTTGGCAAAGGATACTTGTTCTTGATGGTCAACTTATTCCGCTGACGGTAATCTATACACATACGCATAGTTCCGTCTTTCTTCTTCACAAACAGGACTGGTGCTCCCCATGGAGACACACTGGGTCGAATGAACCCACGATCCAACAATTCTTGGATTTGAGCCTTGAGCTCAACCAACTCCTTTGGTGCCATTCGATACGGGGCAATTGACACAAGAGCTGTTCCCGGTAGTAAGTCTATTCCAAATTCCACCTCCCTATCTGGGGGTATTCCTGGTAATTCCTCCGGAAACACATCTTCAAAATCTTTTATAGTTCTAACTCCACTGACACCTTCTTCCTTTACACTTAACGCACTTACGAAGGCTAAAAACGCCCTGCACCCTTTCCTAACCATTTTTCAGCCTTCAACGCCGAAACTATGTTAGACAAGTAGTTTCTTCTTTCTCCGATCATTACTACTACTTCATCCTCTGAAGTCCTTAGTTCCATATGTTTAGCCGCACAATCCAACACGGCTCGGTGCTCTACTAGCCAAACCATTCCAAGTATGAGTTCAAACTCCCCAAAGGGAAGTTCCATTAAGTCAGCCCGAAAGTTCACTCCTTGAATCTCTAGGGGTACATTCCGGAAGATCTTATCCACTACTACAGTTTGGCCTAATGGGCTTAATACAGTCATCTCCTTATCAGAAAGTTTAGAGTCTAGGCCTAGTGTTTCCACTACATTACATGCAACATAAGAATGGGTCGAACCCACATCAATCAGAGCAAAATAGGGCTTGCCATAAATAAAGAACGTACCGGTTATAACATCCAGCGCGTCTTCATCCTCCCTTCGGCGAACCGCATAAACCAAGCCGGTTGCCTTGCCTCATCATTAGCAGCACCTCTGCCCTGTGTTCCACATCCTCTGCCAGCACCATTACCTCTGTTATTCGAACCACGACCTCGTTGAGGCTGTTGTCCTCCTCTACCAGCCTGATTAACATTCTGAGCTGCTGGTCAACTTTCATCTGGTTTCTTAGGACAATCTTTGAGCATATGGTCCTTGGACCCACACCTAAAACATCCTCCCGTCTTTCTCCAGCACTCCCCTAAGTGCTTCTTTCCACAATGATCACAAGGACGATACTGCCATCCTGTACCAGCTTGCTGATTTCGCGGCCCATCAACTCTAGGCCTCTTTTGAACCTTCCCAGATGATCCAAAACCTCTTTTTGGCCTATTCCGATCCACAGTCTGCTTTGTAGCATCCTTAATTCCCTTGGCTACCTTGGCTTTTTCTACTAAAGCAGAAAACTCTCGCTCATGATGCGGTGCTATCAACAATCTCAAATCATCCCTTAGTCCGTCCTCAAAACGGACATAACGCTCATGCTCAGTTGCCACTACTCCTCGAGCATACCAGCTCAACCTCAGAAATTCAGCCTCATATTCCGCAACGGACTTGTTCCCTTGAACCAGCCCCAGAAATGCTTTCCTTTGCTCATCCGTATACCTGGTTCCAACATACTTCTTTTGATACGCTTCCTTAACATATTCCCAGGTCAAATCCTCAGCTGTGGCACCGTCCCGCACAGTTAACCACCATTGATACGCTTCATCGCGTAACAGTGCCACCATTCCTTTTAACTTCTCCTCAGGGGTCAGATGAAGCTCATCCATGATGCGCTCAGTTGCTTCCAACCAGTACTCAGCTGTACTGGGTGCCACACCAGATACTCCACGAAACATTTCGGCTCCATTAGCTCGAAGCCGTTCAGGCACAGACTTACGAGTTCCCGCATTTCCTCCTGCACCAGCCACCAACTCCAAAACTCGTAGCACAGCCTGCGACACAACATCCTCCCCCGTCTGAGCTTGCTGCTCAACACCAACAGTTGGGGGTGGTGGTGGCGGTGGTACCTCATTATTAGACCCTTGACCCGATCTATCGGGTTCTGACCTGGTCATTCTTCCTCTACCGCGTCCACGACGACCACGTCCTCTAGAGCTCATTTCTAACGTCGAGATCTGATTAAGAAGTTTTATGAATTAGTACTTTTGTTTCACTTGATTACCCGCGAAGAAATTTTATGAAAAGAGTTTTAGGAGTGGTTCTTTCGTAGTCATACATGCACACAGTCTTTCCATTCATTCATACATCCATCAAATAATTATGCACTTTCATTCATTCAAAGAAACGTTGTAGTTTTCATTGTTGTTGTTTTTCCACTACCCAGGGGTATTGTCGTAATTTGTCCTACAGGGATATTTCCGTAATTTTTCAAAAGAAAAAGTTCCTTAGTGATTTTGTCAAAAAGTATTTTGAAAATTTTGAATTCCCGGGGTATTTTGGAAAATTTTGAAGTCCGGAGGTATTTCGGTAATTTTGGACCTTGGGGGTATTTTGGTAATAAACTAGAGTAAATTGGTAAAGTTTAATATTTCCGGGGTATTTCCAAACTTTGCAAAACTTTGAGAGTTCTTTTTGAGACTTGTACCTTCCAAAACGGTGATGTTGCAAAATTTTGGCAACTAGGGTCATTTTGGTAATTTTGTAACTTAGGGGCAATTTTGTAATTTTCCAAAAATCAAGGTATTTTGATATTTTACAAATTAGGGTTTTTGAACATTTATAAAATGATGAAATTTTGGCAGAAACTATTGAGTAGTTGGTCATTTTATAAATCAATGGCATTTTGGTAATTTTACCACTAGGGGTATTTTTGTAATTTCATGAATTTTTTTTCGAATTTTTTTTTTTAGAGATAGTTTTCACAAATTAAAGAGAAATGATTTTAAGAGTTTTAAAATTAGGGTTTCCATAAAAACACGGCTAGTTCCCTTTCGGGTTTTAGTTATTGTATTTAGCCTATGACCGAGTCCCCTTGGTCAGGGTGAACCAAAGCTACGCACCAGGCAGGATTCGAGTGGAGAGGAGGTGAGTCACATGGACTGCTTAAGTACCAAGCTCCCACTGAAACCATTCCTAGACATGCGCACAGAGGTTGCCACACCCACTGCGACCTTTGGGTTAGGGTGAACCGAAGCTACGCACCAGGTAGGATTCCTGCGAAGAGGAGGTGAGTCACTAGGACTGCTTAAATACCAAGCTCTTCTGGATCCAATCCTAGACATGCGTACAGGGGTTACCACACCCTAACTCGATTGACTTAGCCATAGGTTTGTTTAGTGGTCCTTAAGTCTTATGTATTTGTGTTTGAGTAGACTAGTCCTAGAGTTCAAGTTCCTATCATACTATTCTACGTTCCATTCCTTTTCTACCCCTTCTATAAATCACATAATCACACAGATGGTTAGGGGTACTTACCTGGTGGACTGCGGGTCGGAGACTTAGGTGCCATGCCATAAAACCTGCTTATTTCATAAAATACTTTCATAAAGCTTACTTGGCTCGATTTGAAAACGTTTTGGGCCTTAGCCCACAGGCCGAGAGTTTCAAAACTAGGCTCTGATACCAAACTGAAACACCCCAAACCCGGCCCACGAGCTTTGATCGGATCTGGTATGTTCCTCAAGTAAACCGGTTCAAAAATTTGTTTATTTCTTTGGAAAAACTACGTGTTTTGAAAGAAAACTTATTATTGGGTTGGGCTTGAATTGAAAATGAAGTAATTTTGTATTAAAACTCCCTTTTTAATTAAGGTGATAAAACACTTTGGAGTTTCTTATTTTGAAATAATTTTACTTGATCCATAAATAATAATTTGTAAACAAAATAAATAAAAGTAAGAAGAAATAAAGAAAATTCAACTAAGGCCTTATTACATAAAAAATTCCCAAAAATTAAATTAAAGTGCTTAAATAAAAATAAAAGTCCAAATGGTAATTTCTTGCTATGCATGGCCACCTTTAGGCTCTTGCCGACCCGGTCCATTACTGCTCATCACCTGAAAAATATTCCCCAACAGGGTGAGTCAAACAGACTCAATGTGTAATCAACACTAAAATTTAATAGGTTTAGGCATACCATACATATAATGTTCACATAATAATAATTCAAGATAATGATGCAATCCCGAACCCAAACCTAGATGCCATCCGCTACACATCCCCGTACCAACCTGCACACCGTGGGGACTACTAAGTCAACCCTCCTTCCGCTACACACCATCGAAGGCAGTCGCTGCAGTCGACGTGCTCATCGCCCATATAAATTCGTGGCATAGCAACCAGATAAAATAATTGTGTCATGAGACACCACATTCAGATAATGTAACCGAAGTTACCACATTCAGATAGTGAGACCGTAGTCGTCACATTCACTTCCCCTTTCTCATGTAACCCGAATGCCCATATTATTCATATCATGCATATCATACTTAAATTTACTTTCACGTTACTTTTCACATGTTAAATATAACATATTTCGTAATCCTAGTAGGAGTAGGAAATGTACCTGAGTACTTTGTACCACATTAGGGTACCTTAGCCATATTCGCATTCTTATACATACTTATATTAAATATTGCCATAAAACGTATTAAAAGACAGTGGGGATTACACACCTGATTCGCTTAGCAATTCCTTGAGATCTCGAAAAGCTTGATCTAATGCTTAGATCTTTAATCCCTACATTTGATTTATCACTTATTACTTAGTATAAATCCTATTCGGCTATAATACCAAATCCTAGTAGGATTTGTATTCTTGAAACTTACCTTTGATGCCGACTTAATGATTATTCAAATCCCGAAATAGATCCTTGCTTTCTTGGTGCTGTCGAAAATCCTATAAGCACATGTTAGATTGATTTCTAACACTTAATCATCATTAAATGGCCTATGGCCGAATATCAGATGTCTTACCTTGAAGCTTTAATTCCCGAAAATAGTCACTTGACGTAGATCTTGAGATCCCGAATGATCTCCTCCTTGTAGTCGACAACTGCCGAAATCCAAAAAGGACCCTTCAAAGTTTCGGCCATGGAATCCTAAAGGGGTTAGATTCCTATATTTCGGCTAAAAAGGAGAGATTGGAAATCAAATAACAGTTGATCTTACCTCTATGGATGAAATCGGCAACACCCTTCTGTCACAACAAAGATTCGGCTTTGGCTTTAGTGAACAATCGACTAGGTTCTAACAATTACCTAGTTTTGGCTTTTGAAAGAAAACTATGAGAAGAGAAGGGATATGATCTTAAAGAAAATCGGCAAGGGGGACTGAGGGTGAAGAGGAATTCGGCTAGACAAAAGAAAAAGAGGAGAGAAGAGAGGCTAGGGAATTCGGTAGAGAAAGAGGAGGAAGAAAATTGATGAGTAGCCCTATGTTCTTCCTTTTATAGCCGAATTTATCACTTAGAATCCCTTACTTGGCCACCACTCTTCTTTATTTGATAGCTTTATCCTTTAATTATCACAAAATAAAAGAATTTATCCAACATTTATCTCCTCAATAATTAAAGAATAATCCTTTATTATCTCCTTGAAAAATAATCTAAAATAAAAAATCCATTATTTATCATGATTAGCCGAATTTTAAAGAGGATAAAACTCCTCTGTTGCAAGCCTTGTACCATCCACCTCTGTGTTTCTAAAAACAAAAATAAAACTTCTTTTATTTGCTTCCCATGTGACTCGAACTCAGGCCCAATACCCTTGTATGTGGCGCCATTTCCAGAGGCCCTAAGTGATATCTTCAGGCCACTTTTCCAAGCCTGTTTATGTGTCAAATTCCTCCTATTAATTTTCTTAAGGCCACCTTGCCTTAGTTTCCTCTTTTTGAAATTTAAAACTCGACATTTCTAAGTCATTTCTAAGTTTCCAAAAATTTTTGTTTGGCTCTTTAAACTTGACATTTCCTTACATTTCCAAGTTTCCAGAAATGTTCACTTTCCTCTTTTGAATCATTTCCAAATCATTTCCTAGTTTCCAAAAATGTTCACTTTCCATTTTTAAACTTAACATTTCCATACATTTTCAGGTTTCCAAAAATATTCAAAATTTATTCATAATACTTAAGACATGTCATGTCGTACAATTAAACCGAAAATGCATAGGCCCTTTTTAGGATGTTACAGTAAGTTCACTAATGACTTGAAGAATCAGTAAGAAGGAAAACTTAGAGAAAAAGAAAAATGACACCAATGTTGCATAGATGAATTTTGGCCAAAACAAAAACTAAAACTTCCACCAATTGCTAAAGACCAAATTCGGCTGGGAGAAAAAAGTTTTGGAGAAAAAATGGTACACTTGTTGCTAATGGAATTGACCAAAACTAGCACCTAAGCCTAACCAAAAATACTAACAAAATTTGGCCATCCCCCTTAGCCCCAAAAATCGTCCATATTCATAGCCAAATGGTCAAAAGTTTGGCCACCCAAACTTTCCAAAACGATGTCCATGAAATAAGCCACAGGGTCCCCTTACATGCCATTTTCTTTTGATTCCTTTCTCTAACTTCAATCTTTCCTTAATCTCTTTAGCCATCTTGCCATAAAAATAAAAGTCCAACTTACCATAATAACATGCTTGGCCGACACTTGATGGATGAGTGCAAAAATAAAAGTCAAAATTGCACACAAAGGGATTTGAACCTCTTCCTTCAAGGTGCTTCATGTGGCGCTATAACCTCTTTACCAATTGCTCATTTATGCTAACCATTTACTCATTTATTCCCATATGCTATAAGATTACTTACTCCATCTCCTTAAAATGCTAAATGCCAAAAATTTTACAAGGTCCAATTAAACCCCGAGCCTTCTCAGGACCTCCTAAACATACACAATTAATAATTTAACAAGCATAGCACCAAAAATAATGCAACACATAAAATTCCAAATTTTAGGATGTTACAACTCTACCCCCTTAAAGAAAATTTCGTCCTCAAAATTTACCTGATTAAAAGAAATGAGGATATTGCTGCTGAATCGTTTCCTCAGGCTCCCATGTAGCTTCCTCCAATCCGTGATTATGCCATAGAACTTTAACTAACGGCACAGTCTTCCTTCTCAGTACCATAACGTCCCGATCTAGAATTTGTACTGGTTCCTCCTCGAACGACAAGTCAGGCCTTATCTCAACTTCCTCTACCAGTACTATATGAGACGGATCCGATCGGTAACGCCTTAACATAGAGACATGGAATACACTATGTATCTAGCTCAACTCCGGAGGTAATTCAAGCTGATAAGCTACTGGCCCAACGCGTTTCAACACACGGTACGGTCCGATGAATCTAGGGCTCAACTTGCCCTTCCTTCCAAATCTGAAGATCTTCTTCCTAGGTGAGACCTTTAGAAAGACTTGATCTCCCACCGGAAACTCAACATCCTTACGCTTCAGATCCGCATAAGACTTTTGTCTATCCGAAGCTTCCTTTAACTGCGCCCGAATTACCTTTACTTTTTCCTCTGTATCCGATACAAATCAGGACCCAATAACTTTTGCTCCCCCAATTCAGTCCAACAAGTAGGAGTGCGACACCTACGACCATACAACACCTCGTAGGGTGCCATCTAGATGCTGGATTGATAGCTATTATTATAAACAAACTCTGCCAACGGTAGGAAATCCTCCCAACTACCCCTGAAGTCAATCACATAGCCCCTTAACATATCTTCCAAAATCTGAATTACTCTCTCTGACTGTCCATCTGATTGAGGATGAAATGCCGTACTGAAATTCAACTTGGTTCCTAAAGCTTCATGTAAGGCTTTCCAAAACCGTGATGTAAACCTAGGGTCCCTGTCAGAAATAGTAGACACTGGTACCCCATGTAACCTCACGATTTCTGCTACGTATAATTTGGCCAAATTTTGCAATGAATAATCCGTACGAACAGGTAGAAAATGGGCAGTCTTCGTCAATCGATCCACTATTACCCAGACGAAATCTTTCTTAGTAGGCGTTAAGGGTAACCCACTAACAAAGTCCATCGTTATCTGTTTTCATTTCCATAAGGGAATCTTCACCGGTTGTAGCAAACCCGAAGGCAATTGATGCTCCGCCTTCACTTGTTGACATGTCAAGCACTTATTTACGAAATCAATAACCTCCCGTTTCAACCCTGACCACCAATACTACTTACGGAGGTCTCGATACATTTTATTTCCCCCAGGGTGCATAGCATATAGGCTACTATGCTCCTCACGCAGAATAATTTGCCTCAATTCTAAATCTTTAGGCATACAAATTCTTCCATGAAAACACAATACTCCATCACTATTCAATCCAAAATCCCTTATTACACCACCTTCCACTTGATGAAGTAAGGAACCCAACCTTTCATCGGATAACTATTTTTCCTTAATCTGACCTACCCACGAAGGTTTCACCTGAAGTTCTGCTAGCAAACTACCATCTTCATACAAACTGAGATGAACGGACATCGCTCTCAAATTCGATATCACCTTACGACTCAACGCGTCTGCCACCACGTTAGCCTTTCCGGGATGATACTTGATTGAGAAGTCATAATCCTTCAATAGTTCTATCCACCTCCGCTGTCTTAAATTCAACTCCTTTTGGGTAAGGAGGTACTTTAGACTCTTATGGTCCATATAGATTATCGACTTCTCACCGTACATGTAGTGTCTCCAAATCTTCAAAGCAAACACCATTGCAGTCAACTCCAAATCATGAGTGGGATAATTCACTTCGTGTGGCCTTAACTGACGAGATGCATAAGCCACCACCTTTCCACTTTGCATCAACACACATCCCAAGCCCGTGTGTGACGCATCACAGTAAACAATAAACTCTTTCCCAACCTCAGGTTGAATCAGTACTAGCGCTTCTGTCAAAATCTTCTTCAATTTCTCAAAGCTCTCTTGCTGCTGATCTGCCCACACAAATGGTACTCCCTTGCGCAACAATTTAGTTAGGGGTGCAGCAATCAACGAAAACCCCTTAACAAAATACCGGTAATAACCTGCCAACCCTAAGAAACTCTGAATTTCGGCCACTAACTTCGGTGGTTTCCAATCCAACATGGCCTCTACTTTCCGGGGATCAACTCTAATTCCTTCGGTCGACACAACATGTCCCAAGAAGGCCACTTCTTTCAGCCAAAATTCACACTTACTGAATTTCGCATAAAGTTGCTTTTCTCGCAATATTTGCAATACTATTTGCAGATGTGAATCATGCTCTTCTTCATTCTTCGAGTATACCAAAATGTCATCTATGAACACCACCACAAACTGGTCTAAATAGGGTTGGAAGACCCAGTTCATCATGTCCATAAATGCAGCTGGTGCATTGGTCAACCCAAACGGCATTACCAAGAACTCATAGTGTCCATAACGAGTTCGAAACGCCGTCTTATGAATATCAGCCTCCTTGACCTTAAGCTGGTGATAACCCGATCTCAAATCTATCTTTGAGAAAACCAAAGCTCCTCGCAGTTGGTCGAACAGGTCATCGATTCTCGGCAACGGATACCTATTCTTGGTCGTCAACTTATTCAACTGCCTATAATCGATGCACATATACATCGACCCATCCTTCTTCTTGACGAACAAGACTGGGGTTGTAACAGTCCGATTTATACCCTAGTTAGAACAGTGGTTTGAGGACCACAAATCCGAGTCTGAATAATATTTTAATATTATTTTCTGTGTCGTTAATATGTGACTAAGCATGTGGTAAATTTTTGTGAGCTAAATTGTCTGTCTGTGTGTTTAATTTGACAAAAGGATGAAATTGCATTGAATGTGAAAGTTGCTTGCTAATTGTTAAAGTATCAATATGATGTGGCTTTTGAATGTTGTGGCCTTAATAGGCAAATAAGCCAATAAGTGGTTAGTGGATGGCTAAGGTCATAAATGACCTTGAATTATATGTTTTGATATATTTGTTTTTAAGGTTAAAAATGTCTTTTGTAATAAATGATTATATGTTTAAGAAAAAACATAAAAATGGCCACATTATCATCCTTGTTAGCCGAAAATGAAAGAAAGAAAAAGAAGAAAACCTTGAGCTAGGCATTCGGCATTTTCAAGCTCAAATTAAGGTATGATTTTGAGTCGGTTTTCGATGATCTTTACGTTTTTGCAATCGTTGCTTCTTCTACTATCAAACCCATGTCTTAATTTTATGAATTGATGATGTTTGTGAGTTATGCCATTGTTGATATGTTGAGTTTTGTGATGTTTTATGGTGTTAAATGAAATATCTAAGCTTGATGAACATGTTTTGTTCTTGAAGTTTTGTTGAATTTAGCTAAATAGGGTTAAATTGAGAAAATATTGTTTTGGAGGACTAATTTGTGAATTTGATGAAATATTTGGACTTGTATAGTCCCTAGGGATATTCAGCTAAGCATGAGCATGGGTGGATTTTGTGAATTTGGTGTTTTGTGAAAAATAGACTAGATTGATAAAATGTGCAAATGTGAGGGCTAAATTGCAAATAGCCCTAAATGTATGTCTTTGGATTGAATTGAATGAACTAGTGAATAAAAGGGTTAATTTTGAATATGCTTAGATCAAGAACCAAGGAAAACGGATTTAGATCGCGGGAAAGCGAAAGTAAATGAGTAGCTTTTTCTATTCTGATAAACTGAATCCGAGGTAAGTCACTATGCAAATAAATATACTTGTTTGATATTATATGTGATCATATGATTAATGTTGACTATGAAGGTTTATGAGAAGCTATGAAAATAAATTCTGAGATAAGTCTAATATAGTGATTAAGTCCGATAAGTCCCATACGAACCTCAGAATAAATAGGATTAGATGTCATAACATAGGTAGCTGTTCTGTTTTATCATGTAAGACCATGTCTAGGACGTTGGCGTTGATTTGAGATTCGTGTAAGACCCTGTCTGGGACAGTGACATCGATATCTGATTATGTGTAAGACCACGTCTGGGACGTTGGCAACAATATGAGCTTTATGTATAAGACCACGTCTAGGACGTTGGCATCGTTATGATCTTTACGAGTAAGACCATGTCTGGGACATCGACATCGATATCTGATTACGTATAAGACCCTGTCTGGGACAGTGGCATCAATATCTAAGTATACGATGGCATTATATGAATATTTCGAGTTTCTGAGTATCCTACTAGATCCCTATTGGTTCAACGGGCAAGTATGAAATACGAATGACAAATCCGAGCTTTGATAGATTAAGTAAATGAATGTTCGATTCAGGTACGTTGATTATACACCAAATGTGTATATAAGGTAAGTGACTAAGTGTTTTACTATGATGGATTGGAAATATGTTACATGAAAGCATATATGAAAAACTGTGTGTTTGTGATTCTTGAATTGATAAAGGTGGCAATTTGGCTAAGAATATGAATCAAAGTATAAATGTGAGAAATTTACCTTGTAGAAGAAATATGCCAATGTGGTTATATGCTTACATGCTTTACATATCAAGTTTGTTTGTGTATTGACTTACTAAGCTTTTGGAAAGCTTACTCTCTGTATGTGTTTTCTTTGTTCTGTAGGTCGTCAAAGCTACTGATAGGCTCGGGATCGTCACGGATCGTCATCACACTACTAAAACTTATTTTGGTACACTTTGAAAATGTATATAGCTCAATATGGCCTGTATAGGCTAGTTTTGGTATGAGTTGTATAATAAACTTAGCCGTGTGGTTTGGCTAATTATGTTTTGATAATATGCCTTAATGAATGTGATATGTGAAGTTGTTTTGGCATGCTTAGTTGTTACATGAAATGGTTATGAGATGGTAAGTATATATGGATGAAAGGAGCTTGGTATAATTTAGATTTAGTTATGCAAATTGGTATATTTGGAATTGGTTTGAATAGTTAGATTGAATGAATATTGAATGGATTGTAGTGTGATTCCTTTAGTTAACAAATATGCATGAATTGGTTGATTATTTTGGTATGTTTTGATGGTTATATGTGTATGAGATATCTTGTTAATTATGGCTTGTAGGTTTGACCCTTATGGGTGGCATTTTGGCCTTGTAAATGGCCTATAATGTCACACGGTTGTGGCACACGGGCGTGCCTAACGACTGTGGGTGAATTGTAGGATGTAGTTTAACATCACACGGCCTCAACACGGGTGTGTCATCTGGCCGTGGTGTGCAAGTCAGTAGCTAACATAAAAGTACATGGCCAAAACCCACGGGCATGCTTGGTGGTCGTGGTAGGAAAGTCAGTATATGATCTAAAAGTACACGGCCATGGCACACGGGCGTGCCTAATGACTGTGTTGGTATAGTCAGTATATAGACACGGATGGATACACGGGGGTGTCTAGAAGCCGTGGAGGGCACACGGTCTCCTCCCACGGGCGTGTCTCCCTTGTAGTTTAGTAAAGTTTTAAATTTTCTGAGAAATTCTCTATGTGTTTCGATTTAGTCCCGACTCGACTTCTAAGTATGATTTAGGTCTCGAGGACCCGTTTAAGGGACATTATGTCTGAGAATGATGATTGAATGTATGATTTTGCCTGTGAATGTTTCTGATCTGTCTGGTAACGCTCTTAACCCTAATCCGGCAACGGACATGGGATAGGGGTGTTATAGGAGCTCCCCACGGTGACACACTCGGTCGAATGAATCCCCGATCCAACAACTCCTGAATTTGAGCTTTAAGCTCCGCCAACTCTTTAGGCGCCATCCTGTAAGGAGCAATGGACACCGGAGCCGTTCTTGGCAATAGCTCAATGCCAAACTCTACCTCCCAGTCCAGAGGCAATCCAGGAAGTTCTTCGGGAAAGACGTCCGAAAACTCCTTTACCGTTCTAACACTTCCACCGATAATTCCTTGGCATCCAACGCACAGATGAAGGCTAGGAATGCTCCACACCCTTTTCGCACCAACTTTTCTACCTTTAAGACAGATACCACATTTGATAGATAATTTCTCCTTTCACCTATCATCACCATTTCTTTATCTTCTGAGGTTCTTATCGACATCCGCTTTGCAGCACAATCCAAGTTCGCACAGTGTTTCACCAACCAGTCCATGCCCAAAATAAGGTTGAATTCGTCGAAAGGCAGTTTCACTAAATCCACCAAAAATGTTTCTCCTTGAACTTCTAAGGGTACATCTCTAAACAATTTATTTACTATCACAGATTGTCCTAAAGGACTAATTACCATCCTCTCTCTAGCAGAAATCTCAAATATAATGTTCAGATTTCCAGATATAGCACTAGCAACATATGAATGGGTAGATCCGATATCTATCAAAGCAGTAACAGGTACATCAGAGACGAAGAACGTACCGGTTATCACATCAGATGCATTGCCATCCTCTCGGCATCTGACCGCATAAACCAACCCTGGCTGCCTCGTCTGCGCGTTACCACTGAAGCCATTACCTCTACCCGGTGCACCATGACCTCGTCCTCCGCCATTACCACCTCGACCTAGCCTACGGCCTCTCGGTGGCTGCTGAGCGCCTCTATCTGGCTGTGCATCATAGTTACGAACTTTCTGATTCGGAGCAGTCCATCGATGACAATCTTTAAGCTGATGGTCCTTAGAACCACATTTGAAACAACCACCGGTTCTCTTCCAGCATTCACCAGGGTGTCGTCTTCCACAATCAGCACATGGTTGTATCTGATTGGTAGCAGCAGGTGCTCTAGCTTGAGCTGGTTCATCATTCCTGGGCCTCTTCTAAAACCTTCTAGCAGGACCCGAGTACTTAAAGTCCCTCTTGCTCTTGCCTCTATCTTTTTCTTGGTTTCGCCGCTCCGAATGCTTAGCCTCTTCGGCTATCTTCGCTTTCTCCACTAGTGTGGCAAAATTCCTTTCTTGTTGTGGGGCTATCAATACCCGCAATTCATCACTCAACCCATCCACGAAACGCACGCAGCGTTCATAACCAGTTGGCACAATAAATCGGGCATAATGACTCAGACACAGAAATTCCGCTTCGTAAGCTGCCACGGTCTTACTTCCTTGAACCAGAATAAGGAATTCCTTCCTTCGGGCATCCACATAGCTAGCTCCAACATACTTTCCTTGAAATAAAGTTTTGAAGAAATCCCAAGTAACGCGATCGGCCTGAGTGCCCTCCCGAACAGTAAGCCACCATCGATACGCCTCGTCTCTCAACAAGGACACAGCTCATCTCAGTTTCTGCTCGGTGGTGCACTCCAAATCATCCATGATCCGTTCCACTACCTCGAGCCAATACTCCGCTACATTTGGGGCTACACCCGAGACACCCCTAAAAACATCGGCATTGTAATACCCCTAACCCGTAGCCGTCACCGGATTGGGGTCATAGGGTGTTACTTAACTAAGCACTTTGCTTTATAAATTTTGAGCATGCCGATATATGGATTAATAATCACAAGCAAATACTGCATTTTCAAATTCACATTATAATTAAGCAAATTATACAGTCACAAAAATTTTATGCGTATTTGACTATTTCGAATTAGCCATTCATTCACAACATGTATACACTTAGCCATATGTTTCATATCCAATTCGGCTAGCAAGTAAAATATCATACAAATTTCTTTTTATAACCATGCTTTACTCAACTACTAGTAACTGTCCATATACAAATATATATAAATACTCATACCATACTTATATGATCAATCAAATCATACCAATTTGTTATCCAAACACATATGCAACCTTAATAATATTACCCTATAGCCGAACATAACATTAATGCAACATATTTAATATGCGTTTTAGACTATCACTATGAACCATTATAAGAGCACAAAATACAAACCATAATATACCTCATTCGCATGTTAATTATCATGCATTAATCACACTTACATAACCAATTCCTCTCTCACCCATTTCGACTGTTAAATTTAGGTTCAAAGGTAGCACAGAAAGAATTACCATTCAATATTAAGCTAACTTTGCCATTACAAACCATGATCATCAGTAGTCATCACAAGCTGAATCTAAATATCCAACTACATATGGTTATTTCGTTGGCATATACACTTATTTTACTTATAACTTGCCAATCATAACACATTAACATAACATTTTTAACTATCCAAATAAACTAAATTAAGCCACAACCGAAATATACATCTCTCAACCTTAGTTACTTCATTTTAACCAAATCATAAAAAAAATGCAAAACATAACAATATGTCAAGCTTATACCAGGCACATCATATATATATATCCAGCATATTACTTAACTAATATATTACATACTTATAACTCATCAAGCATACATCATTTTCCTCCTTGCCAAAACACATGACCAAACACCATAACATATATACCATATGATTATTTCCCATATATGATTAGACCATGACCGAATTCACACAACCATTAGCATTTTAACCAAGCAATTATATCAAAAGCATAGAAATTAAACTTAACTAAAAGAAATAGCCATTTTCGCAAGGCTATACTTATATACAAGACAAAAACTCATTGGTTTTAAAACTTAGTCTAACCTATACATGCCTTTGATTCACAAACCAAGTTTATAAGTACCAAAAGGGATGATAGTGTGGTTGACTTCTCTGACGATCCTCTCAGCTCGTAGCTTTACCAAAATCTATAAAGCAGAACATTTAACACACACAGATTAAGCTTACTAGCTTAGTAAGTCTTAAGCAATTATAATATAACATTCAAACATTCAAACAATTTGAACATTTAGTTATGGTATTGAATAAAAACAATTCAATTTATAAATTCATCATGGCCGAATGCTATCATTTTACTTAACCTTACTATTATCATTTTCTTACCATAAGCATGTAAACTCATCGAAACACCTAAATAAAATATATATTCGAATATTCCAAATCAAATAAATATAACATACATATCAATCACATATACCCAATTATACACATATGCAAACATATCCAACCTCTTTCACATTTAGCATTTTCACATATGGCCAATTCTCCATAAGCATATTCAAGCTTAAATTCCATTATATATAAATCATATACATCAATGGTAAGATCAATTTCACATATTAAAATTCTTACCGAAGCTTCAACTATATCACATCTTACTTAATTCAAATGGGAACATACAAACTTACCTTATTTCTTGCAAATATGAAAGACTTGTACTTACCCAAGCATTTAGCTTATTGTAATAAACACGTTCCATCTTGTAAGTGATTCATGAATTCTCTATTTATAACACATCACCGGCATTAAGCCTGCTAGGCATCAAAGCATGAAATACACACCGGCACTAAGCCTGCTAGACCCGAGGTCTGAAATTTGATCACCGGCATTTAGCCTGCTAGGCAATAAGCCCGATACAATTCACCGGCACAAAGCCTGCTAGGCTCAAAGCCCGATACAATTCACCAGCACGAGGCCTGCTAGGCTCGAAGCCCGAAATACGATATTATCACCATCTCAATCACATTACATGCTGACCAAAATTATATAAACCATACATAATTCATATCACTTGTACTTATCAATTCAATTAAAATTCAATAACATTTCATGATAAATTGTCTATCCACATTCGGCTTTCACTATATTTATGACTAGGATTCCATAATTCAAAATGTATACAAGGATATAACTAACATTAACAATATTTAACTGCTTATAGACTTACCTCGGAAATCGTCGGACGTCGAGTACCGGCTATTCGTCAACTTTCCCCTTTCCTCGATCCAAGTCCATTTTTCTTTGTTCTTGAACTAAACACATTCAATTTGAGCTCATTCAAACACATTTCATTTCAATTTAATCCCAAAATACATAAATAGGCAATTTACCATTTTACCCTAACATTTACAACTTTTACAATTTAGTCCTTATTACACAAAACACAAAATACACATAATTTGAATTTAATCCCTAAGGGTCGAATCTTTCCCATGGTCTTAATAGTCCCTACATTTCATTTATTTTGCATTTTAACCCCTCAAAATTTTTATTTTTGCAATATAGCCCAAAATATTCAAAATCACCAAAAATCTCAATACAAAACATATTAATCTAAAACATATATTTCATATGTCCTCAATTAACAACAAGAACCAAAACTAACCATTAATGGCATATCACAAAATCTTTATTAAATTCTAAAATTAGGGTATGGGTTTGATAATATATCAAGCAACGATCTTAAAATCGTAAAAATTATCGAAAACTAAACAAAATACATACCCTAATTAAGCTTCCTTGTTTGCCTAAACTTGAAGCTTCAACAATGGTGTTTTTCTCACCTTATATTCGACCAAAGAAGGAAGGTAATGCATGTGCCTTTTATTTTATTATGTTTTATATTTCTAACATATAATATAATATATAAGTTTACTTATAATATAAATAACTAATTAAATAAAACATTTTAAATCATTCATGCCGTCCACTAATGTTCTAAATGGCCATTTTTCATCATAAGGCCTCATTCAAAAGAAAACAAATCAATTTAACCACTTAATTGAATAGTTGGCCACTTTTTCCACTTACGCTATTTAGTCCTTTTTGACTAATTGAGCACACAGACAATCAAATTTTTATATGAAACTTTCACACATACTAATTCATATATAATAAACACAAAAATAATATTTTAAAATTTTTCGAACTCGGATTCGTGGTCCCGAAACCACCGTTCCGATTAGGGTCAAATTCAGACTGTTACAACTCTCCCCCCTTAGGGATTTACGTCCCCAAAAATCTTACCGTTAAACAAAATCAGATATTGCTGTCTCATTGAATCCTCAGGCTCCCACGTAGCCTCTTCCACTCTATGTCGATTCCATAGTACTTTTACTAACCGAATTTTCTTGTTTCTCAACTCTTTCATTTCACGAGCTAAAATACGGATCGGTTCCTCCTCGTACGTCATATCGGATCGGATTTCAATCTCGGACGGAGAAATCACATGTGATGGATCTGATCGATATTTACGAAGCATCGAAACGTGGAAGACATTATGTATCTTTTCTAATTCAGAGGGCAACTTTAATCTATAAGCAACAGGCCCAACACGTTCGATGATCTCATACGGTCCGATGAACCTCAGACTTAATTTGCCTTTTCGACCAAATCGAAGTACTTTCTTCCACGGAGAAACTTTCAAAAATACTCGGTCTCCAACCTGAAACTCAATGTCTTTACGTTTCAAATCCGCGTATGACTTTTGGCGATCTGTTGCAACTTTCAAACTATCTCGGATTACTGCCACTTTCTGTTCAGTCTCTTTAATCAAATCAACCCCGTGTATCTTGTTATCACTAAGCTCGGTCCAGTACAATGGTGTACGACACTTGCGGCCGTACAAAGCTTCATAGGGTTCCATTTTGATACTAGATTGAAAGCTATTATTGTAAGCAAATTCAATCAAAGGTAGGTATCGTTCCCACGTACCTTCAAACTCGAGGACGCAACATCTCAACATATCCTCAAGTATCTGAATGGTTCGTTCAGACTGACCATCTGTCTGCGGGTGAAAAGCTGTGCTAAAGTGCAGTTTGGTACCTAAAGCATCTTGCAGTTTCTTCTAAAACCGCGACGTGAATCTTAGGTCTCTGTCTAAAACAATGGAAATTGGCACACCATGTAATCTCACAATTTGAGATACATACAACTCAGCAAGCTTATCGAGTAAATAATCCGTACGAACTGGAACAAAGTGAGCTGATTTGGTTAGTCTATCCACTATAACCCATACTGCATCTTTCTTGCTCGGTGTCGTAGGTAAATTGGATACAAAACCCATAGCAATTCTATCCCATTTCCATTCAGGTATCATGATCGGCTGAAGTAACCCAGAAGGCACCTGGTGTTCAGCTTTTACTTGTTGACAAATTAAGCACTTCGAGACAAATTCGGATATGTCCCGTTTCATACCAGGCCACCAATAGAACTGTTTCAAATCATTATACATTTTCATGCTACCCGGATGTACCGACAATCGACTATTATGAGCCTCATTCAATATCATTTGAATCAAAACCACATTCTTCGGAACACATATTTGGCCTTTGAAGTTCAAACAGTCATTTTCATCGATTCGAAACTCTGATTCTGCATCACTTTCACACTGAACTCGTCTTGCCATCGTATCTTTGTCAACTTTCTGAGCATCACAAATTTGTTGAATAAACAACAGTCTTGCTTTCAATTCGGCTATTATCGAACCATCACCAGACATAACCATATATGCGTTCAACGCATGAAGAGGAAATAATGATTTTCGACTTAGGGCATCCGCAACAACCTTGGCTTTCCCCGGATGGTAGTCAATCACTAATTCGTAACCTTTCAACAACTCTAACCATCTACGCTATCTCAGGTTCAAATCTCTTTGTGTCATTAAATACTTTAAACTCTTGTGATCTGACTAAACATGACATTTCTCACCAAACAGATAATGACGCCATATCTTTAACGCGAACACAATGGCTGCGAGCTCTAAATCATGCGTCGGGTAATTTCTTTCATGCGGCTTCAATTGTCTTGAAGCGTAGGCTACGACCTTGCCTTCCTGCATCAAAACGCAACCCAAACCATTCAAAGAAGCATCACTATAAACAACAAATTCTTTACCCGATTCAGGCTGAACTAACACTGGAGCTTCGGTCAAAAGGGCTTTCAACTGATCGAAACTTTTCTGACACTTTTCTGACCATTCAAATTTAGCGTCTTTCTGTAATAGCTTTGTCAACGGGGTAGCTATTATAGAAAAACCTTT
This sequence comes from Gossypium australe, assembly GCA_005393395.2. Lineage (NCBI taxonomy): Eukaryota > Viridiplantae > Streptophyta > Magnoliopsida > Malvales > Malvaceae > Gossypium > Gossypium australe. The sequence goes on from CM016614.1 coordinate 50,011,028, forward strand.
CACAAATCGTCTGTAGTAACCAGCAAGTCCCAGGATGCTTCGAATTTCAGAGACATTCCTTGGTGGTTTCCAATCAAGTATAGCCGATATTTTATTCGGATCAACCCGAATGCCTGATGCTGACACAACGTGACCTAGAAAACTGACCTCATTCAACCAAGACTCACACTTACTAAACTTTGCGTACAACTGTTTATCTCGCAAAGTTTGTAGCACCAGTCTCAGATGCTCAGCATGCTCGGTTTCATCTCTGGAGTAGATCAAAATATCATCTATAAACACTACCACAAATCGATCCAAATACTGTCTGAAAATCTGATTCATCAGATCCATAAAAATAGCAGGTGCATTAGTAAGCCCAAAAGGCATAACCAGAAACTCATAATGTCCGTACCTCGTCCGAAAAGCAGTCTTTGGTACATCGAAATCTCTGACTCGTAACTGATAATAGCCCAATCTCAAATCTATCTTCAAAAGCACTGAAGCCCCTTTCAACTGATCAAACAAATCGTCAACCCGAGGTAACGGGTATTTATTCTTTATAGTCACCTTGTTCAACTGTCGATAATCAATACACATTCGCATAATCCCATCTTTCTTTTTCACAAATAAAACTGGTGCACCCCAAGGAGAGAAGCTCGGTCGTGCAAAGCCCCTATCTGTTAACTCTTGCAACTGTGCTTTCAGCTCTTTTAATTCTATAGGTGCCATCCGATACGGAGCTATTGAAATCGGAGTCGTCCCTGGTACTAATTCAATGCCAAACTCTATTTCTCGAATAGGTGGTAAACCCGGTAGTTCTTCAGGAAACACATCTGGGTATTCACACACAACTGGTACGAATTCAATCTGCTTTTCAGTCACTTTACTATCCAACACATAAGCCAAGTAAGCTTCACACCCTTTTCTCACATACTTATGAGCTAACATCGAGGATATTACTGCCGGTAACCCATTCAAGTCATTAGACTCAATCCGAATTATTTCACCGTTCTGACATCTCAAATCGATGGTCTTTCTTTTGCAATTAACAACAGCATCGTGCAAAGTTAACCAGTCCATTCCCAAAATTATATCGAACTTGTCGAAAGGCAACAACATTAAATCAGCTAGGAAGCATAAATCCCGAATCATCAACGGGTAACCTTTACACACTTTGTCGACCAGAACACACCGACCCAAGGGGTTTGATACACGAATCACAAACTCAGTAGACTCAACAAGCAGAGTCTAACTGGATACTAAATTTTCACACACATATGAATGAGTCAAACCCGGATCAATCAATGCAATCACAGTAGTATCATAAAGAGTGAGAGTATCGGTGATAACATCTGGGGAAGAAGCATCCTCTCTGGCACGTATAGCATATGCTCTAGCAGGTGCTCGAGCCTTTAATCGAACTGCAGTGTCCTTTGTTCCTCTTTGACTACCACCTACATTCCCCGAAGGTCTAGGTGGTCTGCCTCGTGCTGACGCGTTGCTCGATCTTGTATTCTGAGTCGTATTTTGCTCGGCTAGCATCGGGCACTCTCGAATGAAATGATCTGATGATCCACACTTAAAGCAGGACCGATCCCAAAATCTACAACTCCCAGAATGCCATTTTCCATAATGCTTGCACTCAGCCCGTGATACAAATCGTCTCGGTTTTGAAAATGAATCGTAAATGTTGCCCGATCGTAAATTAGGTAGTTTTTTTGTTATAGATAACAAAAGGGGTAATTTAATGATAATGGCTTGAAAAAAATAAAAATAGTTAAGGGGTTGGAATGGATTTAGATTTGAAGCAAGAAAGAACCTTTAATATATATATTAAAGACCCGAATCTTATAAGCTTCAAACGGATGAAAGGAGTTTGAATAAACAGAGACCCACTATCTAGCAGGATAAGAACCAACGGTACAGATAAATGAACACCACACCCAAAGGATGATAAGTTCGAAACAAGGATAGAATGACGCCACTAGAAACTAGATAAGTCAATTCGAACCTTGAAGAATTAAGGAGAGTGAATTAAACTCACAAAAAGAAAATATTCATTCATCAAAATTCAACCCCTACAAATGACAAAGGTCCACCTATTTATAGGACAAGTGGATATCGGGATTACAAATGTTTCTCAACTCTTAATGCCTTAGGCCGTCCCATGCTCTTCAAGAAATTAAATTCATGAAAGCATAATATTTGGCCAAGGCATGTACCAACTTAGCCGCCCCATACTAGGTGCCATTCAATTATTTTAAAAATCAATTCATCCATGCTCATCTTGTAAGCTTGTGTCGTATGCTCCATGTAAATTCCACCATGTTGATTTATTTATTCCGAAGTCAAATGCCTTGTGCCATTCATGCATTATCACACTTGCACATTCTCCATTATTACCGTCCATCCCCCACTAGTCACACACATGCTCTATTTTTTTAATGTTTCACACAAGCACATGTCTTTTATAGCTTCCATAGTTGTTGTCGTTTGCTCCACTAGCTAGTGTTCATGGTTCTTGCATTGTTTTATTTAATCCATGATTTGTGATCTCCCATGCTCCATTTAGGCTAGTTTTCTTTGTGTGTCATCCATGCTAGGCATTTTAAAATCATTTCATGGCTTTGCTCCACCTTTGTTCATGCATCCAATCTTTCTAAGTAATTTAATCAAGGCTCCACTAAGCACCACTCCTCCTATCATGCCGTCCATGCTTGAACAACAATGAGCTCATTTTTTCCTTAACATTAAGCTCCACCATGTCGTCCATGCTTGAATAAAATAATCAATGAGTTTCTTGGTGCCTTGTTGTCGTCCATGCACCCAATTCCCTTGCTCAAGCTTTTGTTTATTTTATTATATCCACCCAAGCATGCTTCAATATTTTAGTGTCTCAAAGCTCCACCTATAATATTCCATCTAAATGATCCACATAGTGCCGTCCAATGCTTGTCCAAGATGCTTCCAACTTGCTTTAAATATTCTTCATTCATGCTCCATCTTGTGCCGTCCCATGCTTCTTCAAGAGTTTAAAATTCATGAAACCATGAAGACTTGTTCACCATATTAATTTAGCCACCAAGCAGTGCTCTTTCAATCGTGCATAATTCCACATTGGATGGTACCTATAAACACATGAATTACCATCAATAAAATTCAGCTGAACAAACTTTAAACATTTTATTTAAGCACTAGATAAAAATCAAAAAGGTTAACAAAACACACTAATATTCAGCTTTGACAAAAAAAATATTTAAAAACTTGTACTTATCTAGATAAATTAACATGAAATAAGAAAATTCAGCAAACTAATAAATGACTGAAAATAAATCAAACATGCGTAATAAAGTGTTAAATAAACTAGCAGTCGGACTAGCTAGTATATTCAACTTCAAGTAAATTGTAAGAGTTCAGCATGTTCTTGGGCTCTTTTCTATCTATATTCCAAATTTGTGCCACCAAAGCCGACGCGGCATCTTTGAATTGTTTAGCAGAGGCACGCGTAATTGGTCCATTAGGTAGCTCGATTGGGTCTTTGTTTACTTCCGTCACAGTCTTCTTAGGTGAGTTCGTATCAGCCCGGTTCTGCTGGACATTACCAACACTAGCCATCGAAGTGGCTCGGGAACCCATAGGAGGTCGATCTCGTCTAGAGAAGTCCGAAGTAGCCTTATGTCGACTGGATTCATTGTAACATCTTGAATTTTTGGGTGTAACATCCTTAAATCGGGGTCTCTGCATTTTGCATGCGTTTGCATGTGATGGTGTGTCTGCTGTGTTTGTTTAACATGTTTTGGGGCCTAGTTATAACCTAGGGTAGGCCTGAGTTAGGACTAAGAATTTTGGTTCTGGTGCTTAAGAAGAGGGAGTTAGGGGAAACAGGGGTTAAAAGAATTAATTGGAGGTTTGTGACACAAGGAAGCAAGTGGGAAAGTGGCAAGGAGGTGCCACTTAGGCACCAAGGAGATGACGCCAAAAGCAAGGGAAGGGAGCTTGGGTTCGACCTGTAGAAACCTCTCCTTTGCTATTTATTTTTGACGCCATAAGCAGGAAGAGGGGTGCTTAGGTGGGACTCTTTTGAAATGGATGGAAGGGAGGAAAATTTGGAGTTGACTCATTCAAATTTGTTTGAATGAGTGGATGGGAGAGCTTTGAGGAGGTTGGCCGAATTTGAACTCTTGGGGGGAGGAAGTGTAGTCGGTTTGGGGAACCTTTAGGTAGTGGCCGAATGTCTATGGTGGCATAGAGAGTGTTTTGGCTAGCTTAAAGGGTTTTTCTTCTTTTCGCATCTTGTGCTAAAAACCGAAGCATCAAACTACTTTTGTTTTCTTCTCTTTTTGGCAACTCTAACTGCTGGTCGAATTGCCCCTTTTTCAAGTTTTGCCAAAGTGCCGAAACTCAATGCTCACACTTCCTTTCTTTATCTTTTTGGTCATTCATTGTTAGCCGAACCTGCTCCTTGCCGAATCCATCTTTTGCTCACTTTTTCTTCTTTTTATTTTGATCATAGCCGAAACTCCATCCACTCTCCCTTGCCGAAATCAATCCTATTCTATCTTCTTTCATCTTTTCCTTGTTTGAAAAGCCGAAACCGTGGGAGTCTCCTCTTTTCTCTTCTATCAGTGTTTGGCCGAATTCTTTACTCATTGGCCCCTTCTCTTGCGTTTTCTTTTAATCCTCTTGTGCCAAAATACTCAACCTTCTTCTTTTCTACCATTCGGTGTCATCATACTTTTTCATTTACGTTTCATTCTTCTTTTCTTCTCTGTTGGACTCATAGCCGAATCCTCCTGGTGAGTATAGATTCTTTATTTTCTCTTTCTCAGTTGCTTTGGGTAAAGCCGAAATCTCTGTTATCATGTTTCTTTTATTTTCCATTCATTGTAGATTTAGATCTCTTCGTTTAGTGGAACAGCCGAAACCCCTAACATCACTTAGGGGTGCCGAATGTTGGTGCTTGGTAGCCGAACTTGTCATTAAGGTAAGTGACGACTAACTCATGTGGTCTCGGGTTTTATGTTGTGGCCGAATGGCCTCTAGTCTCTAAATGGAATGTTAAAACAGATTACAGGGAGGGCTATAGCTGAATACAGTGAGCCTTCGGAATTTAGTGGTCGATCTAGGTAAGGGTGTTATCATTTCAAGACCCCTTTTGTAATCGTTCAAAAGCTGAAGGCTAAACCATTTGTGTATATTAAGGTTTAGCCGATTGCAAGGGAGAGCACACATAGTTTCGGGATTTGGTTGGTAACCAAATCGGCTTAAGGTGAGTGCTACATTTGGGCGACATATCCTTTGGGATTTTGTGGTTAAGCCGAAAGACTTTAGATCTAAAAATATGATGTTGGCCGATTGTAGGAAAGGGGAACAACGCTTCGGGATTTCGCTAGATTAGAGTAGCTTCGGGATTTTTGCTTAGACCTACGTTTAGTCAGGTGTGTATCGCTTACACACTTTATTAGTATAACGATGCTTATTATGTTACTATATAACCATTGGTATTAGTGACTTGCCTTGTGGGCATGAGCTTGGATTCCGGGTAAGTCCCCTGTTATGTGATTTTTGCTATACATCATCATGACTTGTTAAATGCTATGCTATGCCTTAAATGCATGATACATGATATTATGACACGTATGATATGAGCATCATGATGATGGGATTGATGAGAGGAGGGGGATGATTCATTTTGGACTGTCACCAGTGGTTTTGACCACAAGATGGGTTGGCCCCATCATTTAATTTGTGGCTACGGTCACCAGTGGTTTTGACCACACTATTATTATTTGTGACTAAGTCCCAGTGGTTTTGACCACCAGTTGTTTTGACCACACTATTGATATTTGTGACTACGGTCACCGTGGTTTTGACCACATATGGATATTGTGACTCGTCCCAGTGGTCTGGTACCACAGTGGGTTGGCCCCACATGATTATTACGGGATTGTCATCAGTGGTTTTGACCACATGATGGGTGGGCCCCATCACTTGTTTTGTGACTGCGGTCACCAGTGGTTTTGACCACAACGATATATATTTGTGACTTCGGTCACCAGTGGTTTTGACCACCAGTGGTTTTGACCACACGGGGTAGTTAAAGGAGATTGGATGGCTAGGTTATGGGTTGCATAATCTACATGTTTTACTGATGATCTGTGTAAGTGCTTGAATTATCGGGTTGGGGATTTATACACTGAGTCTTGGTGACTCACCCCTTCCCTTACATTTTGCAGATGAGGCATAGATCGCGGATATGGAGCCGAGGAGGACTCGAGGTGGCCATGCATCTTAGTTTGGTTTCAGACTTTAAATTGCTATTTCGTTTTTATTAGCTTTCTATAAATTTGGTTTTGGGGTTTGTAATAAGTCCGTTAGTATTATTTGGGGTTTTTTTTACTTGCTTTTACTTTTATTATATTATGCATATATTGGATTTATGGACTTGTTAAATTAACCGGTAAAAAGCAATGTTCTCAAAACTATAACTCTTTCGGGTTTTAAAAATGTTACAATCGGGCAACAAAGTTCACCAGATAATAGGGTAACTTGAACGCTTGTATAACTTAAATTTTTAAACAACTTCAAAAGCAAACGGTTTCTAACTTGATTATACTTGTCACACTCAGTTTTAATAAATATTAAATGTTTTCTAAACTTTGTAGTATCAAGTGAATTTTTCTAGCATAGGTTTAAAACAACCTTTACACGATTTCAACATCACTTTAACACTTTTTCTTAAACGACCAAAGAATTTCTTGGAAAATTTCCTGACACACATTTGTGATTTCAAACTATTTTCACTCCGTAACATGCCAAATTCGGTCGTGGTGTGTTGACCGGGTTTGGGGTGTTACAATTGTGGTATCAGAGCCAGGCTCAACAGCTCGGCTGTGGGCCCGAGGCCCAAAAATGTTTTAAAAAGGAGTATGAAAGGCTTTTTATGGGAAAAGTATGGTCTGGAAAGCATGGCACCGAGTCTCCGGCACCAATCCGCCCAGGTAAGTACCCCAAACTATTGCTTTTAGTGATATGATTGTGATGGTTATGGCATGATTGAATAGTAGTAGGAACTACTGTAGAGACATGAACTATAGGATGATGTGTACTCGCAAAAACAATCCCTTATTAAAACTTTTGATAAAACTGTGTTTTAATAGACAGTGGAATAAAAGTCTAACGCATAAAACTTTTAATCAGCTCATATATCGGTAGTCATGAGTGCACGTGGACGTGGGCAAAATATTCGTGGACGAGGTAGGGGTAGGATGACGGTTTCGGAACCGGCAGGGTCTGGTCATGGATCAGAAAACGAGGTACCCCTGCCGCCAGCTGTGGGCGCAGAACATCAGGATCAGACAGGTGGTAATGATGCAGTGTCACAGGCGGTGCTGCGGGTGCTAGAAAGGGTTGCGAGCACAGGCGTTGGAACAGGAGTTCGGAAATCTGTGAGCGAGCGACTCAAAGCTAATGGTGCGGAGGTATTTAGAGGTTTGTCTGGTGTGGCACCTAGTATAGCAGAATACTGGTTAGAGGCAACGGAACGCATCATGGATGACCTGGATTTTTCAGCTGAAGAAAAGTTGAAGGGCATAGTATCTCTGCTGCGAGATGAGTCATATCAATGGTGGCTCACAGTTAGGGACGGAGCAATGGCGGACGATCTCACTTGGGAATTCTTTAGAACAGCCTATCAGAGGAAATATATAGGGGCTAGTTATGTTGATGCGCAGCGCAGAGCTTTCTTGAACTTGGTTCAGGGCAATAGAACTGTAGCGGAATATGAGGTGGAATTCCTTCAGTTGAGTAGGTATGTTCGGGGTATTGTGGGCATAGAGCATGAGCGCTGTGTCAAATTTGAGGATGGGCTGAGAGACGAGCTGCGGATGATAATTGCCCTACAGCAGGAATGAGAGTTTGCCATTCTAGTGGAGAAATCTGAGGTTGTCGAAGGGGTAAAACAGTCTGTAAGGCGGAATCAGGATAGGGGTTGGAACAAAAGGAGTTCTGGATCATCTGGGTTTTCTGGGAATCAGCAGAAAAGGGTGAGGTATAGTGGGCCGAATCAAGCTGCTAGGCCTGCTGCTGCTAACACTCAGTGGCCGCCACGATGTGCTCGGTGTGGAAAGTCTCACACGGGGGAATGTTGGACTGGTAACAAGGGATGCTTTGTGTGTGGCTCGATGGGGCATCGAGTCAGGGATTGTCCACAGAGATCAGCTAGGCTGCAGTTTGAGGATCAGAATCACGCACAGTTTAGGAGGGATAATCAGCAGCCACAGAGGGGACGAGGTTCAGGCAGGGGAGGTAATGGCTTTGGTAGAGGCCGTGGAGCACCGGGCAGAGGTGCAGGTGGTGCGGAGGCGAGACAGCCTGGTTTAGTCTACGCAGCGAGGCGTCGAGAAGAGGGAGACGCACAGGATGCCATAACCGGTACGTTCTTAATTTTTGGAGTACCTTATAATGCTCTAATTGATGTTGGTTCGACGCACTCGTATGTTGCTAGTAGCATAGTGGTAACCATGAACTTAGATTCTGAGATTACTTCTACGAAGATGTCAGTGTTAAGCCCTCTAGGTCATTCTGTCGAAGTAAGTAAACTGAATAAGGTTGTACCCCTAGAACTCCAAGGGGTTGTGTTTTTGGCTGACTTGATGGAACTGCCGTTTGGGGAGTTTGATCTGATTCTCGGGATGGATTGGCTAGTAAGGTATCAAGCTAGCTTGGATTGTGCAGCTAAACGCATGGTGTTAAAGACCATGGAAGGTGAAAAGGTGGTGATGATAGGTAATAGGAGAGATTACTTATCTAATGTTGTCTCTGCACTGAAGGCTGAGAAAATGGTTAGGAAGGGTTGTGAAGCATTTATGGTGCATGTCTGTGCTTTGGAAGCTAAGGATGCAGTTGTAGGGAATGTCCGAACGGTGGGGGAATTTGCTGATGTATTTCCAGAGGAACTTCTGGGTCTACCTCCTGACCGCGAGGTTGAGTTCGGTATAGACTTGTTACTCGGAACCGCGCCAGTATCTATTGCTCCATATAGGATGGCGCCGAAAGAATTAGTGGAGTTAAAGGCTCAGATTCAGGAGTTATTGGACAGAGGTTTCATCCGACCGAGTGTATCACCTTGGGGAGCTCCTGTGCTTTTTGTTAAGAAGAAGGATGGTACAATGCGTATGTGTATAGACTACCACCAGCTAAATAAGTTGACGATCAAAAACAAGTATCCGTTGCCCAGGATTGATGACTTGTTTGATCAACTTAAAGGTGCATCGGTTTTCTCTAAGATTGAGCTTAGGTCGGGGTACCATCAACTCAAAATGAAGGAGGCTGATATTCATAAGACGGCATTTCGTACTCGGTATGGGCACTACGAGTTTCTGGTAATGCCTTTCGGTTTGACCAATGCACCGGCAGCGTTCATGGACATGATGAATCGGGTATTTCAACCGTATTTGGATCGGTTCATCGTAGTTTTTATAGATGACATTTTGGTGTACTCGAAATCTGAGGAGGAGCACGACACGCATCTTCGAGTGGTTCTACAAGTTTTGAGGGAGAAGCGGTTATTTGCCAAGTTTAGTAAGTGCGAGTTCTGGCTTAAGGAGGTAACTTTCTTGGGTCATGTTGTATCCACTGAAGGAATTGGGGTGGATCCTCGAAAGATTGAGGCGGTGTTGGATTGGAAACCACCTAAGTCGGTTGCAGAGATTCAGAGTTTTCTGGGTTTGGCAGGATACTACAGAAGGTTCGTAGAGGGTTTTTCTTTAATCGCAGCGCCGTTGACTAAGCTATTGAGAAAAGGGTTCCGTTTGTGTGGACTGAGAAACAGCAAGAAAGTTTTGACAAGTTGAAGAAGATTCTAACTGAAGCTCCAGTCTTGATTTAGCCTAAGGCAGGAAAGGAATTCATGGTTTATTGTGATGCATCACATACTGGCTTAGGGTGTGTGTTGATGCAAGATGGGAAGGTAGTCGCTTATGCATCTCGACAGTTGAGGTCTCATGAAGGTAATTATCTGACACATGACTTAGAGTTAGCTGCAGTGGTTTTCGCCTTGAAGATTTGGAGGCATTACTTGTATGGGGAGAAGTCGATAGTCTACACGGATCACAAGAGTCTGAAGTATCTTTTGACTCAGAAGGATTTGAACTTGAGACAGCGCAGATGGATTGAGCTGTTGAAAGATTACGACTGCTCGATTGAGTACCATCCGGGTAAGGCTAACGTAGTAGCTGATGCGTTGAGCCGTAAGGTGGTAGGGGACTTGCGAGCGATGTTTGCTCACCTTAGTCTTTATGATGATGGGAGTCTTTTGGCAGAATTGCAAGTAAAGCTGTCTTGGATTGATCAAGTTAAGGAGAAACAGCTGACAGATGAGGTTTTGAGTGCTCGAAGGTTACAAGTGCAGAATGGTGAATCCGAAGGTTACAGCTTGGGCAGTGATGGAATACTGTGTTTTCAGGGGAAAGTATGCATGCCTAAGGATGTGGAGTTGAGACAGCAGATTCTTCAGGAAGCTCATAGCAGCCCGTACGCTATGCATCCTAGAGGCAGTAGGATGTATCGTGATTTGAGGGAGCAGTTTTGGTGGCCAAGTCTTAAGCGGGAAGTAACAGAGTTTGTGGGCAAGTGTCTGACATGCCAGCAGGTCAAAGCTGAGCATCAGTTGCCGTCAGGACTGTTGCAGCCGGTAAAGATCCCACAGTGGAAGTGGGAAAGGATTACGATGGATTTCGTCGGTGGGCTTCCTCTTACTCCTAGTAAGGACTCAGTATGGGTAATAGTGGACCGTCTGACTAAATCGGCTCATTTCATACCGGTAAGGGTTTATTATTCACTCCAGAAATTAGCCAAGTTGTATGTGGCAGAGATAGTAAGGTTGCATGGAGTGCCAGTGTCAATTATCTCGGATAAGGATCCCAGGTTCACGTCGAGGTTTTGGAAGGCTTTGCATCAGGCGTTGGGTACGAAGTTGGATTTCAGTACGGCTTTTCATCCGCAATCTGACGGACAGTCTGAGAGGGTAATCCAGATTCTAGAGGATATGTTAAGGGGCTGTGTTCTGGATTTCAGTAGTAGTTGGGAGGAATATCTCCCATTGGCAGAGTTCGCTTATAGCAATAGCTATCAAGCGAGTATTCGGATGGCACCATATGAGGCGCTTTATGGGCGGAAATGTCGTACTCCTACGTGTTGGACTGAACTGGGTGAACGACGGTTGTTGGGTCTAGAGTTGGTAGCAGAAACAGAGGATAAGGTTAAGGTAATTCGGGCTCGACTTAAGGAAGCGTCGGATAGGCAGAAATCTTACGCCGATCTTAAGTGCAGGGATATTGAGTTTGCAGTGGGTGATAAGGTCTTTCTGAAGGTATCGCCCTGGAAGAAAGTGTTGAGATTTGGTCGAAAGGGCAAGCTAAGCCCTAGATTTATCGAGCCGTATACGATCTTGAAGCGAGTGGGATCGGTAGATTATCAGCTTGAGCTGCCAGCAGAATTGAGTCAGATTCATGACGTCTTTCATGTTTCAATGCTTAGGCGCTATCGATCAGATTCGTCACATGTGGTACCAGTTGAGGAGATAGAGGTGAGCCCTGATTTGTCTTTCAAGGAGGAGCCGGTACAGATCTTGGATCGGGATGTCAAGGTTCTGCGACGAAAGTCAGTTCCCTTGGTGAAGGTATTATGGCGGAATCAAGGGACGGAAGAGGCCACGTGGGAACCAGAGGAGGTGATGCGGCAGCAATACCCTCAACTTTTCTGACCAGGTAATTTCGAGGCCGAAATTATTTTTAAGGGGGTAGAGCTGTAACATCCTTAAATCGGGGTCTCTGCATTTTGCATGCGTTTGCATGTGATGGTGTGTCTGCTGTGTTTGTTTAACATGTTTTGGAGCCTAGTTATAACCTAGGGTAGGCCTGAGTTAGGACTAAGAATTTTGGTTCTGGTGCTTAAAAAGAGGGAGTTAGGGGAAACAGGGGTTAAAAGAATTAATTGGAGGTTTGTGACCCAAGGAAGCAAGTGGGAAAGTGGCAAGGAGGCGCCACTTAGGCACCAAGGAGATGACGCCACAAGCAAGGGAAGGGAGCTTGGGTTCGAGCTGCAGAAACCTCTCCTTTGCTATTTATTTTTGACGCCAAAGCAGGAAGAGGGGTGCTCAGGTGGGACTCTTTTGAAATGGATGGAAGGGAGGAAAATTTGGAGTTGACTCATTCAAATTTGTTTGAATGAGTGGATGGGAGAGCTTTGAAGAGGTTGGCCAAATTTGAACTCTATGGGGGAGGAAGTGTAGTCGATTTGGGGAACCTTTAGGTAGTGGCCGAATGTCTATGGTGGCATAGGGAGTGTTTCGGCTAGCTTAAAGGGTTTTTCTTCTTTTCACATCTTGTGCTAAAAATCGAAGCATCAAAGTACTTTTCTTTTCTTCTCTTTTTGGCAACTCTAATTGCTGGTCGAATTGCCCCTTTTTCAAGTTTTGCCAAAGTGCCGAAACTCAATGCTCACACTTCCTTTCTTTATCTTTTTGGTCATTCATTGTTAGCCGAACCTGCTCCTTGCTGAATCCATCTTTTGCTCACTTTTTCTTCTTCTTATTTTGATCATAGCCGAAACTCCATCCACTCTCCCTTGCTGAAATCAATCCTATTCCATCTTCTTTCATCTTTTCCTTGTTTGAAAAGCCGAAACCGTGGGAGTCTCCTCTTTTCTCTTCTATCAGTGTTTGGCCGAATTCTTTGCTCATTGGCCCTTTCTCTTGCGTTTTCTTTTAATCCTCTTGTGCCGAAATACTCAACCTTCTTCTTTTCTACCATTCGGCGTCATCACACTTCTTCATTTATGTTTCATTCTTCTTTTCTTCTCTGTTGGACTCATAGCCAAATCCTCCTGGTGAGTATAGATTCTTTATTTTCTCTATCTCAGTTGCTTTGGGTAAAGCCGAAATCTCTGTTATCATGTTTCTTTTATTTTCCATTCGTTGTAGATTTAGATCTCTTCGTTTAGTGGAATAGTCGAAACCCCTAACATCACTTAGAGGTGCCGAATGTTGGTGCTTGGTAGCTGAACTTGTCATTAAGGTAAGGGACGACTAACTCATGTGGTCTCGGGTTTTATGTTGTGGTCGAATGGCCTCTGGTCTCTAAATGGAATGTTAAAACCGATTACAGGGAGGGCTATAGCCGAATACAGTGAGCCTTCAGGATTTGGTGGTCGATCTAGGTAAGGGTGTTATCATTTCAAGACCCCTTTCGTAATCGTTCAAAAGCCGAAGGCTAAACCATTTGTGTATATTAAGGTTTAGCCGATTGCAAGGAAGAGCATCACATAGTTTCGGGATTTGGTTGGTAACCAAATCGGCTTAAGGTGAGTGCTACATTTGGGCGACATATCCTTCGGGATTTTGTGGTTAAGCCGAAAGACTTTAGATCTAAAAATATGATGTTGGCCGATTGTAGGAAAGGGGAACAACGCTTCAGGATTTTACTAAATTCGAGTAGCTTCGGGATTTTTTCTTAGACCTACGTTTAGTCAGGTGTGTATCGCTTACACACTTTATTAGTATAACGATGCTTATTATGTTACTATATAACCATTGGTATTAGTGACTTGCCTTGTGGGCATGAGCTTGGATTCCGAGTAAGTCCCCTGTTATGTGATTTTTGCTATACATCATCATGACTTGTTAAATGCTATGCTATGCCTTAAATGCATGATACATGATATTATGACACGTATGATATGAGCATGATGATGATGGGATTGATGAGAGGAGGGGGATGATTCATTTTGGACTGTCACCAGTGGTTTTGACCACAAGATGGGTTGGCCCCATCATTTAATTTGTGACTACGGTCACCAGTGGTTTTAACCACACTATTATTATTTGTGACTAAGTCCCAGTGGTTTTGACCACCAGTGGTTTTGACCACACTATTGATATTTGTGACTACGGTCACTAGTGGTTTTGACCACATATGGATATTGTGACTCGTCCCAGTGGTCTGGTACCACAGTGGGTTGGCCCCACATGATTATTACGGGATTGTCATCAGTGGTTTTGACCACACGATGGGTGGGCCCCATCACTTGTTTTGTGACTGCGGTCACCAGTGGTGTTGACCACAACGATATATATTTGTGACTTCGGTCACCAGTGGTTTTGACCACACGGGGTAGTTAAAGGAGATTGGATGGCTAGGTTATGGGTTGCATAATCTGTATGTTTTACTGATGATCTGTGTAAGTGCTTGAATTATCGGGTTGGGGATTTATACACTGAGTCTTGGTGACTCACCCCTTCCCTTATGATACGGTCCGTCTTGGGTTAGGAGGCGAATCGTAAATGTTGCCCGATCGTAAATTAGGTAGTTTCTCTTTTAATTATCAAAAGGGTTAATTTTATTGGAAATGATATTTTTTGAAAGGTAAAGATAGGTGAGAGGTTGAAATGGATACGTATTTGAAACAAGAAGGAACCTTTAATAAAAATTAAAGACCCGAATCTTATAAGTTTCAAATTGATGGAATGAGTTTTGAAACAAAACCGAGACCCACTATCTAGCGAGATAGGAACCAACGGTATAGGTAAATGAATGCCACACCCGAAAGGATGATAAGTTCGAAACAAGGAAAGAACGACGCCACTAGAAAACTAGATAAGTCAATTCAACCTTGAGAATTAGGAGAGTGAATACTCACCAAAAGAAATTTTTCTTTCATTCAAATTCAAAGTTCTCTTTACAAAATGAAATGTGCAAAATATTTATAGGCTCTTTCTAATGATAGCCGAATAGGGAGGAATAAACTTGAGGGCTTCAATCTCTGTTTGTGCGCACGAGTAGTTGACCTGGTGGGGCATTTGTGAACATTCGGCCAAGGGAAATCATGGAGCATGAAGGTTTGGCCACTTAAAATTAAAATAAAGCATTTGAATGCTATGGCCGTTTAACCTATTCTCCACCAAGGATTGCTGCCGTATGTCACTTGAAATTGCCATATGTTTGGCTAAATTATCCTAATTTAAAAGCTTAAGCCGTCCACTATGCTTGCTTTCTCCTTGGCTTATTATTTTATGCGCACATGGCTTAATGGTCTCCACTTCACATGCTCAATTCATTTGTTTATAGCTCCCACTAAGTATTCAATTCATGTGCCGCATGCTTTGTTATCCTCCATATGCTTCATATTGCCGTCCCATGCCTTGCTTTAATTAACATTCTTCAATTGTTTATTCACTAGTTGTTTACAAAAGACAAAGCTCTTATTTTATGCTCCATTTTGCCGTCCACCTAGGTGAGTGCTTGTGCAATCCATGGCTTTGTTTAATTATCAATTAATACCTCACTAGTTGCCGTCCAACATGGTTCTTCATGCCATTCTCTTTATTTATTTTATTCAAGCCAAGATTCCTCCCTTATCTTCACGCATGCCTCCATTTGTTTTCATCAAATCCATGCTAGGTGCCCTCCACTAATTAAAATTTCAATTCATCCATTCTTAGTGCCGCATGCTCCTTGATGTTTGTCCTCTAACTACCATTTGTTACTAGTGTCCATGGTCTTGCATTATTTATTTAATTTATGCCTTCCATTTTTGTCATCCGTCTTCCTTAAAAATAACGTGGAGCCAACTACAAACATATAAACCAACATTAGTAAAAATTCGGTTGAACATAAATTAGCACACATTTTAATCACTTTATTTGAATACTAGGTAAAACATACTATCATTCACTATGACAAAGGACCTATTAAAACTCGTACTATCTAAACAAATTAATAAGAATTAAGAAAATGCAACAACTTCTGAAAATTAATCAAACATGCGTAATTTAGAGTGTTAAATAAACTAGCAGTCGGACTGGCTAGTATATTCAACTTCAAATAAGTTGTATGAGTTCAGCATGTTTTTGGGCTCTCTTTTATGGTCATCCCAAATTTGTGCCACCAAAACCATTGACGCATCTTTGAATTGTTTGGCACGTGAACGTGTAATTGGCCCATTAGGTAACTTCATCGGGTCATGGTTGACGTCCGTCACAGGCTTCATAGTTGAGCTCGCATCACCTTACATTTTGCAGATGAGGCATAGATCGCGGATATGGAGCCGAGGAGGACTCGAGGTGGCCATGCATCTTAGTTTGGTTTCGGACTTTAAATTGCTATTTCGTTTTTATTAGCTTTCTATAAATTTGGTTTTGGGGTTTGTAATAAGGCCGTTAGTATTATTTGGGGTTTTACCTACTTGCTTTTACTTTTATTATATTATGCATATATTGGATTTATGACTTGTTAAATTAACCGGTAAAAAGCAATGTTCTCAAAACTATAACTCTTTCGGGTTTTAAAAACGTTACCATCGGGCAATAAAGTTCACCAGATAATAGGGTAACTTGAACGCTTGTATAACTTAAATTTTTAAACAACTTCAAAAGCAAACGGTTTCTAACTTGATTATACTTGTCACACTCAGTTTTAATAAATATTAAATGTTTTCTAAACGTTGTAGTATCAAGTGAATTTTTCTAGCATAGGTTTAAAACAACCTTTACACGATTTCAACAGCACTTTAACACTTTTTCTTAAACGACCAAAGAATTTCTTGGAAAATTTCCCGACACACACTTGTGATTTCAAACTGTTTTCACTCCGTAACATGCCAGATTCGGTCGTGGTGTGTTGACCGGGTTTGGGGTGTTACATTGGGCCTATGCGTTTAATGGGTGAATATGTGTAATGAGTTAATTTGAGGATTAGGGGTCCAAATTGGGCTCAGGTTTGGGCCGAGGCTGTAGTTAAAATTCTTGTTTGAACACTTTAGTGGAAAGCTTGCTAAGTCAGGGCATAACAGATATTAGTTGTGTTTTAAAACACAAATGGGCATGTGGCCCAGTGGAAAAATGGCACCACTAAGAGGGAAGGGAGTTGGCGTCAATTGAAGGTCCAAGGTTTGAGTCGCCTGGTACCTTTTATTTTAAATATTTTCGGCATTTATAATAGCAGTAGTGGAGTTCGGCAATGATGCTTAAATTTAGGAATTTATTTAATGTGATAATAAGGTGGATAATGTGCTGATAAAGGAAGGAAGAGGTAAAGTTATCCATGACACTGTGGATGAGTAGTCAGATGAGGATAAGGAGAAAAGATAGGATTTATCCGCAAGGCTAGGTGGTGGCCGAAATTTTGACTCTGAAGGGGAGGAGCAATCAGTTTCTGATATGGCAAAGGGGTGCCAAAATTTCCCCTACTATTTGCTTAACTATTAGATATCAGGAAGGGCACTTTTGGGTTTTTAAGTAAGTGTCGAAATTCTCTATAAATAGGGGTGAGATCTCATCAATTCCGACAGTTGAACCCTACTCTTTTCTTCATTCTTTGTGCTGAAATTCTCAGTCTTCCTCTGCAATTTCTTTTCTTTTGATTTCTTCAAAAGCCGAAACCTCCCAATCTTCTCAACATCTTTTCTTTCAAAAAGTCGAAACCCTGAACTCTCTTCTCATCTCCATAGCCGAATACTCCCTATTCTTTTGCCGATCCCTTCAACTAAAAGCCGAAACTACTTAGATTCCTTCTTATTATCTTCTCTTCTTGATCTTCTCAAAAGCCAAAAACTCCTAAGAGTCGCCGAATTTCCTATAGAGCTAAGTGTCGACTAGTGCTATTATTCTTGTTATTCTTTTCGGCTTTTTAAGCCAAAGTCGAATGGTTAGTTGATGGTTAGGGCCATCTTTAGTTTAACATTTTCTTTCTGATCTCGTGTTCTCTTCTTTTGGGCGGCATTCCAGGATGTGAAGGAGATCTAATCGCCTAGGATTCTAAGCCAGAAATTGGTAGCATTCGAATCATATTATTTTTGGGATTTCAAGCCTCTGAACAACACCTTAGGCAGATAGTAGCTGTGTTGAGTACGGATAGCGTCAACGTAGAAAGTATTGTTCTAACGGTAATCAGGTGTGTAGATCTCTAAAATACTATTAAACTTGTACGTATGTCTATATATAAATGCTATGGGCTAAAAAGGCGGAAAGAGGCTGTGTAGACAGTCGAATGAAACCCTAAACAGGTTAGGCAAGGATGCCAGGTACGTAATCATAGAAATCTCTATGTGTATCGAAATGTATGAAAGCCTGCATAAAGTGTTCTTTATGTGTGTATGCATGGGGTGGGATTGATATGATGAAAGGGAAGAAGGTCGCATAGCGATCGGTGGCTTTACCACATAGGTTACCTAGTGATCGGTCTTTATGACAGGCAGCTCAGCTGTCAAAATGCTACGATGTATTATTAAGGTCGCATGGCGATCGGTGGCTGTGCCACGTTTAATGATTCCTGATTAAAAGGAATATGCAGTACGGCTGTCGTTATGGTGTGTAGCGGATGGAGGGTTGATTGTAGAAATCCCCAAGGCGTGATGGTTGGTACGGGTTGGTGTGTAGAAGATGGAATTCTAGGATGGGTTGGGCTATTCATCATTCATTATTATCATGTGATTATGATTGTTGCCTTCATGTATGGGCTAGGGCTCATAATGTGTTTGTGGGCCTTAGGTCGTTGTGTTCGGGATTTGCACACTGAGTCTTGGTGACTCACCCCTTATTTTTCCTTAACTTTTTAGATGAGCAGTAGATCGTGGACATGGGAGCCGAGGCGGACTCGAGGGGCCATCAAGTTTTTATCTTTATAGATAATTTTGGCTTTTCTTTAAGTTTTTAATTTTGGGAATATTTATGTAATAAGGCCACATAGTTTATATGTCACTGCATAGTTTTTAATATTTGCAACTTATGAAATTTTGTTAAAGGTTTAATTATTCATAATAATAATAATTAACTTACGGTTTCCAAAACCAACAAAGCAAAAGTGTTCAATGTACAACCCGTAGCATACCGGATCTAGTCGAAATGTATGGGCCGGGTTTGGGGTGTTACAATTTAGTATCAGAGCCTAGTTTAAAACTCGGGCTGTGAAATGGGTCTAGTAGTGTTTTGAAAATTTGTTGTAAATTTGAGAAAAATGTCTTGGATGAAGATATCGCCTTCGAGTCTACTGGCACCCGATCCACGTAGGTAAGTATTCTAACTTCTGTTGTGATATACATGTTGGGTTTAATGGGCTTGATGGACGTAGGCTAGTATATTAGACATTGATGGACTTTAGGCTTAGTTTAAACAACTCTTTAAATTCATAAGACTTAATCTAACTAAACATGACCTTGAACAAGTCGCTGGGTTAGGGTGTGGCAACAGGCATACGCATGTCTAGGATTGGATTTAGGGAGAGCTTGGTACTTAAGCAGTCCTAGTGACTCACCTCCTCTTCGCTGGAATCCTACCTGGTGCGTAGTGACTGTTCACCTTAGTCATGAGGACTTGTTGACAGGCCAAACTTTATAATTAAAACCCGAAAAGGACCAGCCACCCTATTTCACAATAAAAAAAAGACCCCCAAGTTTTGTAAAATTTCCAAAGAAATACACTTGATTTGTGAAAATTTCCAAAACAACCGTGATTTTATAAAATACCTATGTTTTGCAAATTTACCCGAAACCCTATATTTACGAGAGTAACCTGGATTACGAAACTAGAATTTCCAAAGTACCCCTGTTTTTTTAAAGAAAACAACAACAACATCAAAATATCCTTAATTTGTAAAATTACCAAATTACCCCTGATTTGTGAAATGACCAAAATACCCCTAAATTGCAAAATTACCAAAATACCCTTATTTCACAAAATCACCAAGGAACCCTATTTTGGAAAATTACGAAAATACCATGTAGGATAAATTACGAAAATACCCCGGGGTACTGAAATGACGAAGATACCCCAACATGATGAATGTAAGTTCGTGGATGTTATATGTTTGTTGATGTGTGATGGTTGAATGTATGTGGTTGCTAGAATTAGGAGATAAACTTGAGACTGAAACTGTAGATAGGATCGAATTCAAAAGAACTACTCTTAAAACTACTTCCCATAAGATTGTTCATGGTTAATCAGTGAAAGAAATTAATAATTCATAAAATTTCTAATTCAGATAATACGAGAATCAACGATGAGCACTAGAAGAGGAAGAAGAGGCTGCGACCGAGGTCGTGGAAGTGTTAGGACTGATGTGCTGACTCAGCTAGTTAGGGAGGTACTGAAGGAGGTTAAAGAAATCGATGAAACACTTCGGGTTGGGTGCGTGGACTGTAAGAAAAAAAAAGGGATCGTAGTTTTCAAGGGTTGCAGTCTTGTTCTGTGAAGCATGTTAAGGTACGTCCAAACTTCCGTGTTTGCGAATATTGCAGAAGGCGTCATCCGGGTGAATGTTGGAGGAAGTCAGGAACGTGTTTAAGATGTGGGTCTGAGGAGCATAAGGCTCGGGATTGTTCAATCACCATTAAGTCGGGTATGTTTTGTGTGGATGCTATATTTTTGGGTATAGAAACTGTATGCGTGCAATGTTTATATCTTATTAAATTAGAGTGCGCAGCGAAAGCATAGTGGTGAGACTTGGGTAGTACGACTAATAGTTAGTTGGAAATTTTGATGACGAAATTTCATTAAGGGGGTAGAACTGTAACATCCTGAATTTTTGGGCCTATGCGTTTAATGGGTGAATATGTGTAATGAGTTAATTTGAGGATTAGGGGTCCAAATTGGGCTCAGGTTTGGGCCGAGGCTGTAGTTAAAATTCTTGTTTGAACACTTTAGTGGAAAGCTTGCTAAGTTAGGGCATAACAGATATTAGTTGTGTTTTAAAACACAAATGGGCTTGTGGCCCAGTGGCAAAATGGCGCCACTAAGAGGGAAGGGAGTTGGCGTCAATTGAAGGTCCAAGGTTCGAGTCGCCTGGTACCTTTTATTTTAAATAATGAATAGCCCAAGGGAGTTGTGTTTTAAATAATGATGAATAGCCCAACCCATCCTAGAATTCCATCCTCTACACACCAACTCATACCAACCATCACACCTTGGGGATTTCTACAATCGACTCTCCATCCGCTACACACCATAACGACAGCCGTACTGCCTATTCCCTTTAATCAGGAATCATTAAACGTGGCACAGCCACCGATCGCCATGCGACCTTAATAATACATCGTAGCATTTCGACAGCTGAGCTACCTGTCATAAAGACCGATCACTAGGTGACCTATGTGGCAAAGCCACCGATCGCTATGCGACCTTCTTCCCCTTCATCATATCAATCCCACCCCATGCATACACACATAAAGAAAACATCATACAGGCTTTCATACATTTCAATACACATAGAGATTTCTATGATTACGTACCTGGCATCCTTGCCTAACCCTTTTAGGGTTTCATTCGACTATCTACACAGTCTCTTTCCGGCTTTTTAGCCCATAGCATTTATATATAGACATACATATAGGTTTAATAGTGTTTTAGAGATCTACACACCTGATTACTGTTAGAACAAGACTTTCTACATTGACGCTATCCGTAGTCAACACAGCTGCTATCTGCCTAAGGTGTTGTTCAGAGGCTTGAAATCCCGAAAATAATATGATTCGAATGCTACCAATTTCTGGCTTAGAACCCTAGGCGATTAGATCTCCTTCAAATCCCGAAATGCCGCCCAAAAAAAGAGAACACAAGATGAGAAAGAAAACGTTAAACTAAAGATGGCCCTAACCATCAACTAACCATTCGACTTTGGCTTAAAAAGCCGAAAAGAATAACAAGAATAATAGCACTAGTCGACACTTAGCTCTATAGGAAATTCGGCAACTCTTAGGAGTTTTCGGCTTTTGAGAAGATCAAGAAGAGAAGATAATAAGAAGGAATCTAAGTAGTTTCGGCTTTTAGTTGAAGGGTTCGACAAAAGAATAGGGAGAATTCGGCTATGGAGATGAGACTAGCAACTTAATATCTTCATTCAGACTGTCTTCAAATCTTTTACACATAATGGCTTCAGTTGACACTTATTCACGGGCATATCGGCTCAGTCTGACAAATTTCCGTTCATACTCAGTCACGGTCATTCGACCCTGTTTCAATTCCAAAAATTCTTTTCGTTCATCTCTGGCTGATATACTTTTTACGGAATTCTATCTGAAAGAATTTCCAGGTCACTTTCTCCCTCGGAACCGCCGATACTAGTGTATTCCACCAGTGATATGTGGTGTCCCGTAATAAGGATATAGCACACTTCAAGCATTCGTCTGGAGTACATGACAACTCATCAAGCACCCGGATGGTATTATCAAGCCACATCTCAGCTCATTCCGCGTTATCATTATCATTAGCTTTAAATTCTCTGCCCCATATTTCCTGATTTTATCAACGGGAGGCCTGCTAGATCTCATCGTAGGTGCTGAAGGTATCGGAGTTGGATTATTCGGGGGTGGAGGTTGTTGTACAGCCCGATTAGTCCGAATAAATTGGGTAAACCATTCATTCATCATTTGGTAGAAGGCATGCTTAGCCTCCCCTTCATGGCTACCCAAGATAGGTCGAGAGTCTACCGGCGCTAACCCATGTGCGAGATCAGGCGCTACGCTCTCTATATCATCCGCTACGACTCTGTCAAGATCCATTTACTATATAAAACACAATTAAAAAATGTCAGAAGTCACCACACTATCGTATCTAAAATTAAGGCATGTATAGCTAGACTCACACGCGCTATAGTAGTCCTAGAATCGACTAAACCGTAAGCTCTGATACCAATCAAATGTAACACCCCTAACCCTTAGCCGTCGCCGGATTGGGGTCACAATGTGTTACTTAGCAAATTTAAGCACTTTGCTTTATAAATTTTGAGCATGCCGATATATGGATTAATAATCACAAGCAAATACTGCATTTTCAAATTCACATTAAAATTAAGCAAATTATACAGTCACATAAATTTTATACGTATTTGACTATTTCGAATTAGCCATTCATTCACAACATGTATACATTTAGCCATATGTTTCATATCCAATTCGGCTAGCAAGTAAAATATCATACAAATTTCTTTTTATAACCATGCTTTACTCAACTACTAGTAATTGTCCATATACAAATATATATAAATACTCATACCATACTTATACGATCAATCAAATCATACCAATTTGTTATCCAAACACATATGCAACCTTAGTAATATTACCCTATGGCCGAACATAACATTAATGCAACATATTTAATATGCGTTTTAGACTATCACTATGAACCATTATAAGAGCACAAAATACAAACCATAATATACCCCATTCGCATGTTAATTATCATGCATAAATCACACTTACATAACCAATTCCTCTCTTACCCATTTCGGCTGTTAAATTTAGGTTCAAAGGTAGCACAGAAAGTTTTACCATTCAATATTAAGCTAACTTTGCCATTACAAATCATGATCATCATTAGTCATCACAAGCCGAATCTAAATATCCAACTACATATGGTTATTTCGTTGGCATATACACTTATTTTACTTATAACTTGCCAATCATAACACATTAACATAACATTTTTAACTATCCAAATAAACTAAATTAAGCCACAACCGAAATATACATCTCTCAACCTTATTTTCTTCATTTGAACGAAATCATAAAAAAAATGCAAAACATAACAATATGTCAAGCTTATACCAGGCGCACCATATATATATATATATATATATATCCAGCATATTACTTAACTAATATATTACATACTTATAACTCATCAAGCATCCATCATTTTCCTCCTTGCCAAAACACATGACCAAACACCATAACATATATACCATATGATTATTTCCCATATATGATTAAACCATGACCGAATTCACACAACCATTAGCATTTTAACCAAGCCATTATATCAAAAGCATAGAAATTAAACTTAACTAAAAGAAATAGCCATTTTCGCAAGGCTATACTTATATACAAGACAAAAAATCATTGGTTTTAAAACTTAGTCTAACCTATTGTAACACCCCAAACCCGGCCCATACGTTTCGACCGGATCTGACGTGTCACGGGTTGTACATTGAAAGCTTTTGCTTTCTTGGTTTTTGGAAATCGTGGTTATTAGGCAATATTTGAATAAATAAATGACATTTGAAAAGAAACCATGTATTATTGTTATTTGGTATAAATAAACCCCTGACATAAATTCATAAGTTGCAAATATTAAAAAAACTACTTAGGCGAATATAAACTATGGGGCCTTATTACCTAAATATTCACAAAATAAAACTTCAAGGAAAACCGAAAATAATCTATGAAAATAAAAAGACTTGATGGCCCCTCGAGTCCGTCTCGGCTCCCATGTCCACGATCTACTGCTCATCTGAAAAGTTAGGGAAAAATAATAGGGTGAGTCACCAAGACTCAGTGTGTAAATCCCGAAAACACATAAAAGGCTTGGGCCCACAAACACATTATGAGCCCTGGCCCATACACAATGGCAACAATCATAATCACATTACAGATAATAAATGATGCAAAGCCCAACCCATCCTAGAATTCCATCCTCTACACACCAACCCGTACCAACCATCACACCTTGGGGATTTCTACAATCAACCCACCAACCGCTACACACCATATCGACAGTCATACTGCCTACTCCTTATCAATTAGGAATTTTAACGTGGGTTTTCTACCACCGATTACCAAGTGACCTAACATTTCATTTTGTGGGTTTTCTACCACCGATCACCATGTGATCTAACATTTCATTAGGTGGGTTTTCTACCACTGATCACCATGTGATCTAACATTTCATTAGGTGGGTTTTCTACCACCGATCACCATGTGATCTAACATTTCATTAGGTGGGTTTTCTACCATCGATCACCATGTGACCAACCATGCTCTTCCCCTTTTCATATCAAACCCATCCCATGCATACATTCATGCAAAATCAAACAATCTACTACCTAAGAGATTACAATCTTTCGCATACATCGATACACATAGAGAAGTTCTATGAGTACGTACCTGGCATTCATTGCCTAACCCTTTTGGGGTTTCATTCGACTGTCTACACAGCCACTTTCCGGCTTTTTAGTCCATAACATAAACATACATATATTCATACAGATTATTAGTGTGTTAGAGATCTACATACAACTGTTCATACAGCCTCATTTTTCTGCTTTTCAGCCCCTAACAGGTATAATACAAAATAAAACTTATGTGATAAGGATCTACACACGACTGTTCATACAGCCTCATTTTCCGGCTTTTCAGCCCCTAACAGGTATAATACAAAATAAAACTTATGTGATAAGGATCTACACACGACTGTTCATACAGCCTCATTTTCCGGCTTTTCAGCCCCTAACAGGTATAATACAAAATAAAACTTATGTGATAAGGATCTACACACGACTGTTCATACAGCCTCATTTTCTGGCTTTTCAGCCCCTAACAGGTATAATACAAAATAAAACTTATGTGATAAGGATCTACACACCTGATTACCGTTATAACGAGACCCTCTAAGTTGACGCTACCCGTAGCCAACACCACTGCTATCTGCCTAAGGTGTTGTTCAGAAGCCGATCCACAACCAAGTGGCCAATCTCGAATGGCAGATACCGCTCGTTTCTTAAACTTAGGGATTCTCTCCTTTGCCTGATCCATATTTAATTCCATCACAAGTCATTGTCAGAACTACTATCACAATATATGATCGTTAATCCTCATCATAAAGTTAAGATCTTGTATACAATGAACGAATCTAGTAAAAATCTAGGGAAAATCTCCTTACCTTAAAATCCCAAAATTGGAGACTAACGATTTTCGGCTTTTAGATCTAGACGACCAAGTTTCCTTCAAATCCTGGAATGCCGCCCAACATAGAACCATTAAACTATTAGCTTTTCGGCTTTTGCCTTTCAAAAACCGAAATAAAACGTGAGAAACTAACAAAAGTCTACACTTACCTTAACACAGGAGATTCGGCTAGCACTAGAGAGAAGATTCGGCAATGCCAAAGAAAAAGATTTAAATGCCGGAAGAATAGAACTAACTCACAAATGGGATGAATAGAGAAAAACTATGGAGATTCCGACTTTTTATAGAAATCGACACAAGAGGTAAAGAATGGAATAGAGAGTGAAGGGAGAGGTTTCGGCTTTTGAAGAAATTAAAGAAAAGAAATTGTAGAGGGAGAGACTAAGAATTTCGGCATAAAGAATGAAGAGGAAATTAGGGTTTAAACACCAGAAGCAATGAGATATCCCCCCTATTTATAGAAGTTTCGGCACTCCTATCAAAAACCCGAAAGTACCCTTCCTGATAACTAAAAATCAGGCTAATAAAAAGGGAAAATTCGGCACCCCTTTTCCATGAAGTAGACGAATTCTTTACTCCTCTAGGTGATGGAATTTGGGCCAACACCTAGCCTTACAGATAGCTCCTATCTTTTCTCCTTTTTATCTTCCATATTATCAACTATAATATCTACATTATCCTATTCATATAAATCCTCCTATTTTTGAGCCTTGTTTCCATCCACTCCACCTAACCCAAATGCCGAAAATTAGCTAACTTAAATTAAAAGAATTGGGCTCCATGAAACTTAAATTTTGGGCCCCCATCTCCCTTGTTGTGGCGTCACCTCCTTGCTCCCTATGTGGCGCCACTGACCACTGGGCCACAGGCCCATTTTAATAATTTAAACACAGATACCACATTTTAAAACTCTATAGTGCCCAAACAAAAATTTCACCAAGGCCTTGACCACATCCTGAGCCCAATTTGGACCCCTAACAGTTAAATTAACTCATTACTCATTTTCACCCATTAAGCGCATAGGCCCAAAAATTCAGGATGTTACAGTTCTACCCCCTTAAGGAAATTTCGTCCTCGAAATTTCCAACTAACTATTAATCGTACTACCCAAGTCTCACCACTATGCTTTCGCTGCGCACTCTAATTCTAAAGCCAAAAGAAACACTTAGTATACTATGGTAGAGTATCACCGGTATTCGCATCTAGAGCGCCCTCGTCCCCTTATACTCATTCTACCGATTCGTGTTTATCTGATGAATTATTAATTTCTTTCACTGATTAACCACGAACAATCTTATGAACAATAGTTTAAAAGTAGTTCTTTCGAATTCTAAATTATATTTACGAGTTTCAGTCTCAAGTTTATACCATAATTCTAGAAACCACATACATTCAACCAGCATACATCAATCACACAAGTAGCATCCATGCACACACATTCATTGCATAAGGGTATCTTCGTTATTTCACTACCCAGGGTTTTTTTTCCGTAGTTTTGCCCTACAAGGTATTTTTTTTCCAAATAAAGTATCTTGGTAATTTTCTTTGAATTAGAGGTACTTTGGTACACTTTTTTTTTAAAGCAATGGTATTTTGGAAAACAAGTTTTTTTTTTCGAAATAGAGATATTTTGATGTTGTTGTTTTTTTTTTCTTTTTGAAGCAGGGGTACTTTGGAAAATTTAATTTTGCAAACCGGGTTACTTTTGTAAATCTAGGGGTTTTCAGGTAAATTTGCAAAATATGGGTATTTTATAAAATCACGGTTATTTGGAAATTTTCACAAACCAATGGTATTTTGAAAATTTTGCCAACCGGAGTGTTTCGGTAATTTCACAAATTTCGGTAGTTTTACAATTCTGGGGTATTCTGGGAAATTTTCACAAATCAAGTGTATTTTGGAAATTTTACAAAACTTGGGGGTATTTTGGTTGCGAAATAGGGTGGCTGGTCCCTTTCGGGTTTTAATTATAAACTTTGGCCCATCAACAAGTCCTCGTGGCTAAGGTGAACAGTCACTACGCACCAGGTAGGATTCTAGCGAAGAGGAGGTGAGTCACTAGAACTGCTTAAGTACCAAGCTCTTCCTGAATCCAATCCTAGACATGTGTATGCCTGTTCCCACACCCTAACCTATTGACTTGTTCACAGGTTTGTTTAGTTGGATTAAATCTTATGGAATTGAAGAGTTGTTTAACTAAGCCTAAGGTCCATCAATACTATCATACTAGTCTACGTCCATAAAACCCATCAACCTAACAAGTATATCACATCAAGGGTTAGAATACTTACCTGCGTGGATCAGGTGCCGGTAGACTCGAAGGCCATATCTTCTTCAGAATTTTTTTCAAATTCAAATTAACTTTACAAAACATTACTAGACCCATTTCACAGCCCGAGTTTTGAACTGGGCTCTGATACCAAATTGTAACACCCCAAACCCAGCCCATACGTTTCGACCGAATCTGGCGTGTCACGGGTTGTACATTGAAAACTTTTGCTTTCTTGGTTTTTGGAAATCGTAGTTATTAGGCAATATTTGACTAAATAAGTGAAATTTGAAAAGAAACCTTGTATTATTGTTATTTGGTATAAATAAACCCCTGACATAAATTCATAAGTTGCAAATATTAAAAAAACTACTTAGGCGAATATAAACTATGGGGCCTTATTACCTAAATATTCCTAAGATAAAACTTAAAGGAAAACCGAAAATAATATATGAAAATAAAAAGACTTGATGGCCCCTCGAGTCCGTCTCAGCTCCTATGTCCACGATCTACTGCTCATCTGAAAAGTTAGGGAAAAATAATAGGGTGAGTCACCAAGACTCAGTGTGTAAATCCCGAAAACACATAAAACGCTTGGGGACACAAACACATTATGAGCCCTGGCCCATACACAATTGCTACAATCATAATCACATGATAGATGATAAATGATGCAAAGCCCAACCCATCCTAGAATTCCATCCTCTACACACCAACCCGTACCAACCATCACACCTTAGGGATTTCTACAATCAACCCACCAACCGCTACACACCATATCGACAGTCATACTGCCTACTCCTTATCAATCAGGAATTTTAACATGGGTTTTCTACCACAGATCACCAAGTGACCTAACATTTCATTTCTTGGGTTTTCTACCACCGATCACCATGTGATCTAACATTTCATTATGTGGGTTTTCTACCACCAATCACCATGTGATCTAACATTTCATTAGGTGGGTTTTCTACCACCGATCACCATGTGACCAATCATGCTCTTCCCCTTTTCATATCAAACCCATCGCATGCATACATTCATGCAAAATCAAACAATCTACTACCTAAGAGATTACAATCTTTCGTATACATCGATACACATAGAGAAGTTCTATGATTATGTACCTTGTATTCCTTGCCTAACCCTTTTTGGGTTTCATTCGACTGTCTACACAGCCACTTTCCGGCTTTTTAGCCCATAACATAAACATACATATATTCATACAGATTATTAGTGTGTTAGAGATCTACACACGACTGTTCATACAGCCTCATTTTCCGGCTTTTCAGCCCCTAACAGGTATAATACAAAATAAAACTTATGTGATAAGGATCTACACACGACTGTTCATACAGCCTCATTTTCTGACTTTTCAGCCCTTAACAGGTATAATACAAAATAAAACTTATGTGATAAGGATCTACACACGACTGTTCATACAGCCTCATTTTCCGGCTTTTCAGCCCCTAACAGGTATAATACAAAATAAAACTTATGTGATAAGGATCTACACACGACTGTTCATACAACCTCATTTTCCAGCTTTTCAGCCCCTAACAGGTATAATACAAAATAAAACTTATGTGATAAGGATCTACACACCTGATTACTGTTATAACGAGACCCTCTAAGTTGACGCTATCCGTAGCCAACACCACTGCTATCTGCCTAAGGTGTTGTTCAGAAGCCGGTCCACAACCAAGTGGCCAATCTCGAACGGCAGATACCACTCGTTTCTTAAACTTAGGGATTCTCTCCTTTGCCTGATCCATATTTAATTCCATCACAAGTCTTTGTCAGAACTACTATCACAATATATGATCGTTAATCCTCATCATAAAGTTAAGATCTTGTATACAATGAACGAATCTAGTAAAAATCTAGGGAAAATCTCCTTACCTTAAAATCCCAAAATTGGAGACTAATGATTTTCGGCTTTTAGATCTAGACGACCAAGTTTCCTTCAAATCCTGGAATGCCGCCCAACATAGAACCATTAAACTATTAGCTTTTCGGCTTTTGAAAGTCAAAAGCCGAAATAAAACGTGAGAAACTAACAGAAGTCTACACTTATCTTAACACAGGGGATTCGGCTAGCACTAGAGAGAAGATTCGGCAATGCCAAAGAAAAAGATTTAAATGCCGGAAGAATAGAACTAACTCACAAATGGGATGAATAGAGAAAAACTATGGAGATTTCGACTTTTTAGAGAAATCGGCACAAGAGGTAAAGAATGGAAAAGAGAGTGAAGGGAGAGGTTTCGGCTTTTGAAGAAATTAAAGAAAAGAAATTGTAGAGGGAGAGACTAAGAATTTTAGCATAAAGAATGAAGAGGAAATTAGGGTTTAAACACCAGAAGCAATGAGATATCCCCCCTATTTATAGAAGTTTTGGCACTCCTATCAAAAACCTGAAAGTACCCTTCCTGATAACTAAAAATTAGGCTAATAAAAAGGGAAAATTCGGCACCCCTTTTCTATGAAGTAGCCGAATTCTTTACTCCTCTAGGTGATGGAATTTGGGCCAACACCTAGCCTTGCAGATAGCTCCTATCTTTTCTCCTTTTTATCTTCCATATTATCAACTATAATATCTACATTATCCTATTCATATAAATCCTCCTATTTTTGAGCCTTGTTTCCATCCACTCCACCTAACCCAAATGCGAAAAATTAGCTAACTTAAATTAAAAGAATTGGGCTCCATGAAACTTAAATTTTGGGCCCCTATCTCCCTTGTTGTGGCGTCACCTCCTTGCTCCCTAAGTGGCGCCACTGACCATTGGGCCACAAGCCCATTTTGATAATTTAAACACAGATACCACCGTTTAAACTCTATAGTGCCCAAACAAAAATTTCACCAAGGCCTTGACCATATCCTGAGCCCAATTTGGACCCCTAACAGTTAAATTAACTCATTACTCATTTTCACTCATTAAGCGCATAGGCCCAAAAATTCAGGATGTTACACCTATACATGCCTTTGATTCACAAACCATGTTTATAAGAACCAAAAGGGATGATAGTGTGGTTGACTTCTTTGACGATCCTCTGAGCTCGTAGCTTAACCAAAATCTATAAAACAGAACATTTAACACACAAAGATTAAGCTTACTAGCTTAGTAAGTCTTAAGCAATTATAATATAACATTCAAACATTCAAACAATTTGAACATTTCGTTTATGGTATTGAATATAAACAATTCAATTTATAAATTCATCATGGCCGAATGCTATCATTTTACTTAACCTTACTATTATCATTTTCTTACCATAAGCATGTAAACTCATCGAAACACCTAAATAAAATATGTATTCAAATATTCCAAATCAAATAAATATAACAGACATATCAATCACATATACCCAATTATACACATATGCAAACATATCCAACCTCTTTCACATTTAGCATTTTCACATATGGCCAATTCTCCATAAGCATATTCAAGCTTAAATTCCATTATATATAAATCATACACATCAATGGTAAGATCAGTTGCACATATTAAAATTCTTACCGAAGCTTCAACTATATCACAGCTTACTTAATTCAAATGGGAATATACTAACTTACCTTATTTCTTGCAAATATGAAAGACTTATACTTACCCGAGCATTTAGCTTATTGTAATAAACACGTTCCATCTTGTAAGTGATTCATGAATTCCCTATTCATAACACATCACTGGTATTAAGCCTGCTAGGCATCAAAGCCTGAAATACACACCGGCATTAAGCCTGCTAGACCCGAGGTCTGAAATTTGATCACCGGCATTTAGCCTGCTAGGCAATAAGCCCGATACAATTCACCGGCACAAGGCCTGCTAGGCTCAAAGCCCGATACAATTCACCAGCACGAGGCCTGCTAGGCTCGAAGCCCGAAATACGATATTATCACCATCTCAATCACATTACATGCTGACCAAAATTATATAAACCATACATAATTCATATCACTTGTACTTATCAATTCAATTAAAATTCAATAACATTTCATGATAAATTATCTATCCACATTCGGCTTTCACTATATTTATAACTAGGATTCCATAATTCAACATGTATACAAGGATATAACTAACATTAACAATATTTAACTGCTTATAGTCTTACCTCGAAAATCGTTGGACGTCGAGTACCGGTTATTCGTCAACTTTCGCCTTTCCTCGATCCAAGTCCGTTTTTCTTTGTTCTTGAACTAAACACATTCAATTTGAGCTCATTCAAACACATTTCATTGCAATTTAATCCCAAAACACATAAATAGGCATTTTACCATTTTACCCCTAACATTTACAACTTTTACAATTTAGTCCTTATTACACAAAACACAAAATACACATAATTTGAATTTAATCCCTAAGGGTCGAATCTTCCCCATGGTCTTAATAGTCCCAACATTTCATTTATTTTGCATTTTAACCCCTCAAAATTTTTATTTTTGCAATATAGCCCAAAATATTCAAAATCACCAAAAATCTCAATATAAAACATATTAATCTAAAACATATATTTCATATTTCCTCAATTAACAACAAGAATCACAACTAACCATCAATGGCATATCACAAAATCTTCATTAAATTCTAAAATTAGGGTATGGGTTTGATAGTGTATCAAGCAACGATCTTAAAAATGTAAAAATTATCGAAAACTAAACAAAATACATACCCTAATTAAGCTTCCTTGTTTGCCAAAACTTGAAGCTTCAACAATGGTGTTTTTCTTACCTTATATTCAGCGAAAGAAGGAAGGTAATGCATGTGCCTTTTATTTTATTATGTTTTATATTTATAACATATAATATAATATATAAGTTTACTTATAATATAAATAACTAATTAAATAAAACATTTTAATGCACACTTAATCATTCATGCCGTCCACTAATGTTCTAAATGGCCATTTTGCATCATAAGGCCTCATTCAAAAGAAAACAAATCAATTTAACCACTTAATTGAATAGTTGGCCACTTTTTCCACTTACGCGATTTAGTCCTTTTTGACTAATTGAGCACACAGACAATCAAATTTTTATACGAAACTTTCACACATACTAATTCACATATAATAAACACAAAAATAATATTTTAAAATTTTTCGAACTCGGATTCGTGGTCCCGAAACCACCGTTCCGATTAGGGTCAAATTCAGACTGTTACAGGCACCACTTGATCTAAGTCGTTCCGAAATTGATCCACGAGCTGCTGGCCCAGTTCTAGCCCCAGCAACCCTTTCCAAGATTCGCAGCATTGCTTGAGATAGAGCAATGTCCTCCCTCATATGGTCATGTGACCCAGTTTCAGTCCCAGGTGACGTAGGTGCGTCCATTTCTGGCATATGACTCGACGCTTCATACGCAACCCTAGCACCTCGGCCTCTACCACGGCCTCGTCTACCGTGTCCACGTCCTCTAGCGCTCATATTTGGTAGTTTGATTTAATCTGATTAAAAGTCTTATGAATCAGTATACTATTTCGATATTTATTAAACAATATCTTATGAGGTATAAAAAGAATAGTCGTTTTCGTAAACGCGTCCTGCAGTCTCAATCTATATAGCTTCAACACCTAAAACTAAAAGTTCTAGAGCGTTCCTATAGTCATATCATAACAATCATAATCATACAATAACGTACTTACTTGACTCGGTGCCGGATACCCGTGGTGCCATACTTCTTTTTAAAACATACGTTTAAAATTTAAAACAGCTTTGGAAAAATATCTTTGAACCCATACCACAGCCGAGTTTTGAAACTGGGCTCTGATACCATAAAATGTAACACCCCAAACCCGGCCCATGTGTTAAGGCCAGATCTGACATGTCACATGTGAAAATCCACTAAGTTTTAAAAAAACAAGTAAAACAGATTACAAAATTTAGACGAAATATTAAAAATAGATTTGATTGATAAATCGACAATTTGAGATGTAAAATCTTATAAATCGAAATTTTGAAAATATCGTAGGCATTAAGCCATTTATATCAAATTTGTGGTCAAGCCACCAGATTAACAGAATTTACATGGCATTGCCATTTTTCAGATTTGTGGTAAAGCCACCAGATTTATGTAGCAGAGCTACCAGAACTTCTCTTCATCAATATCCCATCCCATGCAAAACATGTATATGATGCATAACAATTTACAACAATGTATTCAAATATTTCTTACAAATTTTATGGCCCATTATAACAATTTATTAACCTGGCCCATTAAGCAAAAAATTATCTTGGCCATTTCACATATTATCAATCGGCCCATATAGTCAAATTATCAATCAGCCCATATAGTCATATATCAATCGGCCCACATAGTCATATATCAATCGGCCCACATAGCAAATATATATATATATCGATTTGGCCCATTTAAGGTATTTTCGTAATCTTTCACGTTTTTATCCATTTTATCAAATAATGAGATCTAAGCCAATTTTTCCGATTTCACCAAATTACAACTTAATCAAGCGATTTACTACCAAAACGATAATAGTCTTTAACCCACGGAATACGGTGTGAGAATACACACCTGATTACTGTAAGTACTACACTCTCTCGATCGTCGACACCTAAAATGTTATAACGCTCGATTAGACAATGTACGCGATTTATCAACACTAAATGAACGACTTACGGTGCTTACCCTTGGAATCACGAATGACCACAATTTGTCGATTTTCCCCGGTTAACGATTCACAACCCGGTGGAAAATCCTGAATCGCTGATGCCTCAAAATTGCGAATGACCTCGAATAGTTGATTCTCACCGGATGAGGGTCCACAACCCGGTGGGAAGTCTCGAATTGCCGAAACAGCCATTCGCTTGAATTTGGGAGTAGGGATCGCTAATCCACTCCTTTTTTGATCTCCAATCACTATCCCTTTCTATTCAATATAGCTTGACTCCATTGAAATCAAATATTAGTCAAAACTAATATTACGTTGTTATGAATGATTGATTTAAGGAATAGGGTCGACTTACCACAAAAATTCGTATGATCTCAAGATGAAAGATCGAGCGATACAGTCCCTATAATAATATCGATTAATCATCACTATCTTAACGAATAAAAAGTGATTATAGAATCCGTGAAGAACTCTTACCTTAGAGATTTTAGGACCGAATTCTATCGATTAAACGATGACTTTGAAAACTCCAAGTTTCGACCTTCCACTATATTTCTACGGCAAAGAAAAGTGATTTCGAATGAGAGAAAGTATGGTGATGGTCTCGGTCAATATGGCCATCCCAGACCAAGGCATAGATTCGGCACTAAGAGAAAGAATAAAAATATAAAAAAAGTTGAAATGGATCACTTACCGATTGATCAAAGTATGAGTAGAAATATAGTTGAGAAGAAAATATGTATGAAATGGAAGATTCGGCTATAAAGGAAGATGATCAATGATATTCGGCTATAGGGTAAAAACAAACAATAAAATTTGGTTTAGGAGATTATTGATTTGAAAGGAGGAAGAGAGGTGTTTGGAAAATTTTGTAAAAAGAGAAGAGAGATGAAAAGAAGGGTTTGTGAGGTTTCGGTTTTTCAGAGGAGAAAGAGTGAATAATATGGTCTCAAAGGTTGATGTACATTTGGCAATCAAAAGAAAGAAAAGATGAGAATAAGTTCACCAATGACTTGAAGAATCGGCAAGAAGGAAAATTTAGAGAAAAAGAAAAATGACACCAATGTTGCATAGATGAATTTTGGCCAAAACAAAAACCAAAACTTCCACCAATTGCTAAAGACCAAATTCGGCTAGGAGAAAAGAGTTTTGGAGAAAAAATGGTACACTTGTTGCTAATGGACTTGGCCAAAACTAGCACCTAAGCCTAACCAAAAATACTAACAAAATTCGACCATCCCCCTAATCCCCAAAAACCGTCCATATTCATAGCCAAATGGTCAAAAGTTTGGCCACCCAAACTTTCCAAAACGATCTCCATGAAATAAGCCACATGTTCCCCTTACATGCCATTTTCTTTTGATTCCTTTCCCTAACTTCAATCTTTCCTTAATCTCTTTAGCCATCTTGCCATAAAAATAAAAGTACAACTTACCATAATAACATGCTTGGCCGACACTTGATGGATGAGTGCAAAAATAAAAGTCAAACTTGCACACAAAGGGATTTGAACCTCTTCCCTCAAGGTGCTTCATGTGGTGCCATAACCTCTTTACCAATTGCTCATTTATGCTAACCATTTACTCATTTATTCCCATATGCTATAAGATTACTTACTCCATCTCCTTAAAATGCTAAATGCCAAAAATTTTACAAGGTCCAATTAAACCCCGAGCCTTCTCAGGACCTCCTAAACATACACAAGTAATAATTTAACAAGCTTAGCACCAAAAATAATGCAGCACATAAAATTCCAAATTTTAGGATGTTACATAGACAGAGGGGTTGCCAATGAAGAATGGTTACTTTTATTTCCAATGGTGAACATACAGCATCTTCCCTATTCTACTTCGGATTATTGTCCCATCTTTATAAATTCAGACAGTTCATACATTTCAACAGGTCACAGAAAGTTCCATTTTGAAGCTTGGTGGACTATGGAAGAATGTTTTGAAGGGATGATTAGAAAGTTCTGGGGATCTTCTACAACATCGCTGGAGGAGAAGCTGATGCAATTACAGATTCGATTGAAAGAATGGGCATGTTCTTTAGGCAGAAAGAAGAAAGGACTGAAGGAAAGGCTTACAAAAGAACTTGAAACCTTGTTAGGGAAGGAAAGAGATGATGAAACACTGGCAAGGATTATAGATAGAAAAACTCACCTGAACATGGAGATTGATAAAGATGAAGTTTACTGGGAACAGAGAGCTCGAGCTAATTGGCTTCAACTAGGTGATAAGAACACGGCCTATTTCCATAAATGTGCAACAGTTCAAAAACGGACCAATTCAATTTCAAAGTTAGTTGCAGATGACGGTAGGGTGATAACTGATGGATCAAAAATAATTGAAATAGCTACAAAATATTTTGAGGACCTCTTTGCATCGAAGGGAATTGGTAATGATCGGAAGGCTTTGGAGGGCATACGAAAGTCCATCTCGTAGGAGAAAAATGAAGTATTATTATCCCCTTTTAGGGAAGAGAAAGTGTGGGCAGCATTAAAAGGAATGGGACCGACAAAGGCTCATGGATCGGACGGATTCCCATCTCTATTCTTTCAGCAATATTGGTATATAGTGGGTAAGGAGGTAGCAGAGTATTGCTTGAGTATTCTAAATGGAAATGCAAGGGTTGATCTAATTAATGTTACGGAGATAATGCTAATCCCAAAAATTCCAAACCCTTCATCTTTAGTTAACTTCAGGCCAATTAGTCTCTGTTCAGTTATTTATAAGATAGTGGCAAAAGCAGTTGCTAACAGATTGCAGAATGTTATAGGCTTGTGTATTGATGAGGTCCAGAGTGCTTTCGTCCCAGGTCGATTGATAACTGATAATGTTCTTCTAGCATATGAAGTTCTCCATACATTTAGACAGAAACGAACAGGAAGGAAAGGCTATATGGCAGTAAAGTTAGATATGAGCAAAGCATATGACAGGGTAGAGTGGGATTTTGTCAAGAAAATGATGATTCGGATGGGATTTGCATATGAATGGGTGGGTTTGATAATGAAATGCATTTCTTCAGTCTCTTATGCAGTTAACATCAATGGTAGTAGGGGCAGAATTTTTCAACCAACAAGGGGACTCAGACAGGGTGACCCATTAAGCCCGTTTCTTTTTCTCATTTGCAGTGAAGGCCTTTCTTCCTTAATGAGATCAGCAAAGCAAGAAGGTTTGGTTAAAGGTGCTAAGGCAAGTAGAAGAGGGCCAGAGATATCTCATCTACTGTTTGCTAACGATTGTATGATGTTCGGTGAAGCAACAGAGCAGGGGGCTAGGAATATGAAAGACATTTTGAAGGAATACGAAAGCTGTTCAGGTCAGTGTGTGAATTTCAATAAATCAACCATTTTTTATAGTTCAAATACTACTGCAGAAGTAAAAGAATTGGTCTCATTATTGTTAGGTGTAAGGAGCTCATCAAGCCCAGAGAAATATTCGGGTCTTCCTAATGTGGTGGGTAAGAGGAAAAAAGAAGCTTTCCAAAGTATTCTTGACAAAATTACTTTGCGAATTGAAAGTTGGAGTACCAGATGGCTGTCGCAAGGAGGGAAAGAAGTTTTTATAAAATCAGTCTTACAAGCTCTCCCTACTTATGCTATGTCCTATTTTCTATTCTCTAAATCATTATGTGAGATGATGAGAGTAAGTTTGCTAGATTCTGGTGGCAAAAAGGAGCTGGTAAACGAGGCATACATCGGTGTAAATGGAGTTACTTATGCAGTTCTAAAGAAGAAGGTGGTTTCGAGTTTAGAAGCATGGCCCAATTTAATATTGCTCTGCTAGCAAAACAAGGCTGGAGATTGATGAATTCTCCAAATTCCTCAGTAGCGCGTGTTTTCAAAGCAAAGTACTTTCCAGATGGTAACTTTCATTTTTCAAGTTTGGGTAGGTCCAGTTATTTCGTATGGCGCAGCATATGGGCATCTAAAGGCGCTTAGGAGAGTGGTCTATTTTAGAAAGTCGATACGAGAGAAAGCATTTCAGTTTTCGAAGATGCATGGATTCCAAATTATGATAATGCTCGTTTAACAGTAGGCGTTGGTAATTTGCATTTTGTTAAAGTAGCAGAATTAATTAATAGAAACGAACGAGAGTGGAATACAGCTTTGATTGGCAATACCTTCCCAAAAGCTGATGCTGAACTCATCCTTCGAATTCCTTTGGCGATGGAACCACATGAGGATCTTCTGGTTTGGAGTGGTGAGTTGTCTGGCGAGTTCTCAGTGAGAAGTTCCTACAAACTATTATAAAATTTCGATCCTATAGCTTACGCTTTACAAAATATCTACAGGGGTTTTTACAACAAACTTTGGAGAATAGACATTCCAACAAAAATCAAAATTTTTATTTGGAAAGTTTCCTGGAATTTCCTAGCCACTCAGGTGAATATGGCTATCAAAAAGCTAACATCCAGTAGGTTGTGCCCTCGATGTGCTGCTGGAGAGGAGACGATGAATCACCTTTTTCGTGATTGTTCTATTTTAGTTGCAATTTGGAAAGATCTATCAGATTTTATTTCCATAATACTTCCACATACAGAGTTTGTTGAGTGGCTTACCATGGGTATGGCTAATCTTTCCCTGAATAAATGCAGATTTTTCTGTGTAACACTTTGGGCCATCTGGGGGGATAGAAACTCTCGCATCCACGAAAAAACAAACAGATCGAGTAAGGAAATTGCTAGTTTTATTCACAGATACATTATGGAACTTGAAGGAATTAGGAAAATAAATCAGAACAGTACTAAAAGGACTGTGGAATGGAAAAACCCACCTGAACAGATAGTTAAGATTAACTTCGATGGTGCTTTTGATGAGAGATCCAAACAGTCGACATCGGGGGTAGTGGTCAGAGATTGTAACGGCTCTGTTCTACTTACAAATACAGATCTTCATAAAGGAGTGGCCTTAGCCTTTGTCGCTGAAGCACTCGCCTGTCGTCGAGCTACCCAAATATCTCTTGACATGAATAGAGAAGAAGTTATCACTGAAGGTGATTCTTTGTCCATAATAAAGAAATGTAACAATAGAGATCTCGATAAATCCCAAGTGGGTTCATATATTCACGATATCCATGGACTGAAATCCAGAGCTAAATCAGTCAGATTCGAGTTCGTTCCACGATCAGCGAATAAGCTAGCCCATATTTTAGCAACAGAAACACTAAAAAGGAAAGAAAGGGTTTACCTGGTAAGAGGAGTTCCATGTTATGCTGAGCCACAGGCGCTAGAAGATTTTGCGAGAGAACCAGACTGAGGAGGCGGTGAGAGCGCAAGTAAGAGGAAAGATCCATCAAAGAAAATTTTTATATCTGCTGAGCAAGTTATCTTTTCTCGGTAAATGAAGGAGGCCATTAATGGAGAAATGAATGATGAGATGTGAAGAGATAGGCGCATTTAATTGATTGGGCAGGAGAACGGCATTTTTTTCTTTTTGTT
This sequence comes from Gossypium australe, assembly GCA_005393395.2. Lineage (NCBI taxonomy): Eukaryota > Viridiplantae > Streptophyta > Magnoliopsida > Malvales > Malvaceae > Gossypium > Gossypium australe. Next base: position 50,051,087 of record CM016614.1, read on the forward strand.
TCATTTTTTTTACTCTTTCTAGATTTTTCTGTTCAATGGGCCACGTTTTTGGGTTTCATTTTTTTTTTCTTTGTTAAGACTTTGTTAAGGTAATTATATGAATAGCCCAATCTGTTGATATTCAAAAAAAAAAAAAAAGTAGAACCCATCAACCCAACCATTTATAAGAAAAGACAAGATGAGAAGAATTTTTTTTCTCAAATAGGAATTATTACGTAAAACTGAATTTATATTAAGAATAACCATTTTTAATAAAAAATATGAAAATAATTAGTTGTGTGATATTTGGCATTTAGTTAAATGATTTTTTAAGGTAATTAAAATCATTTTTAGACATATCATTTTTCAATTAGATGATATTCAATCCATGGAAATGAATTAATCTAAAGAAGGATTAGTTATGAGACATTTGGCATATAACAGAATATTTATTTATAAACATATCAATTTTTTATTTAACAAATAAATTATATTTTGAAGTAGATTGAATATTAGTTTAATTACATTGGTATTTTTATTAGTGTATGAGGACGTGGGTTCGAGTGTGCTGAAATATATTATCCTCCCATTTAAGGGTTAGAAAAAATTATAAATAATTTTAGGAATTATATAAAAAAACAGATATAATAACAATCTATAATTAGATTAATATTAAAAAATTATATTTTAAAAATTATACATATTTATATACATTGTAATTTACAAAATTGAAGAAAACTGTAATTACGAACCTTAAACCTTACTCCTTAAACTGCGAAGATAAAGTTTCAGTTTCTTGTTTCTCTAAATTATCGGCTTCTAAAGGAAAAAAAAAACTCAATTCTGAAGAAAAAGAAAATGTAATATAGGTACTCTATAGGACTTATTGTTTTTCTTTATTATTTTACCATTACATATTTAATGTAATTAATTACATTTTAAATGTTATTTTATATACTTGTATTTATTTTTATTTTTAACATTTTTATTTTATTTTTTTTCTTTTTGATTATCGGATAGCATTAATATTTTTATTTAATTAAATATTTTTTATTTTTTATCATAATTATATTCGTTTCATAAATTTTTAAGAGTTATTTATTTTCAAGCATCCATTTTTATCAATTAGAGAGTATTATTTAGACATGAACGCTGAGCATTATTTTCAAGCGTCCTTAATATTTTTCTTCTTTTTATTCTCTTTGAAGAACATGTTTACGGATTGGCTGCTTTTTTCTTTTGTGTGTGTTGCAGTTGAGGTGAATTCGGCATATATGCCCAAAAAAAATTGGCAAAATAGGTCGGTATTTTTGAAATTGGCAAAAATTGGTTGTTTTTTTTTTTTCTTATGATTATTCCCTCAAACTTATGTATGGTATTTATAAGGTATCATCTCCGAGTATTCAAAAAGCTTGAACTCGTGACCGCATATCGACCGTTAACTGGGCGCCTAGTTATACTCAAACTCATTACCGCATAACAACCGTTGATCAGGACCTCTACTTAGACTTCGCCCCATTATCGTATAAAGTATTATCACCCCAAAACCCCACTTCCAAAGGATGGATTTCTAAAGTAATGGTCCCATCTCGGCACAACATATGAAATGTGTGTTTCCAAGCGTTACCGCATCACCGATGACTCAAGAATACCTTAAAACTAGCATACTCTCTACCTCAAACAAAAATAAATATTTTTGACAAAAAATTTAAACACTGAAGCAAGATGAAAACCGAGAGGGAAAAATTTTGTAAAGGGGAGGGATGGTGGTCGAGAAAGATGATGGAGTAGGGGGAGAGGCCCCTTTTATAGGCACAGGGGAGGTGACATTGAAAGGAAAAAAAAACAAGGTGTGCTTGAAAATACGTCTCAAAAGACACATTTTCATCGAATAATAACTTCAGTTCAGTAGAAAACTTACCTAGGATTCCCGAGGCGTAGGGCATCTGCGCATGCTTTGGAAAAGTGGTGGAGGGAAAGCACGTCCAGCTATGCGCATTTTCCCTCTACCATGTTAGAAAAAGCGTGTCCAACTGGACACATTTTCTCTCATCCATTTGTCCAAAGCCTGTAAAGATGCCTTATACCCGAGAATCCCGGGTAAGTTTTTGAGCACTCCTTAAGCATACATTATTACTCGATGAAAATGTGTCTCAGAAGTTGCGTTTTTAACATATCCCTCCCTCCCTCCTTGTTATTTTTTCCTATTAAACTACTGAAGTATTCAATAGTAAGACACAAGTAAATTTGACTTTTTAAAGAGTTGCATTGCAAGTTTCATCTCCCATTTCTTTAAATAACCATATGAAGATTGTTTAGTTCTAAATATTTAATTAATTTAAAATTGAGAAATCAATTATCGTAGGGGAGGAGATGAGTCGACGAGTCAAATCCATAATTTATTACAACGATTAAATTTACAATATGGATGTCGAGGTAGTATTTGCAGGAGCCCAATCAACAAACTTGGCTTTCAGTCGTAGTTTTCAATTGTGTGAGCTACAGACAATAATTAGGAGGAAAGTGAGGGGATCAAGCCAGAGAAGAATTTTGAGCTTGAAATGTAGATATTTGGCGTCACCAGACCCTTTTAAGTATGAACTCTTTGACGTGAAAGGTTAGATGGAGCACGAGGAGGCCCTAGATCTACATTGCTCAAGTGGAAATGATGTACTTGAGTTATATGTCAAGTTTGTCAAGGTTGATGGAGCTGGTCTGTCTTCGACCAATGCTCTGAGTCATGAAGGAACCGAATAAGAAGCAGAAACTCTTACGACATGGTTGTGTGGTGGGTTCACTGCTTTCTTACAAAGCTCTCATTACGATGTCTCATAATCATAAATGGGAAGACATTCTTCGGTTTCAAACATAAATTTTAACTTCAACGGCAATTCCATCCATTAATTAGGGTTTCTCTGTAACCTAAACTTCGACATCCGGTCAGTCAATGCATTCGATTTCAACTACAATGGTCTAATGTCCTAGGCCAGACGTTCTTATACTGGTATGTCATCAACCTAAACCTATTGGCATTCCGGTGGAGATTCTGACCGTGACGTGAAGTATAAAAGAACTGATGATTTACACTCTATGTTCGAAGCCAACAAAGGGACATTCAACCCTTTGGATGAAAATGAGAAGGAAAATACAGGTAAGGAAGAAGATGCAAGCACAGACGAAGGGGCAGCGAATGGTTTTGGCAGATCTAAATCTGACCCCGATCCAATTTGGCTATCTGGGTCGGATGGTTCAAAAATAACACTTTTTTTCTTAACCAAAGCAGGTTCCAACTGAGTTAGAACCTTGCGGTTCTGATGGTGACGGTTCAAAAATTGCTCTAAAAATAGATTCACGATTCAAGGCATACGAACCTCTGACCCACAACATCAACTTCTAGACTAAGGGTGGGTTAGAGTTTTTGGGGCTCCCGCACAGAAGACCTAGCCATGCAAGTTCTTCGTCAAATGTCAGGGAATTAGAAGTTGGCATAGAGTATTCCTCCAAAGATTCTTTTCTTGCTGTAGTGAAACAGTTCAATGTCAAGAATGGCGTGAACTACTATGTCACAAAATCCCATTGGAGAAATTTGAGGTCAAGTGCTCAATACGTGACGACGGTGCCAATGGAAAATCATGGCATCTTTTCGAAAGAAGACGGGGTTGTGAACAATAAAAAAGTATACCGATCAACATACTTGTGTTGTCACAGGTTCGTTATGCAATCACCCGATATTTTTATGTGACCTAAAAATGGTCTTCGTATTTGCAATAATATAACTTTGACTCCTCATATTTTAGGTGTAACTTAAGATCATACAAAGCTAGACTCTGACATGATAGCTGACATAATTTTACCTATGGTGAAAGCGAGTCCTAGGATTCCCATGTCGATTTTGATTGTTAATATCTGTAGTCAATTCGATTTCACGCCATCATACTACAAGGCATAAGTCACAGAACAAAATTCTATAGTGAAGTTGCATAACAGGTGAGACAAGTCATATAATGATTTGTTGTAATGGTGTCAAGTACTGGATCAGTACATACTAGGTTCTGTAACCGATCTGAAAATGCATCCAGCATACTTTCGTGATCGTTTGGTCCATAGGAAAAAAGTTTTCCATAGATTCTTTTGGACCGTCGATCAATGCAGAGAAGCATTTTGGTATTACAAGTCATTGGAACAAATTGATGGCACCTGATTGTATGAGAGGTATGAGCATCAGTTGTTGATGGTCGTTGCCAAGGATGGTAATTGGAGGACTCTGCTGATAGCATTTGCAATAAAACTGGGAGAAAAGGCAGATGAATGACATATACGTCATGTTTTCCTGTAGCCCAACATATGCGTAATCTCCGACAGGGTACCCAGAATCTTAGTCATAATTGAATGACATGGTAGCCTTTGAGATCGCACACACCGTATGTATTGTATAAGACACATCAACTCTAACTACATGGAAAAATATGGTTTGGATAGTTAGCTAGAACAAGTCATTGACATGGTTGTGTAGTTGCCACTATTTCCACAATAATGTTATAACATATACAGTGTTTGCATTCATGAATATACTATTATACTTTGAATTTTCGACAGGGGAAATGTTTGATAACTTGCACACCATCAACAGCCATAGTGTGGCGTACCACACTAACATACCCTTCAACCAGTGGACACAATCGTATGACGGGGATTCACAATATGGGCACATGATTGTGAACCTATCACAATACATCAATTTCGTATTAAAAGGGACGCGTCATTTGTCGATAACCTTGATTGTCAAAGAAACATACTTTTTCTTAGCAGCCTTACTTCCAAAGTGGACAAAGAAATATGTTGGATAGATAATGGGTGATCACATTTGGTGTGAGGATGTCATAAAAGAAATTAAATAAAATACAGATAGAGCAAACACTATGTATGTTGTGTGTCACTCGTGTTTAAACCTATCACTTTAGGTCACAAAGTACACTAAATCCAACCAAGAAATTTTCGGTGAAGCATACCGTGTTTCCTTAATATGAGGGACCTGCGATTGTAGGATATTCTAGGCACTTCGATTCCCATGCGCACATGCAATTGTTGCATGTGTGCAAGCACGAATATAGTAAACATCATATATTAAAGAACTGTACAGACTAGAACGCGTGTACAATGTATAGGAATCTAAATTCCCACAGATCCTAGATGAAAGTATGTGGTCGCCTGTGTCGAGTGCCCCATTCGAGGTGGTACTGATTCGATTGTGTTGCCACTCAAAAGGTTGACCGAATTCTACTCGGATACAACAATATGAATGTTCGAGAGAGGACCAATCAACCGAGGTTATGCAATTATTGTACGAACTCAAGGGCATACTAAGGAAACATGTCCACAATTGGGGGATACATTGAGAACAACACCTTGTTAACATATTTTATTCATTTTTTTACACAATTTTATTCATTTTTATTATACACAAATTTATTCTTCGTCTTTTTTTTGTACAATCTGTTCATTCTTTTATATACCCTATTGAATCGTTGATATATAATTATCTATCAACGGCCATGAATCACTTGGTCACATTACATGTTTTACTTTGAATTTTTCATAGAAATAAGTTATAGATAATTTTGACCCCATTTACTATTTTGTTTGCCAATGCTGAAATAATGAATCAGGATAAACCAGGTGTAATGGGTAGCTTGAGGCTCTCTCTCAAGGTATCGGATTTAATTTTTGGGTATAGTTTATTTAATATTATTAAATTATGAGTTGATTTACACTATAATAATTTACCTCTAAAAATTTATAAAACTATCATTAAATGTTTATATCAATTATTATGGATGGAAAATTCCTGTACAATATACATTACAATTTAACAAACTGAATTATGAGTTGCAACACAAACATAAAAAAAAATAATCATATTTTATTGATATCAATTATATTTACATCATAAAAGTAAAGGAAAAAACATCATCGGTGCCCTCGGGCCAAATGTGTGTCATAGGATGGTGGTCGACGGTTGCGCATAGGATTTTCTTGTGCAAGTTGGGGTGGCGACTCCTCCTCTTCATCATCTTCATCTTCACCTCGACCCTTATCTTCATCTTCATATCCTTCTTCCATTGTTGAGTGTGGTGTCATCCTAGCCTCTCATCATGTCTTCTCCATTCTACGAGAAGGTGGTTGCAAAGATGAGTCACTTTGATAAAACAATGACGCGAAGGTGTTTGAGATACCATCGACGGATAAATGTACGATGTCGCATAAGTCGATTGCGTATAATATCTGGGAATTATTTTTGTTGGCAGATACATCGACATTGGTGTCGACATCGAGGTCGTCATTAGGGCATAATGTACTGGGACGGAGGTGCCGCAAAAAACACACTTAGAGGAGGTGTAGAAGCATGGTGATGCGGTGGTGCGTAGTGTGGTGCTTGTGTAAAATACATGGGGTTAGTGAAAGGAAAAAGAAAATATGAAGGGAACTGACTGGGATGTGGTGCAGACATCAATGTCCCTTGTTGGGTTGGAACTGATAACAAACTCGTCGCGCCACGTGCTCTAGACCTACGATTCTGGGGCGGTCGTTGTAACAACTCGTTTTTAGTCAAATCGAAACAGTGGTTTTGGAACCACAAATCCAAAGTTGAAATAATTATTTTATTATTATTTTAATGTATGTGGCATGATAATATGTTTGTGTGAAATTTTCGTTTAGAAATTTTACCGGTTGGTTAGTTAATTTGATAAAAAGGACTAAATCGCGTAAAGTGTAAAAGTATTGTTCTATTAGTTAAAAGTATCAAATGCCTATGAATTTAATAGTGGAGGCCCTTATGTTATAATAAGTCCATTTATAATGTTAGTGGATGTAACAGCCCGGTTTAGACCCTAGTCAGAATAGTGGTTTCAGGACCACAAATTCGAGTCTGAAAAATATTTTAATATTATTTTCCGTGTTTACAGTATGTGATTAAGCATGTGTGAAAGTTTTGTGAATTAATTATATCAATTGGTTGTTTAATTTGAGAAAAGGGCTTAATTGCGTAAATTGCAAAAGTGACTTGCTATTTGTTAAAGTGCTAAATTGCTATGTTCTTTTAATGTAGAGGCCTTAAAATGAAATTAGGCCATCATAAATGCAAGTGGACGGTAATAGACAACCATTATATGGTTTTCTAATTATTTCATAAAGGTTAAAATTGGTAATTGATAATTTTGTTAATATAATTAAAACAAACCAAAATTTTGTATCATCTTTTATGATACTTAGCCGAAAATAACAAAGGAAAAGAAAGTTTATGAGCAAAATAGGGTTCAACACTTTTGGTTGTTGAATAAGGTATGTTCTTTGCTTGGTTTTTGATAATTTTTATGTTTTTGTGATCGTTGCTTCGTGTTCTCTTAAGCTCATTCCTTAATTCATGAAATTGATGATAATTTTGAGTTAAGCCATTGTTGATGTTGTGAGCTTTTTGATGTTAAATGGTGAAATATGGAAGCTTGATGTTAGATACATATGTTTTGTATTGGGATTTTTGATGAAATTGATTATTATGTACTAATTTGTGAAAATGAGAAATTGAAGGACTAAAATGTGAAATAAATGAAATATGTGGGCTTATTTGAGCCAAGTGTATATTCGGCCAAGTTATAGTGTAATGAAATTTTGTATATTTTGTGATTTTGTGAATTAGGGACTTAAATGTCAAAATGTGAAAATGTGAGGGTTAATTTGTAAAATGCCATAAATATGTGTAAATGGATTGAATTGAATGATTTAGTGAATAAAAGAGTTAAATTTGAATGTGTATAGATCAAGAACCAAAGAAAACGGAATTAGATCGGGGGAAATCGAAAGTAGTTGAATAGTCGTTTGTTTCCATTCTTTCCCATACGAGGTAAGTCTATATACAAATAAATGTGTTTGAATTGAATTATTATTGTTTATATGTGAATGAATTGTGATATATGGCAATTTGAGTTGAATATGTGAAATCCAAGAAAGTTTCGGTAATGTAACGACTTCGAAAAGCCCCGTATGAACCTTAGGAATTAGTTAGGATGCGTATGTCATGACATAGGATTCCGATATGAGTTATTATATAAGACCATGTCTGGGACATTGGCATCAATTTGTGATTTACGTGTAAGACCATGTCTGGGACATCGACATCGTATTTGATTTCGTATAAGACCCTGTATGGAACAGTGGCATCGATATTGATTACATGTAAGACCACGTCTGGGACGTTGGCATTGTATGAGCTTTCCGAACTATCCAAGTATCCTATTTGATTCCGAACGGTTCAACGGGCATTCCGAGATATGATTGAATTTGTGAATATGAATCCGTTTCAGGTATGTATGAAATGTATATGAAATTTGGCAACGGAAGATAAGTATGAATATGAACATTTGATATGTGAGCTACATGAAAATGTGATATGTTTATAAGCAAGTGATTATGATCAAAGAAGCTAGATGAGAAATAAGAATTTGCTATTGTGTTATGCCATAGTTCATATGAATGAAATAGTTTATAATTGATTATGTGATAAGTTTATTTGTATATGGCTTACTAAGCTTTTGAAAGCTTACTTTGTGTGTGTTTGCATTGTTTTATAGATTATCAAAGCTACTGGAAGCTCGGGGATCATCGAGGATTATCACCACACTATCGAACTATATTTTGGTACCTTTTGAAAATGTACATATTGAAGTATGGCATGTATAGGCTAGAAATGTTAAGATATGTTTTGGGACATGTATATATAGCCATGTAATATGGCTTGATAATGAATGTGATTATGTGTGAATTTAGTTCATGCTAGGTAATGCAAAAGTTTATATGAATTGATGATTGTTTGATGCTTGTAGGCATGACCCAAAATGTGTGGCAATTTGGTCTTGCAAATGGCCTATAATTTCCCACACGGTTGAGCACACGGGTGTGTGTCCCGACCGTGTCCTTCAATGTTCCAATTCGAAGTAAGTCAGACTTGCACACGGGCCAGACACACAGGCGTGTGATAGGCCATGTGATTCAAGTCAATGTTGCACACGGGCCAGACACACGGACGTGTGATAGGCCATGTGATTCAAGTCAGATTTGCACACAGGCTGAGACATGGTCCAAGGCACGGCTGTGTGAGGCACACGGCCTAGCCACATGGGCGTGTGCCCTGTTTTAAAAGAAAAATTTTCTAAGTTCCGCAAAGTTTCCGTATGAGATCGGTTTGGTCCCGAACCCTCTCTAAAGCATGTTCAAGGTCTAGTAGACTTTCTAAAGGGACTATATATGTATGAATCATTATGAAATGATGTTGTATGATTGATATTGTGATATGAGAGTAAAATGTTTCGATATGTCCAATAATGCCTATTAACCTTAGTCCATCGATGGATACAGGTTAGGGTGTTACAGTGGATATTATTGGACATGTGTTAGGTGAATTTAATGTTTTAATACTAAGGTTATTATGGTAATTGATAATTAAAAATGATAATTAAATGAAAACAAAATACATAATTTGTATTCATCTTCTTCAAAAGAGAATACAAAACCGATTCTTTGAAAAACAAAAGGGCTAGGGTTCGACAATCTCAATTCTATCAATTAGCTACCTATTTTTAATTTGTTTTTAATGATTTCTATGTTTTTGAGATCGTTGCTTCGTATTCTAGCTAGCCCGTACCCTAGATTTTGAAACTGTTAAAGATTTATCATGTTGCCATTGTTGAATGCTTGAGTAATTTGATAATTTATGATAGATTTGGAAGGTTTAATGTTAGATTAATAGCTTTTATAAAGTGATTTTTGACAAAAATGTCAAAAAGGGATTAAATTGAGAAAATGTGTAATGTAGTGGTTAAAAGTGTGAACAAATTGAAAATATGGGCTGCTAGTAACTTGTATTAAATTCGGCTAAGCATGGGTTTGTACTAAATTGCATGAATTTGCAATTTTTTGTGATAAGGACTAAATTGTGAAAATGTGAAACATTAGGGGCAAATGTGTAAATTTGCCAAATTGTAAATTATAGGCTAAATTAAGGGTGAGCAAAACTCGATTCGATTTGAAAAAATTGAAAAAAAATTCGAATTTCGAATTATTCGAATCGAGTTAATCGAATCAACTTGAATTTTGAGTTTCGAATTTCGAGTTCGAATCGAGTTGAATTTTCGAATTCGAATAACTCGAATAATTCGAATAAACCGAATATAAACTGTATATATTTTTTAAAAAAATTTTAGGCTTTTACTTAATTACCTTAACCCAATTTCCCTCAACCCCAAATATTTTATTTTATCCCATTTTCCCCCAAGCCCGTCAGCCCAAAAATTTATTTTCCCAAATCCCAACCCAATTTCTCCCCCAAATCAAACCCCCAAGCCCAAGCACTCCAGCAGCAGCAAGTAACAAATTTCATTGTGCTGCAGAATCTTCTTTTCCAAACCCCAAATTAATTTTTCCTCTTCTCTGTTCTGACTCTCAGCTGCACCTTTCTCTGGTAAGTTGTCTAATCTCTTTGTCTACTCATCAGTTCCATATTTCTTGAGTTTCTCTTCTTCCTGCTTTACTTTCGATTGAAACACAAAGCTTTCTAGATTCTTTCTGCTTATTTTTTACATTGTTAGAACTCGATTCTTTGTTTATGATCTAAGGAAACCAAACGTTATTTATTTATTGACTTATCCAGGAAAAAAATTGTAGCGGTATGCTTTGACTTATCCAGCAGAAAATTACGCAGCAAAAGGAAAAGAAATAGAAACGACAGGTAGACCTCGGCACGGTAGGATAGGAAGAAAGGTGTTGTTTTTATTACTCTTTCGTTTCTTTTTAGATTAATATTTCTCTCTTTTTTTACAAAGAAAATTAGTATTTTTCTTTTTGTTTAAGCTGAAATGGTTATTAGAGAATTTTTCTTTAATAATGAAAATGTTAGGGAATTTAAGTGATAAATTCTTAGATAAGGACTGAGGAAGTAGTCTTAGATCTTCCATGAACAGCGTTGGGAAGGCCTTCAGGATTTGTTTTTCCATTACTATTTGTATTGCTTGCCATTTTAATTTGATTATGCATGTAAAAATTCAAAAATGCATGAAATTTCAAGAAAATTGTAAGTGGTAAAATTTCTTGAAAAATCTTAGATGTGAAAAGTTTTTCAAAATTAAATTTTGAAAGTGAAAATTCATGCATATATTCTTTTCTATTCTTTTCCCTCCTATAAATGGAATAAGCTCTTCACCACTGGCAAAGGGTTCCTAAGGAAAGCTTTTCAAAATTAAATTTGGATATGCAAATTCATGTATATATGTTCTGAAAGGAAATTATTTTGTTATTAATTTTAAGTTTTTAATAAGCCCCTTGGATTCACTTTTGCAATTTCTTTGTTAATTTTCCTTAGAAAAGGCAGTGAAGCATAGAAAAATAGATATGAAGAAAACGGTTCAAATCACTCTTTATAATCAAGAGAAAAAAGAGAAGAGGATTCTTTTGAAATTAAATAGCGTTGGTTATGGGGATGAAGCTGATCAATATTGTTATTCGATCAGTCAAAGCATACCGCTACGTTATTTATTTATTTATTCTTAGAGAACTCATTACAACAAATTATGTATATTCATGTTTGGGTTCCGATTTATGGTTTCTTTTTCTTTTACCATATCCCTTTTAATCCCTGTCAACACCCAGGTTGAATCTCAATCAGCATCATGTAAGCACAAAAATAACATGCCATCATGCATGAGATAAGTATGTCGATCTATTTGAGTTGAAAAGTCAATTTTGATTCACTCATTGCCTTAAAAGATTAAGGCCACTTAGCATTTAGCTGGTTAGTTTAAAATTGTTAGAGACTAATCATTTACTGATGATCAAAAGAAAAATGTTGATACTTTCTAGTAAAATTGCATTTTCATAGCTGTAGACTGACGAAGAACTGGGGTAAAAAAAAGGTGGGATGTCAAATTGGTAATGATATTTGAAGGTGGGTTTGCTTTTTTGTCACTGTTGCCCACTTACATGGTACATTCACGGGCAATTTCATTGCTTTGTCCTTTTGGAAACAGCCCAACCTTAATTTTTTTTCAAAAAAAAAATAAAAATCATATATGATATTTGTATTTCTTTCTTTTTTTTTTTTTTACTTAGGGTAATTCAAATCTAGTGTCAGATGAACTTTATAAAGATTAAGGCCACTTAGCATTTAGCTGGTTAGTTTAAAATTGTTAGAGCTTGATCATTTACTGATGATCAAAAGAAAAATGTTGATACTTTCTAGTAAAATTGCATTTTCATAGCTGTAGTGAAGTCAAGTCCTTGATTTTTGAGCCCAGATTTTTACTGCTCATATCCGTTTTCTTTTGGTGGAATTTAAATTTTTGTTGTTAGTATTTAGAAAATAATTAGCAATTTTACTAAAATTTAAGTCAAATGATAAGATTTTTGTTTAATGTCATTGACTGTAATAATCGATGTTAAAGGGTGTTATAGCTTGAGTGGGATAATCAAGTTAATTCTATGGTTACTAGAACTTCATGAACTGCTTTTCATGAATTATACATATATTTTCTATTTGTTTATTTTTAAATGGTTGGAGTTGACTTGCTTTCCATTTCTGGTGAATTAGTTGAATGATAACTTTGGTTCAGAAAATGAATTAAAGCATAAATGTTATTAAGTTTGATTTTAAATCAATTATTGGTCATCATTAGTGATTGCAACAAATGTTTACTTGTAGATGAGTGATCCAAAGCGAGATAATTCAACTCAAAGTTCACAAAATTCTTCCCCAAGTAGAGATGATCAAACAACAACCAAGGAAAATGTTCAAAAAAAGATTACTCCAAGGGCAGATTGTTGGAACCATTTCACCAAATTTGTGCCTAAAGAGGGGGAGAAGAGAGCAAGGTGCAATGCATGTGATGTTACTTACACCATGGAAACAACTTCGGGTTCTACAACAAATTTGAATAACCATTTGAAAACATGCCTAAAAAGACCTCGAGGTAATACTTCTGATCCGAAGTAATCAGAATTAGCATTTGTGAATGTTAGCCAAGAAACAACGGATTTATCAACTTGGGTGTTTGATAAATATGCTATTAGAAAAGCATTGGTTCGTATGATAATTGTGGATGAACTGCCTTTTAAAATTGTAGAGGGAGAGGGTTTTAAATACTTTCTTTCTATAGCATGCCCACAGTTTAGTCTTCCATCTCGTTGGACAATTAGAAGGGATTATCTTGATTTATTTAACTCCATGAAGAGTGTGATGAAGAATTGTTTTGAAAAAGATATAAGTAGAGTTTGTTTGACGACAAACACTTGGACTTCATTGCAGAGGATATCTTACATGGTTTTAACAGCATATTGGGTGGATGATGAGTGGAGGTTGCAAAAAAGAATTATAAATTTTTGCCCAATATCCGCTTATAGAGGTGAAAGCATAGGTTAAGCTATTGAAAAATGTCTTCAAGATTGGGGGATTGAGAGGATCTTCACTATTATAGTTGATAATGCATCCGCCAATAGTGTTGCCATTGATTATTTGAGAAAGAAATTGAATCATCGAAATGCTTCTATTGCAAATGGAAAATTTATTCATATGAGATATGTTGCATACATTCTTAATCTCATTGTGCAATACCGTAACGCCCCGAATTTGGGCCTAGTAGAATTGGGCCCATTTGGCCTTGGGCACAGGAGCTTTTAAAATTTTTTTGAGAACAAGAGAATGGCACTAAGGCAAGTTGGACCTATTAGGTGAGAGATTTTGGAAGGTTAGAGGGCTTCTATGAAGTCCCGGGATCAAATTTAGGCTTTAGGAAAATTTTGGTTTTAGGTGAATAAAACCCTGGGAGTTAGTAGGTAGGCTTTAAGATTAAAATATGGAGAAAAATGACACAAAAAGGAGTGTGGTGTGGTGGCAAAGTGATGCCACTTAGGGAGAAAGAGAGTGACGCCACAAGGAAGTAAGGGGGTGCAAGGTTCAAGCCTTGGCGCTGGCATTTCATTTTGATTTATTTTTAAGTGAACTTGGACTTTGGCCCATAGGTTTATATTTAGTTGCGCATACTTTAAGACACAAGAGGAGCTTGTGGCCTAGTGGCTAGCGGCATGGATTATGTTACAAGGGAGCCTGAGTACGAATCCCATTGCAAGCAAAAAGGGGATATTTATTTTGCTAAGTTGGGGCGGCAAGAGTTTGTGTTGGATTTAAACTCTACTGAATGAGGGATCCCACATCGGAAAGCTAGCAAGAGGGAAGGTGAGAAGCTGGCTATAAATGGAGCTGTCTATGAGGAGAGGAAGCATACAAGGGTTGGCGTTTAGGCATAGGAGTGTTCGGAGCGCGGATCAACTCCAGACTCCTATCAGGTGTGTATTTCGCACTACTCTAGTTGTAGAGCGGCAAATGTCGAAATGCCGGTCACACGGTGATGGTAGCCACACGAGCGTGCGAGCGCACGTGTGGGAGCTTCGACGCGATAGTTGAGGCCACCATGAGTATTCTTATGGGTTGATGCTGTTTGGGCCACGGTGGGCCGAAAGGGGCCAAGTGGGCCTAATGGGCCCGTGGGCCCATATGAATAAATTGTATGATTGTGTAGTAGATAGTGAACTGGTTTATGTGAATCTCATATCTATGTCTAGATTTGGGCTAAATGGGCCACACGAGCATGTGCGCCTATTTGGGCCGAGAATGGGCCCTAGGCCCATTCGCATCATTATCTCTGTTTAGAATACCCTTGGTTTACAAAATTACTAAAATACCCTCAGTTTGCGAAATTACTGAAATACCCCTAATTTGTAAAATTACTGAAATACCCCTAATTTGTGAAATTACTAAAATACCCCCGGTTTGTGAAATTATCGAAATACCCCCAATTTGCAAAATTACTAAAATACCCCTGGTTTGTGAAATTACCAAAATACCTCGATTTGTGAAATTACCGAAACACCCTCGATGGGTAAATTAACGAAATCCCTTCAAGGGGTGAAATTACCGTTTTACCTCTAAGCGGCAAAATGACCGTTGTACCCTCATTGTAGTACTAGCGTTGTATGTGTTAATTGTATGATTGATTATGTTTGAGATGCGTTGCATACATGGATTGGTTATGAATAGAATTACCGAACTACCCATATAGGGTAGAATTACCGAAATACCCTTATAGGGTAAAATGACTGATTTACCTTTGTAGGTAAATGATCGACTTGTGCATTGAGTGGACTAATTTGACGTGATTGTATGATTGATATGCTTTTATTACATGTTTAAATAATTGTTACTGAGCATGGCCATTTTGCATACACGTGTAATGATTGAGCATGACATACACGACATATTGCATGGGGTTGGGATTATTAATACGGAGGAAGTGCTAATAGGATCGCATGGTCGCTTGATGACTGTAGATCCACCGAAGGCTTTATAGCCACCGCAGGCTTTTAGCCAACGAGCAGCCATGCTGCACTGATAATGTTACTGAGGGCTGTGTGCCATTAATATGGCTTCGTGCCGTAATTATAGGCTTTGTGCCGATATTATGGCTTTGTGCCAATCATATTTACCGTGGCTATGTGCCTAACTTATATATCGATGACTCTGTGTCGATCATATTTACCCAAGGCTGTGTGCCGATTATATTACCGTCGCTGATGGCTATGTGCCAAACATAATATAGTCACTGATGGCTTTGTGCCAATTGTAATACCGCTACTGAAGGCTTTTTAGCCACCGAGTAGCCATGCTGCACCGATAAGTTAGTGTGCAACCGGTGCTACATACGGAGTGTAGGGATGGGTGGGTCGATTAAATCCCCACAGGAGTGTATGGTTGGATAGGAGACGGGGTACAGGGTTGGTATGGGCATTAATGCATTACATATATGGATTTTAATATTGAGAATGGGCTTAGGCCCAAACAAATATGATATGTGACATTTGATATGGGTTAAGGCCCAACTGAGGCTTTTATGGGCTAAGGCCTAATTGCCACCGTTACTGAAATGGGCTTCAGCCCGGATTGTTGTGATTCATGTTCTTACTAACGAGGGTTGTACATACTGAGTTTTCGTAAACTCACCCCTCTTTTTAATTTTTCTCAGGTAATCCTTAGTAGGCGTGTAACATCCTGAATTTTTGGGCCTATGCGTTTAATGGGTGAATATGTGTAATGAGTTAATTTGAGTATTAGGGGTCCAAATTGGGCTCAGGATTGGGCCAATGTAACACCCCAAACCCGGCCCAAACATTACGACCGAATTTGGTTTGCTACAGAGAAAACATTTTGAAATCCCTTTAAAACCGATTTAAAGTTTTGTAGAAAACCCTTTGATTTCGATGCTCTTGTTAACAACCATACTTAGTGTTGTTTGAAAATATTTATTAAGTCGGGTTGTTTATAGTTTCGAATGTGCCCGATGACACTTAAAACATTTTACGTTTGATTTGAGAAAACATGTGAACTCGTTTTAACATCATCAAATAATTTAAACAAAATATTCAAAACATGTAACAATAATAAAATAATTCTAGGAGGCCTTATTACAACTCAATTAAAACAAAACCAACCATAAAGTATAATAACTAGAATTTAAAGTTCATTTAATTGAAATGTCCACTGCATGGCCACCTCGAGTCCATCCGGCTCCATCTCCGCGATCTACTCATCTGCAAAATGTTAAGGGAAAGGGGTGAGTCACCAAGACTCAGTGTGTAATCCCCCACCCGGTAAAGTAACTCATACACAAGTCATTAATAAACATGTAAATGCAACCCAACCTAACCATCCATACTTCTTTTCTACCCCTGTGGTCAAAACCACTGGTGGTCAAAACCACTGATGACTTAGAGTCACAAATCAGATGATGGGGCCAACCCATCGTGTGGTCAAAACCACTGATGACCATAGGTCACAATATGTCAAATGTGGTCAAAACCACTGGTGGTACCAAACCACTGGGACTTAGTCGCAAATAATCAATCGTTGTGGTCAAAACCACTGACGACAGTCCATAATTCATCCCCCTCCTCTCATCAATCCCACCATCACATGCTTACACTCAAATTTCATATATCATGTCATAGTATTAAACATGTGATGGCATGCAAACATATAAAAATTACAAGTTAGGGGACTTACCCGATATCCATGATTATGCCACAAGCTAACCACAACCAAAAGATCTAAGGCAAATAATAACAGCATGTAAATTAATAAAGTGTGTATAGAGATCTTACACACCTGTTACTATCGTAATTCCTAGATCTCGAAACTCCGATCTACAACGCTAGATCTTGACCTCACACGTCCTTTGAACCCTAACCCCTTACGATATGTACATCCTTTTCGCTTCCCTACAATCGGCACTTATCCAAAATTAATAGCCTTCGGCTTTGAACACAAATTAAATAAAATAGATTCTTACCAAAATCGATTGATAGGGAATGGAGGGTCAAATCTATTGCTTGAAAATCCCGTAGTTCCTAGATGATATCGATTCAAAGAGAGATTAGCCAAACTCTTAACAAGGCTAGCCATAACAAGAACAAAGATTAAGCTTAGAGTGATCCCTTACCACACTATGAAATTCGGCAGCACTTAGTTAGGGGAAAAAGAAGATTCGGCCAACACTAATGGAAGGGCTGAAATTAATCTTATAACAATTTCCTATATATTCTCTTATCAAATAAATTAATCCCATGCTTAATCCTTATCTTATCACCTCTTCAAAACATCAATAAACTAATGTTTATCTCCTATCCACCTCTTCAATTTTAAAAAAAATTAAAGAACCCATGTGCATGGCAAACTCCTCCAGCCGAATGCTAATTAAGGAACCATGTGCAGCCAACTTACCTTGTCACGCCAGCAGCACAAAAAAGAAAAAAAAAACCAAAGTCCTGCTTCCTTGATTCGAACCAAGGACCTACTGCCGCAGCCCTCCTTCCCAACGTCCCAACCAACTCTCCCAATTTGACTTTCATGTCAATTAACCACCACATTTAATTATAAGGGCTTCCAACGTGAGCCCAGCACCGCATAAAAATTAAAACACAAAACCTTTGCTTCAGCTACTCGAACCTAGGACCAGCTAGATCCCTTGCTGCATGATGTGCCCCAACCCAACTCCTCCAGCCCGAATTTCATGCCATAAGGCCCCCCTTATTTATTTATAAGACCTCCCTAGGCCGTTTACCCCAAAAATTAAAAATGCAAAACGCCGCTTCAGCAGCTCGAACCTGCGCCTATCAACCTCCAAGCCTTTAAGTGGCACACGGTAGCCACTTTACCAAGCCCATTCTTTGCGTTACAATTCGCCCAAAATTTTATTAAAGCCCTAACTAACCTAGCTCCTTCCTTTTACACACATTAAAAATAAATTTTTAATACTGAGTCAGGCTTAGCTCGAGTGATTTTTAGGCCCTTAAACATGTCAAATAAATCCTAGAATTTTAACTCTTCAAGCACACATATGGGAAAGTATTTAAAATAATTAAATTTTCAACAACCCCTAATTTAGGGTGTTACAATTCTACCCCCTTAAAAATAATTTCGTCCTCGAAATTACTTACTAACGAATAGTCGTACATCTTAACTCACCGTGCTACGCTTATGCTGCGTACTCTGATCTTAATAGAACTATCTTACTTCCTAGGCACAACCTCTAAGTTCACAACCAAGGTTTCAGGCACTTCCCTAGTAAAACAAGAAAACTCTACAATAATCAAAGCAATTAAGGGTATTCCAGAAATAAGGAACATACTCGTTGTCGCATCTGGCACATCCTCCTCCTCGCGACGGCCAACTGTATAAACCAACCTTGGTTGTCTCGCCTCTGCACCTTCAGCACCTCGGCCATGCCCGTTACCATTTCCATTACCTCTAGCTGCACCTCGACCCCTCTGTGGTGGTCTTTCATTTCTAACCTGAGCACGGTTCTGACCCTCTGGTTGATTCTTAGCTAACTTCTGAGGACAATCCCTTACACGGTGATCGAATGATCCACACTCAAAACATCCTCGATTACCATTCCAACACTCCCCCTTGTGAGGCTTGCCACACTTGTCACACCGTGGCGGCCATTGAGGTTTAGTAGCAACAGCAGGCCTAGCAGCTTGATCCGACCCATCAAACCTCGTCCTCTTCTGTTCATTACCTGAGAACCTTGAAGGTTCCGAGCTCCTCTTATTCCAATTCCGTTCTTGGTTTCGCTTAACGGACTGTCTTACTCCCTCAGCCACTTTAGACTTCTCCACAAGGACAGCAAACTCTCGTTCCTGTTGTGGAGCTATCATCATTCTCAGCTCATCCCTAAGCCCATCTTCGAACCTGACACAGCGCTCATGCTCGGTACCCACAATACCACGAGCATACCTACTCAACCGGAGGAACTCAGTCTCATATTCCGCCACTGACTTATTTCCCTGAACCAGGTTCAAGAAAGCCTTCCGTTGTGCATCTACGTAGCTAGTTCCGATATACTTCTTTTGATAGGCATCCTTGAAAAATTCCCAGGTGAGATTTTCTGCCACAGTTCCATCCCTTACAGTGAGCCACCACTGATATGACTCATCCCGAAGCAAAGAAATTATACCCTTTAATTTCTCCTCAGCTGTAAAATCTATGTCATCCATGATCCTTTCAGTTGCTTCCAACCAGTACTCCGCCGTACTGGGTGCCACTCCGGAAACTCCCCTAAATACTTCTGCTCCGTTAGCCCGGAGTCGTTCCACCACAGATTTTCGGGCTCCTGCACCCGTGCCAGCCTCAGCAACTCGTTCCAATACCCGTAATACAGCTTGAGATACGACATCATTTCCACCCGTCTGATCTTGAAATTCAGTTTCCGCTTCCGGCAGATCCGGCATCTCATTTCCAGACCCGTGACCAGACCTTGCTGGCTCCGAAAAGGTCATCCTACCCCTACCACGGCCACGCGGCGGACGTCCACGACCTCTTGAACTCATTCTATCTAACGCGCTTTTAATCTGATTAAGAAAAATTTTATGAATTAGTAATTTATTCCACTTGGTTATCCGCAAAGAAATTTTATGGAGAAAGTTTAATTAGGGATTCTTTCGATCAAACAATGTTTTAAGTCTTCTACCCTAATTCACACAGAAGGGTACATCCATTCCCTAATACTTTCCCTACTTATTCACTCCTTGGACATTTCTGTCCGTTTCTATCCCAGGGGTATTTTTGTCATTTTCCTACAGGGGTATTTTCGTAATCAATCAGAGAAATTTTAAAACTTTAATAAATCAGGTCACTTTGAAATTTCCCAAAACTGGAGGGTATTGCTGCAAATTTGTAAAATTCAAAGATATGGCATCGTTTTGGAAACCAGGGGTATTTCGGTAATTTTGTCAATCAGGGGTAATTTTGGTAAATTTTCAAATCAGGGTATCTTGAATTTTTACAAAATAGCATTATTGAATACTTTTGCAAAGTAGGGAAATTTAAAATTGGGATTAAATCGAAAATTTTAAAAGTCAGGGGCATTTTAGTAATTTTTAACACAGGGGCATTTTTTGAAATTTTGCCACTAGGGTATTTTGGTAATTTTGGTAAACCGGAAATATTTTGAAAATTTCCAAAAATAAATTTGTTCTACTATTTAAAAGAAGTATTTTAGTGATTTTAAAACTAGAGTTTCCATAAAACATGGCTAATCCCTTTCGGGTTTTATTTATTGTATTAGCCTATGACCGAGTCCTCTTGGTTAGGGTGAACCGAAGCTACGCACCAGGTAGGAATCCCACGAAGAGGAGGTGAGTCACGAGGACTGCTTAAATACCAAGCTCTTCCGGATCCAATCCTAGACATGTGCACCAAGGTTAACACACCCTAACTCGGCGACTAGGTCGTAGGTTTGTTTAATTAGGCTTTTAAAGTCTTATGTCTTTGTTTGGGGTAACTAGTCCTAAAGTTCCAAGTACTTATCATGCTATCTATGTTTCATGCTTCCTACCCTTCTACAGAAAATAAATCATACAGAAGTTAGGATTACTTACCTAGGCGGATAGGTGCCGGAGACTCGGTGCCATGCTATTCAGAACCAAAAATATTTCTCAAAGGCCTACTAAAATATTTTGGGCCTTGGGCCCCCACAGCCGAGCTTTGAACTGGGCTCTGATACCAATTTGTAACACCCCAAACCCGGCCCAAACATTACGACCGAATTTGGTTTGCTACAGAGAAAACATTTTGAAATCCCTTTAAAACCGATTTAAAGTTTTGTAGAAAACCCTTCGATTTCGAGTCTCTTGTTAACAACCATACTTAGTGTTGTTTGAAAATATTTATTAAGTCGGGTTGTTTATAGATTTCGAATGTACCCGATGACACTTAAAACATTTTACGTTTGATTTGAGAAAACATGTGAACTCGTTTTAACATCATTAAATAATTTAAACAAAATATTCAAAACATGTAACAATAATAAAATAATTCTAGGAGGCCTTATTACAACTCAATTAAAACAAAACCAACCATAAAGTATAATAACTAAAATTTAAAGTTCATTTAATTGAAATGTCCACTGCATGGCCACCTCGAGTCCATCCGGCTCCATATCCGCGATCTACTCATCTGCAAAATGTTAAGGGAAAGGGGTGAGTCACCAAGACTCAGTGTGTAATCCCCCACCCGGTAAAGTAACTCATACACAAGTCATTAATAAACATGCACATGCAACCCAACCTAACCATCCATACTTCTTTTCTACCCCGTGTGGTCAAAACCACTGGTGGTCAAAACCACTGATGACTTAGAGTCACAAATCAGATGATGGGGCCAACCCATCGTGTGGTCAAAACCACTGATGACCATAGGTCACAATATGTCAAATGTGGTCAAAACCACTGGTGGTACCAAACCACTGGGACTTAGTCGCAAATAATCAATCGTTGTGGTCAAAACCACTGACGACAGTCCATAATTCATCCCTCTCCTCTCATCAATCCCACCATCACATGCTTACACATCAAATTTCATATATCATGTCATAGTATTAAACATCATGTGATGGCATGCAAACATATAAAAATTACAAGTTAGGGGACTTACCCGATATCCATGATTATGCCACAAGCTAACCACAACCAAAAGATCTAAGGCAAATAATAACAGCATGTAAATTAATAAAGTGTGTATAGAGATCTTACACACCTGTTACTATCGTAATTCCTAGATCTCGAAACTCCGATCTACAACGCTAGATCTTGACCTCACACGTCCTTTGAACCCTAACCCCCTTACGATATGTACATCCTTTTCGCTTCCCTACAATCGGCACTTATCCAAAATTAATAGCCTTCGGCTTTGAACACAAATTAAATAAAATAGATTCTTACCAAAATCGATTGATAGGGAATGGAGGGTCAAATCTATTGCTTGAAAATCCCGTAGTTCTTAGATGATATCGATTCAAAGAGAGATTAGCCAAACTCTTAACAAGGCTAGCCATAACAAGAACAAAGATTAAGCTTAGAGTGATCCCTTACCACACTATGAAATTCGGCAGCACTTAGTTAGGGGAAAAAGAAGATTCGGCCAACACTAATGGAAGGGCTGAAATTTTGAGAAGAAAAAGGTGCTGGAAATTTTGAATAATTTAGGTAATGCAACAAGGGGAAATTCGGCAGCAGCAAATTGGAGAGAAAGAAAAGAATTTTAAAACAAAAATTTGGCCCCCAAATCTAGGAGATAAAACCGAATGTGAATGGCCTTAATGAATCCTCATTCGGCCAACATTCATCCTCATTTTGTGATAATTTCAACTTTTTAATTATCAAAGATAATGCATGGTTTATTTCCCCAAGAATTCAAAAGCAAAATAAACCACTAATACTCCCCCACTTCCAGCCGAATATGAGCCAAAAAAAATAGCTCTCCCTTATCACTTCTTTAATCAATAAAGATAAAAAAATAAAATAATAAAACCCCCACTCCTTCAGCCAACTAAAATAATATCCACCCTTTAACCATTATCAACTCTTTAAAATATAAAATAAACTAATATTATCTTTTATTAATCCCCTTAATCCCCTCTTAAACAAATAAAAAAAATATAAAACCACCCTTGCCGAATTCAAAAACCAACTAGCTTAATCTTATAACAATTTCCTATATATTCTCTTATCAAATAAATTAATCCCATGCTTAATCCTTATCTTATCACCTCTTCAAAACATCAATAAACTAATGTTTATCTCCTATCCACCTCTTCAATTTTAAAAAAATTAAAGAACCCATGTGCATAGCAAACTCCTCCAGCCGAATGCTAATTAAGGAACCATGTGCAGCCAACTTACCTTGTCACGCCAGCAGCACAAAAAAGAAAAAAAAAAACCAAAGTCCTGCTTCCTTGATTCGAACCAAGGACCTACTGCCGCAGCCCTCCTTCCCAACGTCCCAACCAACTCTCCCAATTTGACTTTCATGTCAATTAACCACCACATTTAATTATAAGGGCTTCCAACGTGAGCCCAGCACCGCATAAAAATTAAAACACAAAACCTTTGCTTCAGCTACTCGACCCTAGGACCAGCTAGATCCCTTGCTGCATGATGCGCCCCAAGCCAACTCCTCCAGCCCAAATTTCATGCCATAAGGCCCCCTTATTTATTTATAAGACCTCCCTAGGCCGTTTACCCCAAAAATTAAAAATGCAAAACGCCGCTTCAGTAGCTCGAACCTGTGCCTATCAACCTCCAAGCCTTTAAGTGGCACACGGTAGCCACTTTACCAAGCCCATTCTTTGCGTTACAATTCGCCCAAAATTTTATTAAAGCCCTAACTAACCTAGCTCCTTCCTTTTACACACATTAAAAATAAATTTTTAATACTGAGTCAGGCTTAGCTCGAGTGATTTTTAGGCCCTTAAACATGTCAAATAAATCCTAGAATTTTAACTCTTCAAGCACACATATGGGAAAGTATTTAAAATAATTAAATTTTCAACAACCCCTAATTTAGGGTGTTACAGCCAAAGCCTTGGTTAAATTTTCCGTTTGGGTACTATAGGGTTTAAAAGATGGTATTGGTGCTTTAAGTTGCAAAGTAGGCTTGTGGCCAGTGGTAGGTGGTGCGGCAGAGGAGTTATAAAGTGGCGCCATTAGCAAGAGTAGAGGCCCAAGTGGTTGGCCGCAAGGGGCCCATGTCTTTGGGCCATTTTCGGAACTTGGAAGGGAGCATGTAACATCCTGAATTAATGGGTCTATGCTTTTAGTATATGAATATGTTTAATATGTTAACTTTGGTGAAAGGGGTCTAAATTTGGGCTTAGAATTAGGCAAAGGCCCAGATTAAATTATTTTAAGGTGGCATCATTAACAATTAAGAAGGAACAAGTTTTGGGTCGCAAGGAGCCCATGTTTTTAGGCCAATTTCGGCACTTTTAAATGAAGATAAGGTGACGCCACACACACAAGGAATTAGGGGCCAAAATATTAAGTTTAATGAGGCCCAAATCTTTTAATTTAAGTGAGTTAAATTTTGGCACTAGGGTTAGTAGAGGTGGACGGCTACAAGGCTCAAAAATAGGAGAAATTATGTGGATTTTATAAGTGATAATATCATAGATAAAAAGGAGAAAAGTTAGGAGCTTATCTTCAAGGGAAGTGTTGGCCGAAAATCCACCACCTAGAGGAGTGTAAAATTCGGCTACTGCATGGCACAGAGGGTGCCGAATTTCTCCTCTCTTTTAGCTTGAATTTTAAGGGCGTTTTCGGTTTTTAGCAGTAGGTGCCGAAATATCTATAATAGGGGGCTAGCTCCTTGATTCTGACACTGAAAACCCTAAATTCCTCTCCCATTGTGCCGAAATTCCCTAGCCTCTCCCTTTCCAATTTATTTTCTCCAATTTCTTCAAAAGTCGAAACTCTTCTCCACTTTTTCCTTCTTGTGCTGATTTCTCTAAAAAGCCGAAGCATCCATAGTCTTTTCTTTGATTCATCCTATTTGAGAATTAGTTCTATACTTCCGGCATTTAAATCTTCCATTGGCATTGCCGAATCCTCTCTCTAGTGCTAGCCGAATCTCCTATGCTAAGGTAAGTGTCGATTTTTTATTAGTTCTCATGATCTATTCCCGGTTTTTGAAAGGCAAAAGCCGAAAGCTAATAGTTTAATGGTTTTATGATGGGCGGCAATTCGGGATTTGAAGGAAGCTTGGTCAATTAGATTTAAAAGCCGAAAATAACTAGTCTCCACTTTCGGGATTTTTAAGGTAAGTAGATTTTCCTAGATTTCTATTAGATTTCATCATTATATACAAGATCTTAATGTTATAATGAGGATTAACGATTAAATATTGTGATAGTAGTTCTGATAAGGACCTGTGATGGAATTAAATATGGATCAGGCAAAGGAGAAAATCCCTAAGTTTAAGAAAAGAGCAGTATCTGCCATTCGAGATTGGCCACTTGGTTTTGGACCGGCTTCTGAACAACCCCTTAGGCAGATAGCAGTAGTGTCGACTAAGGATAGCGTCGACATAGAAAGCATCGTTTTATTGGTAACCAGGTGTGTAGATCTCTAACACACTACTAATAAACCTGGATGTATGTTTATTTGTATATGTTATGGGCTAAAAGGCCGGAAGAGGCTGTATAGACAATCGAATGGAACCCTAAATGGGTTAGGCAAGGATGCCAGGTACGTAAACATATATCTCCCTATGTGTATCGAAATATATGTAAGTCTGCTTGATGTTCTCTTTATGTATGTATGCATGAGGTGGGAATTATGATATTGAAGGGGAAGTGCATGATAGGTCACTTGGTGATCGATGGTAGAAAACCCACAAACATAAATGATAGGTCACATAGTGATCGGTGGCTATGCCACATTTAATGATTCCTGAATAACAGGAATAGGCAATACGGCTGTCGTTATGGTGTGTAGCGGATGGAGGGTTGATTGTAGAAATCCCCAAGGTGTGATGGTTGGTACGGGCTGGTGTGTAGAGGATGGAAACATAGGATGGGTTGGGTTAATATTCATTATTTATTGCTGCTCATGTGACTATGATTGATACCTTTACGTATGGGCCAGGGCCCATAATATGTTTGTGGGCTCAGGTCGTTGTGTGTTTTGAGATTTATACACTAAGTCTTGGTGACTCACGCTTTCCTTTTCTCTACTCTTCCAGATGAACAGTAGATCGTGGACACGGGAGCCGAGACGGACTCGAGGGGCCATCAAGCTTTATTTCTACAAATTATTATTTTGGGATTTCTTTAATGTTTTCTTTTATTTTATTTTTACTTTGGAATTATCAATGTAATAAGGCCCCATAGTTTTTATTCAACTTAGGAGTTTTCCATGTTATGCAACTTATGAATATACCACAAGGTTTATTTACATTTAATAATAAAAATACAAAGAGGTTTATTTTCAAAAAGTCTCTCCTTTATTCAAATTTAATTAATTTAACTTGTGTTTTCAAAATGCGATAGTGTTATGTGTTTGATAACATGCCGATCTGGTCGAAACGCATGGGCCGGGTTTGGGGTGTTACAGAGCAAGGAGGGGGACGGCAATGAGGCTTAATTTTAGGGGGATTAAGTGGCTGGATAATATGGATATTATTCTGATAATAGTAGGGAGAGGCGGTGTTATCTAGACCTCTTCTAAAGGTGTGAATAGATTAAGATAGAGGAGAAAAGATAGGAGCTATCTGCTAAGTGCAGAGTTGGCCGAAATTCCATCTCCTGGAAGGAGGGAGAAATTGGTTTCTATTTGCCATAGGGGGTGCCAAATTTTCCCCTATTATTTGCTTAATTTTTAGTTATCAGGAAGGGCACTTTCGGTTTTTGGTAGGTAAGTGCCGAAATTCTCTATAAATAGAGGGTATCTCTTCAATTCCGGCATTTGAACCTTATTCTTTTCTTCATTCTCTGTGCTGAAACTCTCAGTCATTCTCTGCAATTTCTTTTCTTTTGATTTCTTCGAAAGCCGAAACCTCTCACTTCACTCTCGTTTCCATTCTTTTCCTCTTGTACCGATCTCTCCATAAAGCCGAAATCTCCATAGTTTCCCTCTGTTCATCTTTTCATCTGATCCCTCTTAAAATCGAAAACCCTTAGATCTCATTTGTGAGTTGGTTCTATTTCTTCTGGTGTTTAAATCTTCTTCTTTGGCATTGCCGAATCTCCTTTCAAGTGCTAGCTGAATTTCCTGTGTTGAGGTAAGTGTCTACTTCTGTTAGTTTCTCATGTTTTCTTTCGGTTTTTGGACACCAAAGCCGAATGGCTAGTTGGTTGCTAAGGCCATCATTAGGTTGATGTTCTCACTAATCTTGTATTCCTCTTGAGGGCGTTAGTCCGGGATTTGAAGGAGACCTGATCATCTAGATCTAAAAGCTGAAAATCATTAGTCTCTAAGTATCATACCTCTTTTCAGGATTTTAAGGTAAGGTGGTTTTCCCTAAATTTTCGTTAGACTCATTTATCGTATGTGAGATCTTAACCCTATGATGTGGATTAACGACCATATGTTGTGATAGTAGTTCTGACAAGGACTTGTGATGGCATTAAATATGGATCAGGCAAAGGAGAGGATTGGGTCTGTAAAACCAATCCCTAAGTTTAAGAAGCGCACTGTGTTTGCCGTTCGAGATTGGCCACCGGGTTGTGGACCGGCTTCTGAACAACACCTTAGGCAGATAGCGGTTGTGTCGGCTACGGATAGCGTCGATGTAGAAAGTCTTGTTCTAATGATAATCAGGTGTGTAGATCTCTACCACACTAGTTAACTGTAATGTATATGTGTTATGGGCTAAAAAGCCGAAAAGAGGCTGTGTAGACAGTCGAATAAAACCCTAAAAGGGTCAGGCAAAGGATGCCAGGTACGTAATCATAGAAATCTCTATGTGTATCGATATATATATGTGAAGGCCTGTTTTCTTAAAGTTGGTATGATGTTTTCAATTTTTCATGTGTGTATGCATGGGGTGGGATTATGATAATGAATGGGAAGTGAATGATAGGTCACTTGGTGATCGGTGGTTAAACCACAAATTCAAATGTTAGGTCACATAGTGATCGGTGGCTATGCCACATTTAATGATTCCTGAATAATAGGAATAGGCAGTACGGCTGTCGTTATGGTGTGTAGCGGATGGAGGGTTGATTGTTGAAATCCCCAAGGTGTGATTGTTGGTACGGGTTGGTGTGTAGAGGTTGGAATTCTAGGATGGGTTGGGCTATTCATCATTTATTATTTATCATGTAATTATGATTGTTGCCTTTATGTATGGGCCAGGGCTCATAATGTGTTTGTGGGCCTCAGGTCGTTGTGTTCGGGATTTATACACTTAGTCTTGGTCACTCACCCTTTCATTTTACCTACTCTTTCAGATGAGCAGTAGGTCATGGATAGGGGAGCCGAGACGGACTCGGGGGGCCATCAAGTTTTTTTTTTATTCTATAGATTATTTTCGATTTTTCTTCAAGTTTTTAATTTTGGGAATATTTATGTAAATAAGGCCCCATAGTTTATATTCACCTAAGTAGTATTTAGTATTTGCAACTTATGAAATTATGTCAAAGGTTTAATTATACGAAATAATAATAATACAAGGTTTTTCTTTATGTCACTTATTTAATCAAATATTGTCTAATTAACTTACGATTTCCAAAACCAACAAATCAAAAGTTTTCAATGTACAACCCGTGGCATACCAGATCTGGTCAAAACGTATGGGTCGGGTTTGGGGTGTTACAAGGCGGTTCGATGTACTGGAGGACTCGGAGGTGGCCACACTACGAGCAGTTTCAGATTTCAATATTCTACTTTTCTTTATTTTGGGTTCATATTTTGTAATAAGGCCTCTCTTAAATTCCGGTTTTTAGTTTGGGATTTTTAGTTTATTATGTTTTAAATGTGCTCAACATTTGATCGCGGTTTTCCAAAACAATATCAGTTTTCAAAACACTTCGCTTTCGCAACTAAGTTGTAAATATCACGTTTTCATAAGTCAATTGTTTTAAATTAAGCTTCCGCATCAAACAAGGTTTTGAAGGTAATGACTTCTTAATAAATGTCGATTATTAATAACAATCGCAAACTAGGACTTTAGTTTTTAAATATCAAGAAGGGTTTTCAATGAAAACGCGGTTTTTGAAAAACATCTCAATGTGACACGCCAAATTTGGGCCTAACTTCTAGGCCGGGTGTGGGGTGTTACAAATACGGTATGAAGGATGTTTCTGTGTCTGTGGATTGAGTTAGAGGTGTTGTGAGGTATATAAGAGCATCACCATCGAGGTTGATAAAATTCAACCAACGGGTAAAAGAAGAAATGATAGATAGTAAGGCTCAATTGTGTTTAGATGTGCCTACTAGATGGAACTCAACATATATGATGTTAAAGGTGGCCGAAAAATATGAGCGTGCATTTGAATCATATGTACGTGATGACCATAATTTTTTTCTTCACCTTACTGCTGGAGATGGAGTTCCTACATTTGATGATTGGGAAATTGTTCAAAGAGTTATAAAAGTATTAGAGCCTTTTTATCATCTTACACTGAAGGTGTCCGGATCTTTGCATGTTACTTCTCATTCACTTTTTGAAGTATTGACGGATGTGCATTGTCTTTTTGATGGTTGGCAAAGTTTTGGAGATCTAGACATAATTTCTATGACTTCCAAAATGAAAGATAAATATAATAAGTATTGGGGTGAAGGAAACAAGATCAACATGCTAGTTTACTTGGCGATCATTTTTGATCCATGATGTAAAATGAGTTTTTTGGACATTGGGGTCAACTTGCTTTTTCCAAATGTTGCTAATGGCATCATGAAAATGATTGATAAAGAATTGCATTGCTTGTTCAACGAGTATTCTTCTAATGCCGGGAGAGTTCAATTGTTAGAAGGTAGATCTAGTTCTTCGACAAATCTTTGTAGTTCAATGGAAATAGATCAGTCAGAAATGAAAACGGGCTTGGCCAAACAAAAATACCTTAAGAAGAAGAAACAAGTTGGATTAGAAAGCAAATGGGAGTTGGATAGATATTTGGGTGAGGATGAAGAAGTAAACAATTCAAGTTCATTTGATTTACTGTTGTGGTGAAAAATGAACAGTCCTAGATTCCCTATTCTTTCACAAATGGCTCGAGATATTCTTGCTACTCCTATTTCAACGGTTGCCTCGAAAAGTGCATCTAGCACGGGTGGACGTGTTCTCGATAGTTTTAGAAGTTCTCTAACTCCTCTCATGGTCGAGGCTTTGGTTTGCACACAAGATTGGCTTCGGAAATCTAATGATGCCATCAATCTTGAAGATTATGTTGATGAACTTCAAACCATGGAAGATGGTCATATATAAATTTTAATTTATAAAATAAGCGTTTGTGTTATTTATATTAGTAATCATAATTTAACTAACTTTTGTTTTTAAATTTGCTAGACTTGTCAAAAATACCTGAAGATCAAGAAGGTAATATACTTAGCATTAGTTTATAAAGTTAAATGTTTATTTAATTTATTTTTGTTAACATTTTTATCATTTAACTAACTCATTCAATACTTTTACTAGATGTTTCAAGATTATCAACGCCAACGGTGTTTGAAGCACAAGAAGAAACTTAAACTATTCTATAATGGTTTTTGAACTGATGTGTTATTGTTATTAGTTTTGTAACATACTAAACCCGGCACAAACGCCACGACCGGATCTGGTATGTCACATGAAGAAATTTTTATAAGACATTGTGATCGTCTGAGATAAAAAGCTAAAAATATCATTTTGTAAACTTCAAGATCAGTAGTTCGTCTGAAAACTCAGTGTTCTTTTTACCACAAGATGTGATTAACCCCTACCTTGTTTTTCGGTGACGTTTTAAAACACTTGAGGTTGTATTAGTTTAAGATTTTTTATTTAGTTCCGGTCATGAAAGCGTTGGTTAAGTTGTAAGAAAACTTTTACTTAAATTTTATAAAGAAAACGTCTTACCATTTAATGCATAATTTAAAGTAATTAAAGTTCAAAGTAGAAAAACCAAATAGTTAATGGCCTTATTACAGCATAAAATTCTCAATATATCGAAAATTTAAAGCTAATAAGTTTAACTTAATGAAAAACGTGCATGGCCACCTCGAAGTCTGCTCCAGCCCAAATCCATGTATTAAGAGTCACCTGCAAGGGGTTAAACAGAAGGGGTGAGTCACGAAGACTCAGTGTGCAATTATTCCACATAAACCACAATTGGGCCTAAGCCCCCATATCTCAATCGGCCAAAGCCCAATCAATATAGTATACCAAAATAACCAATATGGTAACCCAACCCATCCTAATATTCCATCCTCTACACTCCACTCCATATATCCAACCTCAGCACTCTTGTGGGGATTTCTACAATCAACCCTCCATCCTCTACACTCCTCTTTGGCAGTCATGCTGACAGTCATACTGCTCAAAGTCGATATAATATGGTCTAGCCACCGATAAAAATGTGACCAAGTCACCGATATACAATATGGCACCGAGCCATCGAAATAGTGTGACAGAGTCACCGATATACACTTCCCTTTTACATCTTTATCATTTCCCAAATCCCATGCACATGCAAACATAGTATAATGAACATATCATATAACATCATACAATTATTATTTAGAGCACATGCACAATCATACTAACAACAATATTTATAAGGCTTAATCGAAGAACAACTAACCTGGTGTTACGATTTTACCCTTCATGCTTAACCCAATAGCCATTACCGAGTTTTCGGCTTTCAAACAGTTCACATAGACATTTTATACAAATAAGGAAAAGTGGGGTAATTACACACCTGTATACGAGGAGAACTAAACTCTCAATATTATCGACACTCTCAGAAGAGGGAACCACCACAATCTGTCTATTCAAATCCGAAGCCAGCCCACAACCCGGTGGAAAATCCCAAACGGCTGACACTGCGCGCCATTTGAACTTAGGGGTAGGGACTACGAGTCCAACCCCCTCCTTTACTTGATTGGCATTCGTATCCATGAAAAGATCTTGATCAGGAAACTGGGTTAAGGCAACGAAAAAGACAGAAAGAATAGGTACCCTAAACGAAGAAGTTCCTTACCTTGCTTAACAGAAACTGAAAACTAGGAGGGTTGGCCTAAGGAACCGATGGAGCCCCTAAACAGTCACCATGTTAGAATCAGTTCTCCAAATAGATCAAAAGCAGTGACCTTTCGGCCAAACAAGTTGTTAATGAACCCCTTACCACCCATTCGGTCAAAAATACTTACCAAACTCCTCTTGCAAACAGGTCACACAAAAAAGAGATAATGGAAACACACCCTTCGAGACAAGAGTGTGCCAAAAAGAGAGTCTTGCAATCAACTATTAGCAAAATCAACGGGAAAGTGTCTACACTTAACGCAACAAGGGAATTCGGCTTTCAAAAAAATAGAAAAAAAAAAGAAGAGAAAAGAGAAAATAAAAGCAATGAAAGAGATTCGACTATGGCACTTACAGGTTAGGCTATAAGGAAACAAGTATCAAGTGGAGGAAGAGAATTAGGGAGAGCACAAATCCAACTCTGATATTCAGCTAACACCAATGGAGCAAGAAGAAAGAAAGAATGAAACCAGAAGGTGTTTCGTTTATGAAGAAGAGGCAAGTAGCAAATGGTAAAAAGAATTGAGGGTACTAGGTTCAGTTGAAGAGCAAAGATGAGAGGAGAAAGGAATGGAGTAAGAGTGTTGCGGTTTTGGTAGAAAGGAGATGAATCAATGCTTGGGAAAAAAAAAGAACCAAAATGCAAAAGAAGAGAAAATGCTCACAAAATGTTTTGTGACCGAAAAATGCACACTAAGCTACCTAAGAACTAAGAAGATTCGGCCCCCCTCCACCTAACCAGAGTAGACCGTAACACACCCCCCAAACCTTCCCAAAACCGGCCAACCTCTCTCCCTCTCTCCACATCCCACGATTCACTCCCCTCTTTACTCTCCATCTTTCCTTTGAAATCCTCCAACAACCTTGACCCACTCAAACCTCCTACATCTTCTCTTGTCCACTCTTTCAAACATTTGACCATTCAACTCCCACTCTTCAAAGTCCAAGCCGAATCCACCACCTCTCCATCCTGATGCCAAAATAAACTCCAAAAAGGCAAACTATGAGACTCGAACCTACTCCCTCCTCCTCCAAGCTCCCCGTGAGACGTCAACCCCTTGATTCCTATGCGTCACCTTGCTAATTTACCAGACCCCATCTTGTGTTACCAATCACACACAATAACACATAAGACCTACTCCCTCAAGCTTTCCCCTAAAGCCCCCTAAAACAAAATTTAACCAAGGCTCCGGCTCGGACTCGAGCCTTCCTAAGACCTCCAACCACATCCAAATAGCAAGTGAAACAAGCCAAACACACAGAGACATGAAATGCAGAACACCCTAACTTGGATGTTACAGTTCTACCCCCTTAAAGAAATTTTGGCCT
This sequence comes from Gossypium australe, assembly GCA_005393395.2. NCBI lineage: Eukaryota > Viridiplantae > Streptophyta > Magnoliopsida > Malvales > Malvaceae > Gossypium > Gossypium australe. Next base: position 50,084,544 of record CM016614.1, read on the forward strand.
CGAAATTTACCTGGTCAAAAGAGATGAGGGTATTGCTGTCGCACTGCATCCTCAGGTTCCCACGTAGCTTCTTCTGTACCATGATTTCGCCACAAGACTTTGACGAAAGGAACTGACTTCCTCCTCAGGACCTTTACGTCTCGATCTAAGATCTGCTCTGGTTCTTCTTCGAAAGACAGGTCTGGTCTTACCTCAATCTCCTCCACTGGCACAATGTGAGACGGATCCGAACGATAGCGCCTCAACATCGAGACATGGAACACATCATGTATCTGTTTCAATTCCGAAGGTAACTCAAGCTGATACGCCACTGGTCCCACACGTTTCAACATCCGATAAGGCCCAATGAACCTAGGACTTAGCTTGCCCTCCATCCAAACCTCACAACCTTTTTCCACGGTGAAACTTTCAAGAAAACCCGATCACCCACTGCAAATTCTATTTCCTTACGCTTCAGATCTGCATATGACTTCTGCCTGTCGGATGCTTCCTTCAATTGAGCCCGGATCAGTTTAACCATTTCCTCTGTTTCTGAAATCAAACCCGGACCCAACAACTGTCGCTCACCCAACTCCGTCCAGCAAATAGGGGTTCGACACTTACGACCATACAGCGCTTCGTAGGGTGCCATCTGAATGCTGAATTGGTAACTATTGTTATATGCGAACTCTGCCAACGGAAAGAAATCCTCCCAACTACCCCTGAAATCGATAATGCAGCCTCTCAACATGTCTTCCAAGATCTGAATTACTCTTTCAGACTGAAAATATGTACACTATACTAATATAAATATAGTAGTGATAAATATAAGAGATGGTAGCATAGTAATAATAATAATAATAATAATAATAGTAATAATGATACTACTAATAACAATGATAATACTAATAGTAATATACAAATAAATAAATAACTACAGGATGATCATAATATAAATAAAACAATCAAACAAAATAAAAGAAAAACGAATATTTAAGCCTTTTAAGCGAATGAGGAGTTAGATTAAAATCAAATTAAAACGATGAGGGCCAACTTTGCAATAAACCAAGGAAAAGCGGGCAGGGATCACGTTGAAATACGATTGAAATTATGGGGCCAAATCTTAAAACCGGAAAAGGATGCGACAAGGGATACAATCGAAAAGCCTCGAACACGGGGGACCTAGGGCGTAAATAATCCCTTTTTGAGCGGGGTCGCGGATCCGGATCGCTGAACGGGTCAGCACGCGGAGCCCACAACTCCTCCCCACCCCAAACGGCGCCGTTTCCTCAATTATCAACAAACCCTACTCTCATTTTACCAAGGACCTAACCCCTCTCTTCTCCCTTCCTTAGCCGAAACCTAATTCCAGCCGCCTTAGAAACAAAACCGAACCCCCTTATTCGCTTTTCTATCGACTCCGAGGATTGCGCCATTCGACCTTCGATCCGTCATCGAAGTAGACGAACGGAGGCGCTTAACGTCGTTTTCTTGCCCATTGTTTTGGACCAAGACCCCGGCGAGCGTTTGACTCGAACTCACAGCCCCATCTCAGGTTTCGATTTATACAACGAGACCGGGTTCCGATGGCCGTCCTCTAACAGGTATTCTCTCTCCCCTCTTTTTTGTTATTTACTCACTTATGCTAGGAAATGGAGATTAATAAAAATAAACTACAGTAGATGAAAGCACAGTAAGTCAACCTTGAATTTCTTTTGTTTTTGTTTTTGATTTCGAACGATCGTCGCAAGGGATTACAAGAGTTTCCTTTTTTCCTTCGGTTTGCCCTCTGTAAAAACCAAAAATCCCTTCTTTTGTACACTGTTTTTATTTAGTTCCTCTTATTTTTGATTCGAGATTGTTTCTAGGCTTTTTCAAGAAGGGGAGCCGACCCCTCTGCATTTGTTTTGAACGGCTTTATAGCCGGAAGGTTGCAACCATTTTCTTATTCTATATGATTTGCTCCATGCTTCTCTGCTTTTTCTCGTTTCCTGTCTCTGTTGTGCGTCTTCTTTTGCAGGTGATGGATGGCTTGGGGCGTGCGCGAGTGTCCGGTCGAGGCGCGACAGTGGTTGTCAGAGGCATGGGCGAAGATGGTGCACGCGTGCGCGGGGCGCCTTGGGAGCTGCGGGTGTTGGGAAGTGCAGGCGTGCGCGCTGGTGGAACAGTCAGAGGGTCGCGCGTGGAGGACACGCGGTAGCCCAAGGGTCAGATGGAGGGTCGGAGTGCGTGGGCGAGTGTGCGGGCAGAGACCTTAGGGTTCCAGAAGAAATTTTAATTTTGGGTTGTTGGGCTTTAGATTTTGGGTTTCTATTTGGGCTAGCTGGTCTAATATTAAATCTGTAATTTGGGTTTGGTTTGTTTTGGGCTTAAACTGGGGTTTTGGGCCATCTTCTGTTGTAATTGGACATTTATTGGACTGATCTTATTTATTGGGTTTAATGGTCATTATTTTTGAACTGCTATTTGTATTTGGGCTTGGTATTGGCATTGGGTTTAATTTGTTTTATTTTTGGTATCGGTTTCTTAACGGGCCCCGGGTTTGATTGAGGATCCGGGCAAAATTGGGTTATTACAGCTGCCCCTCTTTGCTCATTGTCGTGAAACGAGAATAGAGCAAAGATAAAAGAAGAACTAATTTTGCCCGGTCTTGGCCAAATATAGATTCTTCGGGTGCTTTTCTTCCACTGCTTCCGCGTGATGACCCGTAGCTTCGATTCGTTTTTCCTCAATCTTGTTCATTCTTGAACTTGCTCCAACATGAGTTTATGACATGAAGAGATTTGTAGCTTTAATCTTTCGACTGCTCCGCTAGGACTTTTGAGGAAATGAATCTGAACTTTTCAAATTGCTTCCTTACCATCTTCGAGGAAACTTCGATCTTCATTCTACTGCCACTTCAGAAAGATATGGCCTGTAGCTTCATTGTGCCCTTGGTCAATCTTCTTTGTCCACTGGAACTTCTTCGTCAAATTTGTTCAACGCGACTTCAGCCTTATAAGTATATCGGTTTTTTTTTTTTTAAGTCAACAGGAATTGAAAGGTAGAAATTGAAAATACCTTAGCGCGTGACCCGATGCGTCAACATGAATTGATATTTTGAAAAGAAATGTAAAGACAGAAATTAAATACCTCGGCGTCTCCCGAGGCCCAACTCACCTCTTCGCATTATGAGTTGATTTTTGAACAGAAATTTAAAGACAGAAATTAAATACCTCGGCGTCTCCCGAGGCCCAACTCACCTCTTCGTATTATGAGTTGATTTTTGAACAGAAATTTAAAGACAGAAATTAAATACCTCGGCGTCTCCCGAGGCCCAACTCACCTCTTCGTATTATGAGTTGATTTTTGAACAGAAATTTAAAGACAGAAATTAAATACCTCGGCGTCTCCCGAGGCCCAACTCACCTCTTCGCATTATGAGTTGATTTTTGAACAGAAATTTAAAGACAGAAATTAAATACCTCGGCGTCTCCCGAGGCCCAACTCACCTCTTCGCATTATGAGTTGATTTTTGAACAGAAATTTAAAGACAGAAATTAAATACCTCGGCGTCTCCCGAGGCCCAACTCACCTCTTCGCATTATGGGTTGACTTTAACAAAGATTGAAAGTGCGGCGTCTGGTGGGACTCGGATGTTTTCCTTCTCTTTGGTTCGGTACAATTATCGTCAAAGCTTCTTGCTTCACTGGTGTACCTGTATGCGTTATGAGTGATGTTATCATGATATGCACGTGTTTATGCTTTGATGCCTGCATGATTATGTCATACGGCTTGGGTTCATTTGTCGTGTGTCTCTTTTTGTTACGACTCTCCTGATGACTTGTATTTATTGCTTCGACTTTTGACTTTTATCTCATGTTTCGTGCCCGTCCTCGAGTTTTATGAGTGATCTGTATTTCATGTATGTCCTCTTTTGCCCCTGTAACTTCAAGGTTCATCTTGTTGTGATCTGAGGGTGTAGGACTCGAATACCTTCCATTTATCCCACTGCGATTTTAGGACATAGGACTTGTCTCTTATTCAGCCCGATCTCTCGTTATTCGAAGGTACAGGACCTGTATCAGTTTCCTTCTAACGATCACTCTTCAGGTGACTCAACCAGATGTATGTGCGTGATGCGAGCATGAATGCAGCATGTCATTTTCCTTTCTTATTTTGCGCTTGGGTTATCAATTCCCATTTTCTATCTGGATTGTGTCACTGACATAGTGCCTGGTTATTTGCTCGATCCTCTTAATTTGGACCCAGGTGTTTCCAACCCTTAAGCTCGGTGAATCTTGAGCAATAATCCTGCTTCAGACTCCTGTATCGTTTAGAGATTTCCAGAGTAATATGCGAAACTCCTTTCATGAAAGTATTATTAGTCCAATAATCGTTATTTCAATGCAAAATGCTCGAAAACGATCACAATGATGGATGGGATGGGAATTTATTGGGAGTAGCTCGAATCAAAACTAGCGTATGTAACGAGGAAGCAAATTTATTTAGTGTATACTTTGAAAATATAAAGATAGCAGACTCGAAATGGGTAAAATGGTAACTGGGTGCCCCAAATATCGCAGCTTGAGCTTCTCTGTTCAAACTTCTTGAGGACCTTTCTAAATTCAATATGTGTATAGGGGATCCGGAGTACTTTGTCGATGCCCCAAGGCGCAACATTTCTTTTCGTTGTTATTTCTGCTACTGTATGCCCCATCAAAATTTGAGTTGCCCTTTTCGGGTTTTCAACTCAAACCCACCTTTGGTCTCAAAACGCCCTTTTGCAGGTTTTCGCTTTGGCCTCTCCTTTTTCTTCTTTTTCTTTCTTCTCGTTTTTTTTTTTGCCGGATTGGGCAGATCCTTTGTCATCTATCTCAGACAATACCCTTGTTTCTCTAGAACAGGCCTTCTTTACTGCCTAATGTCCTTCCTGGCTTGGCGTCTTCTTTCCTCTGAAGTCCTTGTTGCATGGGAGAGGATCTTCTTCAAGGCCCTATCATGAAATTTTCTAAGGCGATCCTTTCCGTCGTAAACTTGTTTCCTCTTGATCGCGACAGATAGCTCTTAACATTGTCCCTTCAAATTCACTTGATCACATCGGGATTGGATCTATTTCGCCTCATCCAACTTTAGCTCAGCCCGTGCCCCGAAAAAAAAGAGGGTTTTGACTTTACTAGGCAAAACCTAACGAGGGGGCGTTGCCCAGCAGAGGTCCTGGCCGAATTTTAACGATCATAAAAGGGTAAGCGTAACTTCTTTACGCCAACATTCACAAGTTTAGGTCATCTTCCTAACAATCTTTTTTTTTCTTTTTTTTTTTGTTTTGCATCATGGCCTTTTATCCTGGAAAATACCGCAAACTTTTGGCATTGTGCGGTTAAATATAACATTTTGTTTTTTGGTTGATTTTTTTTTTTTGAGTCTAGTGACCATCCGCTTTGTAATGTTGGCATATGAAGTGACCCTCACCCTCTTAGTAAAGAGATTAACCTCCACCGAAATTAATCGATGCAGACCAGAAGCTTTCGAGGAGACTGGGCTGATGGCGTCCATGCCCCATTTGTAGGAAAAGGCACATGAATCCTGTCATCCTTGATTTGGCGTTTGATGCAGTTTTTCTCTCTGGGTGGACCAGTAGCTCGAACCTCTTGATTGGCTTAGTCGGGGTAGAACCATCAGCATGCGGTCTTCAGATGTCCTTATGGACTTTTTCTATGACTTCCCTAGCTTTGTCAGTATACTCGTGCCTTAGTGGTCCCGACGTGGCCTGATGTGATCATGCGGAGACATATCAATAATGCCTTGCCTTGTTTCTGTAGTGGGCTGAGCTTCCGTCTTTATGTCATTCGTTAGCTCTTATTGTCTGCTGACACTTGGTAGGATTTTGTCATTCTTAGCAAGTTAGGGAATAAGTTGCGATCTCTGTCATCCTCCAAGTTCTTAGATCCCTCTAGACACATATTTCCTTGAAGGGGAGTCAATAATAATGTCGCTTATGTCATTGATATCTGGGGACCCATTGTGGGTGTGAAGGTAAAAAATCCAAAGAATAAATGATTCTAGGGATGATTATTGGTATGATGTGGTCATGAATAAAAATGCAGAAATGTGCGGAGTAAAATGTTAACGTTTAATTAGGACAATGCATTTAATTGAAATAACAATTCTGGAAACAAGCCTATTTCACAAAAGGACTCTTGTTGCCTCTAGGCTTAAAGCAACAAGCATGTTTTGAACATTACTCTAGATTAGCTAAAATACATGGATCTCTCCGTAGTCTCATTGTTCAAAACAAACCCGGGCGGGTGGGGGCGTATCGTTGAAACTTCTTTGATCGCGTCATCCCTTTTTGTTGCTGTGCTCACGTTCCTTTCAAGGTAGTTAGGACACGGATCCCCTATCGAACTACCAGTACCATCAAATCGTAAGACCCCTGCATCAATAAGTCCTTGTACCCTTCTCTTGAAAGCTATACAATCTTCTGTAGAATGCCCCTGGTTCCCAGCGTGATACATGCATCTAGTATTAGGGTCATACCATTTCGGGTATGGAGGTTTCAATGGTGCCATATAATGTGGCGATATTAATTGTTTTTCAAACAGTTTCAGGTACAGTTCCTCGCATGAGACAGGGATAGGGGTGAGTCAAGGTTTTTCAAGATTGGGTCTCGCCGGTCTTTGTTCGTTTTTGAGTTGGTTTGGAGCAGGTGGGTTATTAGGTGGGAACACGGTGAATGGACTTTGGTTGTCCCTACCTGTACCACCCATTTCCTTTCTCTTAGGGGTCTTCCGTGTCCGCTCTCTCCTTTCTGTTGCCTCTATTTGGACCATCGATTTAGTCCGGCCCTCGTCGTGATTAAAACATGAGCCCGTCGAGAAGTTCAACGGGGTCGAGTCATTATCCTGATATTGGGGCCTGATAATGACAGGTCCTCCATGCGACCGCGCGTCTGGTTGAGTTGGGATATTCCTCGGGGAATAAACAATTTGTTCATCATCCTCCGCACTGCCGACCACTTGGCCACCCCTCTTTTCAAGTCTTTCGGCAAGTAGTTGGGTTAATTGGCGCATCATATTCATTTGATCTTGCATATTCCGTTGAATTGCGGCCAACTGTTCTTGCATTAGTATTTGCCTTTGCTCTAATCTCTCCAACCTTTGTTCCATATCTCCTAAGTTAACTTGAATAATTTCACCTAATTAGGATTTCTCCACAAGTTTTGATGCATGCAATAGATGCATGACATGCAATGCAAAATGAATGCAAAAAGAAAGAGAGGCATTGATTATGAATTCGATTCCTATTAGAAGAACTTGTCTAGAAAGTGTGTTCCCTTAATGAAATGGACCGCATATACAGCCTCTTCCTTATAGTTCAGGCGAAAACACCAAACTTCTTCTTCGTTCTCGAATATTACAATCGTGTCCCGCCTCTTCTAGCTCTTTGTTGCTTGACCTAGGTCGTACCTTACCTTCCGCGGTGCTCATAACCTTCTGATGACTCCTGAACGATCCTTGTCGGTTTGCGTCTTCATACAAGCCTTCTTCCTCTTATCCAGAAGTTATGGTCATGTCCTATGAACTTTCTTAGTAGATGTCTCTTCTAACTTTTTTTTGCTCGATCTAGGCCATATCTTATCACTCACGTGTCCTCCATGGTGCTCATAATCTCCGGATGACCCCCGAACAATCCTTGTCGGCTTGAATCATCGAGCGAGGTCTTGTACTCTTTTGTAGGCTGTCAGCCTTCTCTCGTTGTTTACTTGGATTATGTTTGGGCAACCGTATTACAATCCACTTTATCAAGAAATTCATTTCCTTATGAAAAACTCCTCTTTAGCAATCGAATATTAATCAGTACCTTCTTTCTATGATGATGCAATGCAATGCAATCAAAGACAAAAGAAAACGCGTTAGCACCGGAGTAATAAAGTTTAGCAAGTGGTTAAGGCGATATGCTGCTAATGTATGTAATGCAGTGCAAATGCATGGTATGAATGCAAAAGAGGTGTCAACTCTGATTCAATTCCCCATAGAAAACTTCCTTAGATAACAAAGCTCTTTACATAAAGAGGTTACAAGAACGGCCTCGCGCTAACACCTAAGGCTTTAATCCTTGTCAGTAAGGAAGCTAATTCGCGTCCACGATCCGACTGTGTCTCGAACTGTATGCTCAATGTGTCGGCTTGTATAGCTAGAGTTTGTAAATACTCGGCCATTTCTCGCATCCGGATTATAGCCTCTCCCATGAGGTGATCTCTATCTTTGACTTGATTCAGGGAATGGTACAATTCCGCTTCCCTTCGTTCTTCATTCTCTTTCAAATACCCAATATGAGTCTGACATTTCAGCAATTCTATTTCTAACTCTTTAGTCCTCTTTTTCATTTCTTCGATCCTACTCAGACTTGCTTTTAACTCTCTTGCTGAGTTACGGTTTCGGTAATGGTCAAGGGACTTTTCCAATTCTGACACCCTTGTCTTCAATTCCTTTCTTCTGTTCTGACCTTCTGATACTTGCTTTTCTAGGATCTCGTTCTGAGCTTTCATTTCTCGGAACTTCCTTTCCCATTGCTCGGCTTTAGCTCTTTCTTCTTGCAACTTTTGTCGCCATTGGCTCGAAGTCTTTCCTAGTCCGGCAGTTCTCATCGAGAGGCGCATCTTCTTGTAGTCCCTCTTTAAGCTATCCAATTCTTCTTCGGCTTTGCTCTTCCCTTTCTGCACCTTTTCCGTCTCTGATTTCTGTATCTCTACATTTAACTTCAAAAACATCTTTTCCTCCTCCAACTGCTCGATTCTCTTTTCAAGCTCGGAACTTCGCTGTACGAAATCTTGCTTTATAATTTCTAATTCTGTTGGTATCACTCGCAATCGTTCCTCCAAAGATTGAGCATTATCTAAGGTTGGTCCCGGGATATTATCATTGATTCTCTTGCTCAGTCATGCTTTGTATTCAGAAGTTGCCGTTTCGCCCGCAGCTAGCCTCTTCATTCGATGTGTTTGTTTCCAAGCACTTGCCATTTCTTTGATCTTCTTCTTGTATCCCTCTCCCGTATAAGAGAACTCACTTTGGTTTAACCCATGTGTTGCCGGCACGAACTGTCTAGACTAGTATTGTCTCGCCGCTAGCAACGGGGTATACCCGATGGCTCCCCAAATTCTGGGTAGAGGTACCCAATTGAAGTCTCCGCATCTATAAAGTATCTCTCCAGGCATCATCCAAGGAGCTCTCCACTCAACGTCTTTTCCTTGAAGGTTCTGAAAAATTGCCATCCATCCCTCTTCTGTTATGTCCTCTCTTCTTGACATAGCCGCTTCCTCTTTTATTGGTGAATAGTCTCTATGAAAAGGTCGGCAAGAGACTTTGTCCACCTTCCAAAAATGCCCATGAAACCATACCATCAATAGTTGGGCGCATCCGATAAACCTTCCCTCTCCCGTTCTTCTGCATGCATTTTGCGATCTGAAAGTTTCCGCGAGAATTGCTGGGACAGGTGTGACTTGCTTATCCAATCGGTCGAACAGATCCACCACCGCTTCATCTACGTGCCTCAGGGCTTTTGGGAAGATGACTAAACCGTAAAGGCTTAGGGCGAAAATATCAACCTTCCTCCCCACGTCAGGGTGTGTCGAAATCAGATCCCTTAAATCCACCCAAGGAAAGCATCTCCCTTCACCCTTCTGTTGAATCTTGGCTGAGATCCACTGCTCACTCATTCCCGTAATCTTCATCAACTTCTTTGCCAAAGGAGGGACATAAGCAGGCCTAATATAGACCTTATCGACTTGCATCTCGGGAATACGAAGCAAAGTGGTGTATTCTTCTATTGTCGGCACCAAATCCACCTCCCCAAAAGTGAAATAGCTGTATGCGGAATTCTAAAATTGGACCATAGCCCGAAACAAGTATTTATCTATTTTGACATCCAACAAGTGAGATATGTCACCAAAGCGGTGGTAGAATATCTGTTTGGCTTCGTCTTCCCAATGGGTCCAGATATCCCGCAACTCTCGAAGCTCATTTTGCGTCACGCTAACACGGGTAAAGTCCCACAGTTCTGACGTATGACCCTCGACTAAGCTATCTCCTTCCCCGGACTGCAACTTTTCTGACCATGCGCGCACGGCCGCATTGTCCTCTACTTTATCAAGAAAGTCGTTTTCCATAGCAAACTTCCTATTTAGGCAACCGGGCAGAAATTGACACCTCTACTATATGGAATGTCATGCAAATCAACAAACAGAAACAAGTTAGTACTGCACAATCAAACAAGCAGAGTATCAATAAATGCTTATCAGGGTAACTATTTCGACATTATGCCTAGGGTAGGCTCTAGGGCTTCTATATGGGGTTCAGTTCTACAGAGGGGTACCTGAACCAGCAGATTCCTCGATCCTCACCCATTATAGGCTCATACAGACCAAGTTCGGTTCAAGGGGATACATTTCCCTACGGCCATGCGGAGGTGAAAACCTCACGAAACACGTAGGTACGTATGTCTCCCGGAAGCAATCCACTAGCCCATGCGGAGGTGAAAACCTCACGAAAGCTTAGTTTCTTACTTCCACTTAAAGGTGTGACCGACGGTCATGCAATGTAATGCCAAAATATTTCACGGGACTCGACACCATGGCACAAACGAATGCATCAAAGAGAAACATGATTTGTTTCAAAACATTTTTCCAACTTTTCCCAACAAAGGGACAAAAATCAATCAATTTACGGCCTGACTCTCGGGGTCCCCAGTGGAGTCGCCAAACTGTCGTAACCATTTTTTGACAAAACGGGAATCGACTTTAAAAAGAAGAGTCGCCACCGATCTTTTATTCGAGGTGTGATCGGGCCACCTTGTTTTAAAAAACATTTTAGTACCTTTTGGTCTACGATTGTTTGAGAAAAATGGGTTCGGGAGTCGGTTACGTACAAGGAAGGATTAGCACCCTTGCAACGCCCAAAATCGGTACCAGATTGATTGAAGTCGTCCCAATGCTGAAAACTTGAAAGCATTTAGGGGTTGAAAGGTTCTTAAAAAAAGGGATATTCCAAGTAGGATTGAGTCCTAAGATTTACCTTGTTCCAAAGGAATGAAAATGTCACATCCAACACGTTAGGACATAACATATTCATACTTCGATACCGAGACCATCCTTGGTCCTCAAATGTATGAGAAGGATATTTGGTTATTTTAGTTGACCGAAAAATAGACACCCAGCACGTTAGGATGTCATCTTTCGAGCTTCTAAATATCCGAATATTACCTTTGTTTTTCAAAATCACAATCTTATAAAATGTTGGAACTCGAAATACAGTTCATTAGTTCAAGGATGAGAGGCGTAAACGTAACCACAAGTACGCAAATTTTAAAAATATTGATCGACGACCTATACAATGTTTTACATAACAAAATAAAATAAAATGAATATCAATAATAGAAATGGCAAGTAATGGACAAATGATGACATGTACACGTATACAGATAATATAATAACTGTAGCAATGATAACAAAAATATTAATGATAATAACATAGTGAAAATAAATGTAATAGTAACACGTAATAATATCGAAAATAATAGTAATGGTAATAATAATAAAATAACAATAATGATAGGAAACATATATACTATGCTAATAGGAATATGGTAATAACAATAATAATAATAATGATAATAATATGTACTGATATAGATATGGTGAAAATATTATAACAATATTAGTAGTAATACGCGATATATACAACGTGCGAGCACGAATATAATATCAGTAATGAAAGTAATATATACAAATAATGATGCAATAATAATAATGGTAGTAACAGAAAATATGTACACTATACTAATATAAATATAGTAGTGATAAATATAAGAGATGGTAGCATAGTAATAATAATAATAATAATAATAATAATAATAATAATAATAGTAGTAATAATGATACTACTAATAACAATGATAATACTAATAGTAATATACAAATAAATAAATAACTACAGGATGATCATAATATAAATAAAACAATCAAACAAAATAAAAGAAAAACGAATATTTAAGCCTTTTAAGCGAATGAGGAGTTAGATTGAAATCAAATTAAAACGATGAGGGCCAACTTTGCAATAAACCAAGGAAAAGCGGGCAGGGATCACGTTGAAATACGATTGAAATTATGGGGCCAAATCTTAAAACTGGAAAAGGATGCGACAAGGGATACAATCGAAAAGCCTCGAACACGGGGGACCTAGGGCGTAAATAATCCCTTTTTGAGCGGGGTCGCGGATCCGGATCGCTGAACGGGTCAGCACGCGGAGCCCACAACTCCTCCCCACCCCAAACGGCGCCGTTTCCTCAATTATCAACAAACCCTACTCTCATTTTACCAAGGACCTAACCCCTCTCTTCTCCCTTCCTTAGCCGAAACCTAATTCCAGCCGCCTTAGAAACAAAACCGAACCCCCTTATTCGCTTTTCTATCGACTCCGAGGATTGCGCCATTCGACCTTCGATCCGTCATCGAAGTAGACGAACAGAGGCGCTTAACGTCGTTTTCTTGCCCATTGTTTTGGACCAAGACCCCGGCGAGCGTTTGACTCGAACTCACAGCCCCATCTCAGGTTTCGATTTATACAACGAGACCGGGTTTCGATGGCCGTCCTCTAACAGGTATTCTCTCTCCCCTCTTTTTTGTTATTCACTCGCTTATGCTAGGAAATGGAGATTAATAAACTACAGTAGATGAAAGCACAGTAAGTCAACCTTGAATTTCTTTTGTTTTTGTTTTTGATTTCGAACGATCGTCGCAAGGGATTACAAGAGTTTCCTTTTTTCCTTCGGTTTGCCCTCTGTAAAAACCAAAAATCCCTTCTTTTGTACACTGTTTTTATTTAGTTCCTCTTATTTTTGATTCGAGATTGTTTCTAGGCTTTTTCAAGAAGGGGAGCCGACCCCTCTGCATTTGTTTTGAACGGCTTTATAGCCGGAAGGTTGCAACCATTTTCTTATTCTATATGATTTGCTCCATGCTTCTCTGCTTTTTCTCGTTTCCTGTCTCTGTTGTGCGTCTTCTTTTGCAGGTGATGGATGGCTTGGGGCGTGCGCGAGTGTCCGGTCGAGGCGCGACAGTGGTTGTCAGAGGCATGGGCGAAGATGGTGCACGCGTGCGCGGGGCGCCTGGGGAGCTGCGGGTGTTGGGAAGTGTAGGCGTGCGCGCTGGTGGAACAGTCAGAGGGTCACGCGTGGAGGACACGCGGTAGCCCAAGGGTCAGATGGAGGGTCGGAGTGCGTGGGCGAGTGTGCGGGCAGAGACCTTAGGGTTCCAGAAGAAATTTTAATTTTGGGTTTCTATTTGGGCTAGCTGGTCTAATATTAAATCTGTAATTTGGGTTTGGTTTGTTTTGGGCTTAAACTGGGGTTTTGGGCCATCTTTTGTTGTAATTGGACATTTATTGGACTGATCTTATTTATTGGGTTTAATAGTCATTATTTTTGAACTGCTATTTGTATTTGGGCTTGGTATTGGCATTGGGTTTAATTTGTTTTATTTTTGGTATCGGTTTCTTAACGGGCCCCGAGTTTGATTGAGGATCCGGGCAAAATTGGGTTATTACACTATATTATTATCAAATGAATTTTACCTTGTCACCAATGGGAATGTATAAGGGGTGTCCACTCGGGGACGTAAAAATGGTAGTCTCCACCATGCCCATGACTGCAACAAGTGCAGGCAACCACCGATTGACATCTTATTCGGTTATGTTGCCCGGTACAACTCCTGGTACAATGTGGCCAACACAGCTGATCCCCAACTTAGTTGATCACATTCTTTGAAGTCGACCAGACGTAGTAGTCACCTTATGTATGCAAAATTTCAAGATTTATTGGGCATTAGAATACCCTGATTAACCTCAAGATGAATGTTCAAGCGTATTTTTCTTTTTCAGAGGTAGTCATGTGATCATCAAGTTTATCGAAATTATCTTCCAACTATTTCATCTCTATCCGGCCACCTTGAAACTTGTTCGGCACCTTCCCTAAAAATGCCTCCAAAGGTCCTCCTTACCAGGAACGGCCATTGCCCCTATAACGAATGGCCCGTCCACCGCTAAACTGAGTTGTAAAGTTATGTTCTTGAGCGTAATTGTACACTTATCGCATGGAAGATGGAATGGGTGTGTTTTAGGTCTCCATCTTTCCACCAATGCGTTGATAAGTGTGGGATCCAATTTACAACCCCTAGCATACGGTACGCATATAAGAATCCCACATCTTGCAAATGACCACGAATTACATTGGGTGCGCTCTTTAATAAATTGTGTATAAACCCCTCCAAAACCCGATCATCTGCCTATTTATATCAACAAAATAATTTAAAATTTTAAAAACATTAAAATTAACTTAATTAAAATTAATAAAAAATTCATAACATTGCGAATTATGCGGAGGAAATGTACTTGTCGTCGAAATGAATAACAGAACTTGTAGCTTGTGAAAATTAATCAAAATTAATAATTTACGAAATAATAAAGTAAAACTAGAATATTTTACACAAATTTAATGGAAAATTTGGAACTAATCTTGAGAGAATTGAAAGAAATGTATTTAAGTGAAAATAGTGGAAAATGACTTGAGTATATATAGGAAAAATTTATTGTTGGATCATTTATAATTTTACTATTGGCCATATTTGAAATTTAATAATTGGGAATTTACTATTGGAGGAAAGTGCGTTCAGTGTCTAGTTGGACGCGTTTTTACACTCATTCTCTCCAAAATCAGCTTATTTTCCTAAATTTTAAAAAAAATTAGCCTATTTGAGAAAATAATTTTTTTATTTTTAGCATATTTCCCTTATTTAGCGTTACAGTTGTTTTTCATTTTTAGCATTATTTATTTGGTGCTTTTTATTGTGTTATTTAACATTTTTTCTTGTTTTATTAAAGGTTTTTTTTATGTGAAAAGTTTTATGCATGATATCTTTTTATTGTGAAATAAGTCATGTCACTACCAACACATCAAGTGAGTTTGGTGGTTAAGATTGATATAGGTCATAACTTTAAGTATGTTCTTTGACTTATATATGTTCATTGATACATATGTGTTAAATTCTTTATCGAGAAAGCTTAGATCATATTTTGATCCATGTTTCAAGCTAGTTTTTCTTTTTCTTTTTTCTTTTATTGTTTGGTTTAAATCTGTCAGAGGTTCTTATACTTTTTGAAATTTAAAATTTAATCATTCTACTTTTTTATTTAGAAATTTTGTTCTCACCATCTAATTTTGTCATTAAAGTTTGTTAATATTGGATTCAACAGGGAAGGATGCAAAGGGAAGGAGAATGGTTGTTGAGAAGGTTGGTTCACCCAGTTTGGGCAGAGAGCCGGAGGCTATAGAGAATGATGGTGGGAAAAGTTTGAAGGCTAATGGTTGGGAGAATCTTGAGAGAGTATAGGCTTAATATTCTTGAAGGGTCGATTCCCTCTTCATCGTTCTTAAAGGTATTTATGGGTAGGGGTTCTGTGTAATATGGTGTTAATGTGTTGGACTTGTCATCTAGCCGGAGCACATGGGAAGAATGTCTTCAATGGGATGAGGATGTCTGTGAAAAGACAAATCTTGTCCTTCAACTTGACTCTGATTAGATAAAACAATTGAACTCACGTGATGCTTAGTGACTAAACAGTTCCATGTTTCCAATGAAGATCGAGCCGTCTGTTGCCCAGATAGTCACTTCGGGAGGGTGAGTTCACAGACATCTCCTAGGTTTGGCGCGTGTCTTGTCGTGGATGGGGTATAACAAAGTTAATGATGTCAAAGGTAAAATCACTTTTTTAGCCATCAACATTTACAATTTTTTTGTCAAACTGGTCCTTACCTTTAAAAGTATATAGAAAAATTTAAAAAATTTTCATATTTTAAATAGAAAAACATAAAAACTTATAATTTATAATTTTAAAAATTATAATATGAAAAAAATAATAAAAAAATAAAATCATTTTTAAAATACAAAAAATCTAAAATTCAATGTTATCTAAACCAGACTGTCTACTCAGATTCAAAACTGATCGGGGTATCAGTCTGGTGAGAGTTTAAAAAACCGATTGACCCGTTAATTGGTATGGGCTAATTGAACCGATGGTTGAACAAGTTTTGAATTAGTCTGACAAATTGGTTCCCAAAACAACTAGCTCAAAACAAATAAATTATTAAAAATTATAAAAACTGGTTCAACTGCTAGTTCAGTTTGTAACCTAGTTCAACCGTTTGTAGCCTAGTTCAACCGATTTGTACTGTTCACGGGTCAACCAATTTTTAAATTTTTTTAGCTCTCAATATTTATATTTTTTTGTCAATTTAGAACATACCCTTTAAAATTATGTAAAAAATTTTAAAAATTTAAAATTATTATTTTTTCATATTTTAAACAAAATATAAAAAGTTTAAAATCATATTTTAAAAAATGAAAAATATTTAAAATTCAAAAATAAAGAATAGTTTTTAAACAATATTTTAAAAATATAAAAAAAATCCAAAATTCAGTGTTGTCTAAACTTGGTTGATTGAACCAAGAATCAGCTAATGGCAAAGCTAGAAATTTTTTTGGGGGGCAGAATTTAATTGTATATTTTTCGATAGTAAAAATACAATTTCACCATTTTAATAGTTTATATCATTATAATTTTTAAAGGATTAAATCAAATTTTTATCATTTTTGAGGGGTCAAAGTGAAATTTTACCATTACTAATTTAAAATTTTATAATTTATAAAGAGTCTAAATGGAAAATTTATAATTTTAGAAGGGTCGGGGCCCCTGCTAGCCCCCCTTGGCTCCACCACTACAATCAGCTAATGTATTGGTCTAATGAGTGGTAAAAAAAAATGATTGGCCCACAAACTGGTACGAACTTGTTGAACCCAATTAAAAATCAATGGAACCGATTTTATATTTTTTTAAATATTTTTAGTTTTATTTTTTTAATAATTTATTTGCTTTGAACTTGTTGTACAATCGTTTTGGGAATCAATTAATAAGACAAGTTCAAAATCAGTTCAACTGCCAGTTCAATCAATCTGTGCCAATCCGATACTCCATTCGGTTCCTGGTCCAATCGGTCCGACTAGTCGGTCCAGTCAAATTTAGATAACATTAAATTTTGTAATTTTTTATATTATAAAATTATTTTTTATTTTTTGAATTTTAAATTTTTTTATTTTTAATAACTTTTAATCATTATTTTTAAATTTTTATTTTTATTTAAAACATGAAAAATATTAATTTTAAAACTTTTTTTATGTACTTTTAAAGATAAGGATAAAATTGACAGAAAAGTGTAAATGTTGAGGGCTAAAAAATGATTTTACCTTTGACATCGTTAACTTTAACGGCAAAATTAAACGAAAAGATTGAAATTTTTAAATAAAAAAAAATACAGGAACGCAATGTTTCAAAATTAAAATATAGAAACTAAATTTTAAATTTTAAAAAGAGTAGAGGAATCTTCTTGAGTAAATTATCCAAAAATGTCATTATTAAAAAAATTACTAGATTTGGCTGTATTTTCTAAAAATTACGGGACTAACCGTTTTGACAGAAAAACGTTGGAAGCGCTTTCTAACCCCAAATTTTTTTTTATTTTTTTGGTGCCACCTCTTATGAAAGTAGAACTTACAAAAAAAATTTTATATAGACCTCAAGTCTCATTTTCCTTATTTTCTTAAGCAATGTGGGATATAAGTCTATATAGGCTCATAATCTATTTGCAGTTTGTTCCTACACAACGTGAGATTGCTTACTCTTTTTTCTTTGGTGAATTACAAGAGGAGGGCAAAGCCTTAACAGCAACGTGACTAATGTGACTCAAACCCAGACCACACTTGGGGCGATTAACACCATGACTATCAAGCCAACACACGGGATTCGGATTGCTTACTCTTTTAACTAATAACATAAGATTAAATGCTATACATATTATCATCAATACGAAAATAGATTATGAGCTTATATAGACTCATATCTCACATCGCTTAAGAAAATAAGGGAAATGAGACTTGGAGTTTATATAAAGACATGTTTTGTAAGTTTTATTTTTACAAGAGGTGGCACCAAAACAAAT
Organism: Gossypium australe; assembly: GCA_005393395.2. Classification (NCBI taxonomy): domain Eukaryota; kingdom Viridiplantae; phylum Streptophyta; class Magnoliopsida; order Malvales; family Malvaceae; genus Gossypium; species Gossypium australe. The sequence goes on from CM016614.1 coordinate 50,102,607, forward strand.
TTTAAAAAAAAAATATTGGGGGTAGAAAGAGCTTCTAGTTGGAAGCGTTTTTCTGTAAATCCATTGAATGCTCTTTTAGTTAAAAGCGTTTTCATTATTTCAGCCTAGTCTCGTAATTTAAAAAAAAAAACCTAATTCCGTAGTTTTTTTAAAAAAATGATAATTTTGGGAAATCTACTCTATCTTCTTAATATATTTAAACCTCCTGTCTTTTGTTTTGAGGTTTTGTTTGTATTGCCTTTGAGGGGTGTACGGGAAAGCTTAGATTTCCTTTTACTTGGCCTCTGTCCCTTTTATGAAAGAAAATGTTCTTTTTATGAAAAAAATAATCTAATACTGATTGTAAAGTATATTTAGACATAAGCCTGCTATAAAATAAAAGAAAATTAACAAGGGCTCCTTATCAATTTGATTATTAAAATAAATAATAACTTATTATATGGCATCATTTATATAATAATTTTGCATAAGAGATATTAGACTATCAATTTGATTTTATCTTTTTTGAAAAATAAAAACAAATTACATCAAATTAATTGTTCAAAAGCACCACAAGCTTTATCTTGTTGAAGAGCTCCTAACACCTCATTAGGCGGCACATCAGAAATTTGTAAGCTTGACTTCCATACTAAGCAAAGATTAACCAAACAGTCCGCAATTAGATTTTTCCCTTTGGGCACACAATGTCCTTTAGAACGCATAATCCTTTGAACCTGTCTAAGTACTGTGATGCCTGAGTCTTCCAACCCCTTATCTGTCAAGGCCTTAGACACATCTGAATTATCTGTCTAAACTGTGGCCCATTTGAATCCTTTACTTAACAGAATAAGGATCCATCTAGGATACCCTAGAGTTCAGCCTCAAAAGGAGTACAACTACCTAAGTAGCGATTATATCCCAAAATCCAATTGCCTGCCTGATCTCATAACACACCACCAGAGAAGCATTCCTAGTGGCTAGCTCCACTACACCATCAGAGAATAGGTGAACCCACATTCTTTCAGTGTGTGTTTGGTAACACACATTTAGGGAATTAGGCTTATAAATGTTCTGACTGGATTCAAATTGTTGTGCCCAACTAAAGGAAGCTTTGACGGTTTCGTAAGTTGACCAAGTAACGTTCTGAAAGATAAAGAGATTTCTATTCTTCCAAATTCGCCAACTAATTAGACCAAAGAGACATGACCAAATAACTCCACGGTCCAACAATTTCATGTGACAACAATGATTAGAAGAAAACCAAGTTTGAAAAGGGTTAGAAAAGAACATGTTTTGCTGTTCAATTGGGACCACATGCATACACATTTCCAACTTAAAACTTCTCATTCATATGCATAACCTTCTTATTATGGGCCTACGAGGCCTTAAACATACATCCGAAAGGATTTGAAATTAAACCGGAACTTTTCGTTCATTTAGAAAAATTTTGTCTAAACAAGGGCCACACGCCCGTGTGAAATGGTACACGCCCGTGTGGGTAGGCCATATGGTCACAGACGCCCATGTCCCTAGCCCGTATGGAATTTATTTTTCATTTCGAACCTACAAGGGTTTTCACACAGCTGGACACACGCCCGTGTCCTTCACACGGCCTAGACAAGCCCGAGTCCTCACCCGTGTGTGAAAACCTGGGTATTTTGTTTATGACGTCAGCAATCTCATAAGGGGCACACGACCGAGGCACACGCCCGTATGCTGGCCCGTGTGATGAATCGCATTCTCGCAAATTTGATGCAGGGGACACACGGCCAATTAACACACCCATGGGGCTGACCGTGTGTCATACACGGCCTAACACACGCCCGTGTGTATACATGTGTGGACAATTATAAGAATATTTTCCAAATCAATTGCCACCCTGAAACATAAACTCGTATATACCAACACAAGCAACACATAACATGGCAATAATACACTATGAAAAATCACTAAATCATCACTCATACACTTCACAAAACTCATCATCATTAAGTATATGAAACTTGACAAATATTGGCCAATCCCCAATGGCCATTTGCAAAATGAGTGTATAACATTAATAGCCAACACTTTGGCTTTCAAATATGACATAACTCAAAATGACCAAGTTCCTATACATGCCATACCCAAAATAAAACAATTTTACTATACCAAAAGAATGATTGACAGTGTGATCCGAACTCTGACGTTCTACGATCCCCGAGCTAGCTTGGCGATACTAAAAGGAAAAGGAAAAAGAGAGGGCTAAGCATATAGCTTCGTAAGTTTGCATGAATTAATATAGCAGCATAAGTACTCATGGTAAAATCCATTCATCTCATAGAACAATAGCAACACAAGTTCTCAAGTGCTTAGGCATACTTACTCATACTCACTCTTACCATCATACATCACATTATGGTTTCATAACTTGGATTTTACTCATGGTACCTGTATCACTTAGTCACATAATTTAGCACTTATGCTAACTTGAACATAAACTTAAATCATCATCATCCTTAACATAAATGGAACTCATTATCATCCTTGTATAATTTAGCTCTATATCATCTTTGCCTACTTAGTTCTTTTGCTCGTTGAACTACTCGGAATATTAGAGGATACTCAATCTCATCATACATGTATCGAGATGCCAATGCCATATCCCATATATGGTCTTATATGGGATCATCTCTTGATGTCGATGTCATATCCCAGATATGGTCTTACACGGGATCTCTTAGGTCGATGTCGATGCCATGTCTCAGACATGGTCTTATATGAGATCGTACATAGATGTCGATGCCATTTCCAAGACATGGTCTTATACGGGACCTTCTTTATTCGATGTCGGTGCCATGTCCCAGACATGGTCTTATACGAGATCTACATCCGGTGCCGATGCCATGTCCTAGACATGGTCTTATATGGGACCTACATTTGGTGCCGATGCCATGCCCCAAACATGGTCTTATACGAGATCTACATTCGGTGTCGATGCCATGTCGCAAACATGGTATTATACGGGACCTACATTTGGTGCCGATGACATGTCCTATACATGGTCTTATACGGGACCTACATTTGGTGCCGATGCCATGCCCCAGACATGGTCTTATATGGGACCGTCATTATCTCATGTTGTGACATAGGTATATCCTCGTTATTCTAAAATTTCAACCGGGAATTCACTTAGCATAATCTCATCATTTTCTCATTAAGTCATCTTCAATGAATTTCATGGAAATGATATGCATTTCTCAAAATAATAAGTATTTTAAACATAATAACATATGTAACATTAATTTCACACAAACTTACCTCGGTACTCAAAATGTGTGTGGATGTTCAATTTAGTCCAACACTTTGTCCTTACCTCGGTTTTGATCCGGGCTTCGTGTTTCTTGATCTATAATAACAATTTCACTTGTTTAATACTCACCTTGACTAAATTGACTCATAATTCATACTTTTGAAAAATTACGATTTTGCCCATAAACTTTCACATAATTACACTTTTGGCCCTAGGCTCGTAAAATGATTTTCATTCTACTTTTTTGTATTTTAAGCCTAGCCGAATTATTTTCTTAACTACAAAAGCCCTTAATTTCTTCTATTTCACTCATGTATGACCAATTTCATAACTTTTGCAATTTGGTCCTTTTATGCATTTTTCATGAAAATCACTTAGAAAAAGATGTTTATCATACATCAAATTTTCATATTCTTCCATAAATCATCAAAATACATGCATGTCATACATGGGTAAATTTTTTAATATAAACCCTAGCTCAAAATATGGCTAGAAATAGCTAAATCGAGCTACGATGATTTCAAAAATACGAAGAACATTAAAAACGGGGCTAGAGGGTACTTACAATCAAGCTTGAAAGATGAAGAAACCCTAATTATGGTGAGCTTGAGAATTTCAGCTATGGCGTGAAGAAGATGGACACAATTTTGACTTATTTTCCCTTTTTAATTCATTAATTAACCAAATGACCAAAATGCCCTTAAGGCCCTTCCTTGTGATTTTTCCTTCCTATGTCCATTTTTGTCCATCTTGACATTTAATGGTCTAATTGCTAAATAAGGACCTCTAGTAATTTTTATAATTCTATTTCATACTTAAATATTCTAGAATCTCATATTTTCTAATCTTTGCAGTTTAGTCCTAATAGACAAATTGATCACTAATAAATAAAATTTCTTCATGAAATTTTCTCACTATCATGTAAACACATCATAAGCCTCATAAAAATCATAAAACACATATTTCTACTTCGAATTTGTGGTCTTGCAACCACTATTTCGACTAGGCCCTAAATCGGGCTATTACAATTCTCCCCCTTAGGGATTTTCGTCCCCGAAAATCTTACCGGTGAAAAGGTTTGGATACTGGTTTCTCATAGCCTCCTCAGGCTCTCATGTAGCCTCTTCTACCCCATGTCTTTGCCACAATACTTTCACAAGGGCTATACTTTTATTTCTTAACTGTTTGACTTCTCGGGCTAAAATCTTAATCGGTTCTTCGCTGTAAGACATGTCGGGTTGAATTTCTACCTCTGTCGGTGTGATCACATGCGAAGGATCTGATCGATAATAACATAGCATAGACATGTGAAACACATCATGAATCTTCTCTAATTCAGACGGTACGGCCAATCGGTAAGCTATCGGTCCTATCTTATCAGTAATCTCATAAGGTCCAATAAAACGCGGATTCAAGTTGCCTTTCTGGCCAAATCTGAGAACTTTCTTCCATGGTGACACTTTCAAGAATACTTTATCACCAACTTGAAATTCAATCTCTTTCCTTTTCAAGTCCGAGTAGGATTTTTGTATATCAGAATCAGCTTTTAAACAATTTCGAATCACCCTTACTTTCTTTTCAGTTTCTCTAGCCAGATCAACCCCGTGAATCTGATTTTCTTTGAGTTTAGTCCAATATAAAGGCGTTCGACACTTACGCCCATACAAAGCCTCATAAGGCGCCATTTTCAAACTCGACTGAAAACTGTTATTATAGGCAAACTCTACCAACAGTAGGTACTTTTCCCAGCTACCTTGGAACTCAAGAACACAACATTGGAGCATATCCTCAAGTATTTGTATTAATCTCTCTGACTGTCCATTGGTTTGGGGGTGAAAAGCTGTACTAAAACTCAACTTTGTCCCCAAAGCATCTTGCAACTTTTTCCAAAATTGGGATGTGAATCTCGGATCTCTATCCGATATAATCATAAAGGTACTCCATGTAGCCTCACAATCTCAGAAACATACAAGTCTGCCAACTTATCAAGCGAATAATCAACATGTACAGGTATGAAATGGGCCAACTTCGTAAGTTTATCTACCACAACCCATACGACATCTTTCTTGTTCGGTGTCAACAGCAAACCCTTTATAAATTCCATAGTAACACGGTCCCATTTCCACTCGAGAACCATGATAGGTTGAAGCAAATCCGAAGGTACTTGGTGTTTAGCTTTCACTTGCTGAAAAATTAAGCATTTTGACACAAACTCCGAGATGTCTTTCTTCATACTCGGCCACCAATACCATTTCTTCACGTTGTTATACATCTTGGTGCTACCCGGATGTATAGATAGACATCATCTATGTGCCTTATGTAAAATCTTTTAGATGAGCTCATCATTCTCGGTACACACTCTGTCTCTGAACATCAAACATCCATTAGAATTAGTCTGAAAGTCGGACTCAACACCCGACTCACATTGAACTCTTTTGGCTTGCAAGTCATTATCATCTTTCTGAGCTTCACAGATCTCTTGGAGAAACACCGGCTAGCCCTCAACTCAGCTAGAATGGAACCATTGTCTGATAAAGTCACCCGTGTATTCATAGCCCTCAAAGCAAATAGGGATTTTCTACTCAAAGCATCGGCGACTACATTCGCCTTCCCCGGGTGGTAATCAATCACCAATTCATAATCCTTTATCAACTCTAACCATCTTGGTTGCCTCAAATTCAATTCCTTTTGAGTCATCAAATATTTTAGGCTTTTATGATTGGTGAATATCCGACATTTTTCACCATACAAATGATGTCTCCATATCTTCAATGCAAACACAATGGTAGCTAACTCTAAATCATGCGTCGGGTAATTCTTCTCGTATGGCTTTAACTGTCTAAAGGCATATGCTATCACCTTGCCTTCTTGCATAAGCACACAGCCCAATCCATTCAAAGATGCATCATTGTAGATCACAAATTCTTTTCCCGGCTCAGGTTGCACTAGAACTGGAGCCTTGGTCAATAATGCCTTTAGTTTTTCGAAACTCTGTTGGCACTTCTCTATCCATTCAAACTTCACCTCTTTTTGTAACAACCTCATCATAGGTATAGTTATCATGGAGAATCCCTTGACAAACCGTCTATAATAGCCAGCTAGGCCCAGAAAACTTCTAACCTCGGATACATTTTTCGATGGTTTCCAATCAACAATAACTGAAATCTTACTTGGGCCGACTCGAATTCCATCTCCCGAGACAATGTGCCCCAAAAATCCAACCTCTTTGAGTCAAAACTCACTTTTGCTAAACTTGGCATACAACTGATTATCTCGTAAAATTTGTAAAACTATCCTCAAATGCTCGGCATGTTCATTCTCATCATGAGAATATATCAGTATACCATCAATAAAAACCACGACAAATTTATCCAAGCATGGCTTAAAGATGCGGTTCATTAAATCCATAAACACAGCAGGGGCATTTGTTAAACCAAAAGGCATAACTAAAAATTCGGAATGCCCATACCTCGTCCGAAATGCAGTTTTTGGCACATCTGAGTCTTTTACCCTCAACTGGTAATAACCGGACCTTAAGTCTATCTTGGAGAACACAGTGGCTCCCTTCAATTGATCAAATAAATCATCAATCCTTGGCAATGGGTACTTATTCTTCACAGTAACCTTATTGAGCTGCTGGTAATCTATACATAGTCTCATGGAACCATCTTTCTTTTTCACAAATAATACTGGAGCACCCCACGAAGAATAACTCGGTCTTGCAAAACCTTTGCCCGTCAACTCTTGCAACTGTACCTTCAATTCCTTCAACTTAGTTGGAGCCATTCGGTATGGAGCAATCGATATAGGTGTCGTACCAAGAGCTATCTCGATGCCAAATTTAACCTCTCTAACCGAAGGCAACCCTGGTAGTTCTTCTGGGAATACATCTGGGTACTCACATAATATCGACACTAATTCAATCTTTAACTCAGTTTCTTTAGCATGCATAACAAAAGCAAGATATGCTTCATACCCCTTTCTTACATACCTCTGAGCAGACATATGAGAGATCACTACAGGCGATCTATCTTGTTCATCTGATTCCACACGAAGAGTGTCCCCATTCTCACATCTCAATTCAGTGTATTTCTTTCCATAATTTACTATCACATCATGAGTGGTTAACCAGTCCATACCAAGAATTATATCAAATTCATCAAATGGCAATAGCATAAGATTTGCCTTAAAATAATGACTGATAATCATCAATGGGCAATCTTTGCATACCTTATCCACTAATACACTTTTGCCTAAAGGATTGGACACTTTTATCACAAACTCTGTAGACTCAACAGGCATGCTCATGCTAGATACTAATTTCATGCAAATGTATGAATGGGTAGAACCCGGATCAATTAAAGTAACAACATTAGTATCATGGAGAGAAAATGTAACCGTAATTACATCAGGGGATGATGGCTCTTCGCGGGCGCGAATGGCATAAGTCTGCGTAGGCGCTCTACCCTCAGATCTTGCAGTCTACTCTCTAGGAGTACTCTTACTACTCATCCCACTTCCCGGGTTTCTCTGTTGCCTCCCTCTAGTAGTGTTTTTCGATCTCGCACTCTATTTTCTCTTTTTCAACCATCTCGGGGAATTCTCTAATAAAATGATCTTGTGGACCACACTTAAAACAGGCCCTCTCATGTGCTCGGCACTCACCGAGGTGACGTCTGCCACACTGTGGACATTCTGGTCAGTTAGGTCGAGTGTTCCTAATGCTTGCAACTGAGGTGGTCTGAGCTTTAATCCCTGAGTTCTATTTACTCTTACTTCTGTTTGAATACCCAGCTGAAGTAGCTGATCGGGTAGGGAAGTCTCTTGACTTCTTGGATGAAGATTGAAATGACTTGTTTATTTGTCTCTTTCTTGAATCACGAGACTCCATCTCAACTTTTCTTTTCTCTTTCACCAATTCTTCTGCTTTACAAGCCCTGTCCACTAGCACAACAAATTCCTTCAACTCGAGGACACCAGCAAATAATTTGATATCTTCATTTAGTTCGTCCTCAAACCGTTTACACATAATGGCTTAGTGGATACACATTCTCGATCATATTTGCTGAGTCTCACAAACTCATGCTCATACCCAGTTACTGTGATCTTACCTTGTTTCAGTTCAAGGAATTCCTTTCTCTTTTAATCAATGAATCTTTGGCTAATGTACTTCTTCCGAAATTCTTCTTGGAAAACTCCCATGTAATCCTTTCCCTTGGTACAACCGACATAAGGGTGTTCCACCACTGATAAGCGAAATCTCTCAAAAGAAACACCACACACTTCATGAACTCTTCAGGTGTACAAGATAACTCATCAAATACCCTGATGGTATTCTCAAGCCAAAATTCTGCCCTCTCCGGATAGTCGTCTATACTAGCCCAGAATTCCTCGGCTCCTTGTTTCCGGATTCTATCAACCGGAGGCTTTTCTCTTCTTACCACTTCTACCACTTGAGGAGCTACAGGGGTAGGCTGAGGAATAGGTGGGGGTGGAAGGGTTGTGCATTCGGGTTCGTACGAATGAAATACGTATACCATGCATTCATCATGTGGAGATAGGTTTCTCTAGCCTTTTCTCCTCCTCTTTAACTTACAGTCGTTGGTCTATTCTCATTTCCGTTCGGCACTGTCCCTTCAGCGGGAGCTGGCTCGTTACTTTCTACATCATCTGCCACAACTCTATCGGGATCCATTACTATATGAAAACACAATTTAAATCGTCAGGAGTCGTCACACTATCATTATATAAATACTCATATGTATGGCATGTATAACTAGACTCATGCATACACTACGTTAGTCCAAGAATCGACTAAACCGTAGCTCTGATACCACTAAATGTAACACCCCTTAACGTATTCAACTCCGTAACCGGGTACGAGGCATTACCGCGCTTAACTTGCTTGAACATACAACTTTGGGCTTTAAAATTTCATTTCCAACTTAGAACTTCTCATTCATATGCATAACATTCTTGTTTTGGGCCTACGAGGCCTTAAACATACATCCGGAAGGATTCGAAATTAAATTGGAACTTTTCATTCACATAGAAAAATTTTGTCTAAATAGGGGCCACAAGCCCGTGTGAAATGGGACGCGCCCGTGTAGGTAGGCCGTGTGGTCACACACGTCCATGTCCCTAGCCCATGTGGAATTTATTTTTCATTTTGAACCTACAGGGTTTTCACACAGCTGGACACACGCCCGTGTCGATGGCCTGTGTCCTTTACACGTCCTAGACACGCCAGTGTCCTCACCCATGTGTGAAAACCTGGATATTCTGTTTATGACATCAGCAATCTCATAAGGGGCACACGGCCTAGGCATAAGCCCATGTGCTGGCCCGTGTGACGAATCGCATTCTCGCAAATTTGATGCAGGGGACACACGGCCTATTAACACACCCATGGGGCTGACCGTGTGTCATACACAGCCTAGACACACGCCTGTGTGTCTACCCGTGTGGACGATTATAAGGCTATTTTCCAAGCCAATTGTCACCTTGAAACATAAACTCGCATATACCAACACAAGCAACACATAGCATGGCAATAATACACTATTGAAAATCACTAAATCATCACTCATACACTTCACAAAACTCATTACCATTAAGTATATGAAACTTGACAAATATTGGTCAATCCCCAATGGCCATTTGCAAAATGAGTGTATAACATTAATAGCCAACACTTTGGCTTTCAAATATGACATAACTCAAAATGACCAAGTTCCTATACATGCCATACCCAAAATAAAACAACTTTACTATACCAAAAGAATGATTGACAGTGTGATCCAAACTCCGACGTTCTACGATCCCCGAGCTAGCTTGGCGATACTACAAGGAAAAGGAAAAAGAGAGGGGTAAGCATATAGATTAGTAAGTTTGCATGAATTAATATAGCAACATAAGTACTCATGGTAAAATCCATTCATCTTATAGAACAATAGCAACACAAGTTCTCAAGTGCTTAAGCATACTTACTCATACTCACTCTTACCATCATACATCACATTATGGTTTCATAACTTGTATTTTACTCATGGTACCTGTATCACTTAGTCACATAATTTAGCACTTATGCTAACTTGAACATAAACTTAAATCATCATCATCCTTAACATAAATGGAACTCATTATCATCCTTGTATAATTTAGCTCTATATCATCTTTGCATACTTAGTTCTTTTGCCCGTTGAACTGCTCGGAATATCAGAGGATACTCAATCTCATCATACATGTATCGCGATGCCAATGCCATATCCCAGATATAGTCTTATATGGGATCATCTCTTGATACCGATGTCATATCCCAGATATGGTCTTACACGGGATCTCTTAGCTCAATATCGATGCCATGTCTCAGACATGGTCTTATTCAAGATCGTACATAGATGTCGATGCTATGTCCCAGACATTGTCTTATACGAGATTTACATTCGGTGTCGATGCCATGTCCTAGACATGGTCTTATACAGGACCTACATTTTGTGCCGATGCCATGTCCCAAATATGGTCTTATACGAGATCTACATTCGGTGCTGATGTCATATCCCAGACATGGTCTTATATGGGACCTACATTTGGTGCCGGTGCCATGTCCCAAACATGGTCTTATACGGGACCTACATTTGATGCCGATGCCATGTCCCAGACATGGTCTTATATGGGACCGCCATTATCTCATGTTGTGACATAGGTATCCTCGTTATTACGAAATTTCAACCGGGACTTCACTTAGCATAATCTCATCATTTTCTCATTAAGTCATCTTCAATGAATTTCATGGAAATGATATGCATTTCTCAAAATAATAACTAATTTAAACATAATAACATATGTAACATTAATTTCACACAAACTTACCTCGGTACTCAAAATGTGTGTGGATGTTTGATTTAGTCCAACACTTTATCCTTGCCTCCATTTCAATCCAGGCTTCGTGTTTCTTGGTCTATAATAACAATTTCACTTGTTTAATACTCACCTTGACTAAATTGACTCATAATTCATACTTTGGAAAAATTACGATTTTGCCCATAAACTTTCACATAATTACACTTTTGCCCCTAGGCTCGTAAAATGATTTTCATTCAACTTTCTTGTATTTTAAGCCTAGTCGAATTATTTTCTTAACTACAACAGCCCTTAATTTCTTCTATTTCACTCATGTATGACCAATTTCATAACTTTTGCAATTTGGTCCTTTTATGCATTTTTCATGAAAATCACTTAGAAAAAGATGTTTATCATATATCAAACTTTCATATTCTTCCATAAATCATCAAAATACATGCATTTCATACATGGGTAAATTTTTTAATATAAACCCTAGCTCAAAATATGGCTAGAAATAGCTAAATCGAGCCACGATGATTTCAAAAATATGAAGAACATTAAAAACGGGGCTAGGGGGTACTTACAATCAAGTTTGAAAGATGAAGAAACCCTAACTATGGTGAGCTTGATAATTTCGGCTATGGCTTGAAGAAGATGGACACAATTTTGACTTATTTTCCCTTTTTAATTCATTAATTAACCAAATGACCAAAATGCCCTTAAGGCCCTTCCTTGAGATTTTTCCTTCCCATGTCCATTTTTGTCCATCTTGACATTTAATGGTCTAATTGCTAAATAAGGACCTCTAGTAATTTTTATAGTTCTATTTCATACTTAAATATTCTAGAATCTCATATTTTTTAATCTTTGCAGTTTAGTCCTAATGGACAAATTGATCACTAATAAATAAAATTTCTTCATGAAATTTTCTCACTATCATGCAAACACATCATAAGCCTCATAAAAATCATAAAACACATATTTCTACTTTGGATTTGTGGTCTCACAACCACTATTCCGACTAGGCCCTGAATCGGGTTGTTACACCCGAAGTATATAGAGAGTATCTTCTATTTCATGGCCACATATAGTGCAAGAGCTATTGTAACCCAATCCTCGCCTGGTGCATTCCGAGTTAGTTAGTAATCTCTGCTTGTAAGCAAGCTAAAGAAAAAAAAAAGAACTCTTTGAGGTCCTTGATATTTACAAGTATTCTTCCAATGGATATCTCTGGGATTCCAAGAATCTTGTTTTAACGACTAGAATGCGCTACTAACAGAAAAGGAACTTGAAGTCGAGGAAGCCCAAATCACCCTATCCAAGCCTGAATCAGGATGTGGAGGAAGAATACTTACTATTTGTTGAATCACCTCGTCAGGTAGCCACACACGAAATAGATCAAGATTCCAAGTTCCATCAGACGTAACCAAATCACTAAGGATGCAATCCAAATCTAAATTTGCACGAGCATGAATATGCGAAATTAAGGGGCCAATTCTCGGGACCCAAGAATCCTTCCAACATCAAATACTGTTACCACTACCCACTGACCAAGTTAAGTTCTCACATAAAAGGGGCCATACCTTAGAAAGAGACCTCCATAAGTGAAGACATTGGCTTCTGGTAATGGGGTTCGGAAGTTGGTCCTTTACCTCATATTTTGTACGAAGAACTCGTACCCATAAAGCATTATCCTATTAAATATGAAATACTATTTATATAATAAATTTATATTAGACATATTGGCACTAATTACAATATATAAAAGTTGAGTAAGTATTTGAATTTATTCAAATTATCAATTGATGTCTTAATTCAAATATGAATCCTTCATATCTTACATTTTTCTAATATAACCACATGCATTTTCATTTATTCATGGTCTAAACATAGCTTTATTCTAAGTCCAAAAACAAACATAACCCTATTCAAGTCATTGTATTCTTTTACCACGTCGGCCTCTCACAACCATCATGATAAAAAGTATGTTTATAAAAGTATATAAAAGTATATATATATAAAAATTAATTATTATAAATTTATATAAATAATTTTAGTAGGAAGTTAAATTTAAAATTAGGGGAAGAGAATTATATAGATTTGCAAATATATATATATATATATATATATATATAACTTTCACATAATTTTTTAAATAATACTTTCGCATACTTATATTTTATCGATAATTTTTATTGTATGAAATATTTTATTACATAAACTTAGATTCTTAGTTAAAAACTTAGAATATAGAAAATAATAAAATAATTTCGAGCTCGATTGGCATAATTATTATTGTTAATATAGAAAGACGTGAGCACGAATACGTTAAAACACATTATTCTCTTATTTATTAATTAAGAAAGAACATTATCTAAAAAAAATATTATGAAAACTTATAATAAAACTATTAAAAAATAATAATAATATAGCAATGCTGACAAAAATAACCTTGCCTTTAATTTTTAATGAGATGAATTTTTATGGAAGCTAGGCATTACGATTTAACTGGTGAAAAAAAAAGGAATAACGCCATTCTAATCGATTTTGGGCAATTTACCCAAAAATACTGAAAAATAATAAATTTACAGAAAAGGGCCGAAATCTGGAATATTTATGGAAAAAGGGCCATTTCCCCACAAAACGCGTCCACGTCAGCGCGTTTTCTGAGTAAAGAATCGTCAGTTTGATTGATCTATGATTGGTATTCCACTATCTTTTATTGAAATTTAATTCCATTACGTCTGAGATAAGAGTGACAGTGAACTTATATGAAATGATTCTACTGTTTCTTTTGGCTATTGTTCTGTTTATATTTGTATAGAATATGTTTTATCTCTGTTATAATCGACTTTGGAACACAATGGAATTATAATTTTTCAGTGACGCACCAATGAACGGATTTGAATGTGTATATTTTCTAAAATGTAAAGTAATGGTTCATGTTTTCAGACAGTTAATATTATATTAAAAAGAGCTGTTCGATTAGTAATTTAAAGATGGTTATTATTATGTCTGTATTGAAAAATTTGATGACATTATTTGTTTAACGAGGATTGTCATATGTTTCTTGGTTTCGAGAGTTTAATATATCTGATGGCATAGCAAAATTTGAGTTTAAGATAGTGGTGATGAATTAAGCTATTGAAAGATTGTGAGTGATCATCGATTGATCTGTGGGGAGCCAAGAGAAATGCTAGTGGATTGTTTTCGAACGTTTGATGGAATTAGCATAATAATTTCAATATGTATCGATTCTTTGTTTGACAGAATTCACTGAGTTCTATTAGGATTCAGATCGATGACAAAGTGTTTCTGAAAATATCGTCTTGAAAAAGATTATTTAGTGATGTTAGAAATCATGACAAGTATATTAAACCTCATTCTGTTAAGATTTTCGGGGACGAAAATCCCTAAGGGGGGAGAAATGTAACATCCCGAAATAAGGCCTAAACGGAACAGTGGTTTCGGGACCACAAATCCGATGTTGAGAAATTTATTTTATTTATATTTTTATGGTCTACAATTTCACGGAATGATTTCGTGAAAATCTCATTCGAAAATTTTGACGTTTGGGCACTCAATTTAGTCAAAAGGACTAAATTGTAAAAAGTGCAAAAGTTGAGCTCTACATGTTAGAAGTGTCCAATTGTTATGAAATTTTAAATTGGAGGTCCTTAAATGATAATTAGACCATTGGTTAAGTTGGTGGACAAAAATGGACATGGATGGGTATGTTTCAAAAGAATTTTTTTAAGGGGCATTTTGGTAATTTAGTGAATTAAATGAATTAAAACAAAATTTAAATGCCAAATATGTCCATCTTCTTCATATGGACGAAATTTACCAAGAGAAGACATGGCTAGGGTTTTCTCAACTTTCCAAGCTCATGGTAAGTCCGTTCTAGCCCCGTTTTTAAGTTATTTACGGTTTTGGAGTCCCGGTAGCTCGATTTAGCTTATGCTACCAATAATTCATGCTAGGGTTCATCTTTGGAAAATTACCCATAGGTTAAAAGTGTGTATTTTGATGTTTTATGATAGAATATGAAGGCTGAAATTATGTTAAACAACTTTTACTAAGCGATTTTACGTGAAAACGAGTAAAACGTCATAATCGGTAAAAATACCTAATGTTCATAAGTACATGTTAGAGTGAGAATTTGATGTTTCCATAGAAGAGAAAAATGATCAGCATGTTATAAAACATAAGAATAAGGGCTGAAGTTTAATTTTCGAGTATTGGGGAAAAGTGTAAATATGTAAAAGTTTGGGGGCAAAATTGTAATTTTGCAAAAGTTGAATTAAGGACTGTTTTGAATAGTACATTAACTAAATAAGTGAAATGTGATGTTTTAGACCCCGAAAAATGAGATTTGGACCTAGAATTGGAGGAAAATCGAAAATGGGGAAAGTTGGTAAAATGGTCATTTCGGCATTCGAGGTAAGTTGGTGTGTTAATAATAATGCAATAATGTCGTAATGTATATTTGAAACCTAAATTGTGGTATTAAATTGATTTTTCTGAATTACATGTTTAGTATATTATGTTGGTGAATTGATTTAATAATATGTTTACGATAAAAGGTGACATAGGTGACATGGAAAATGGGTTGAAATGTTGTGCTTAAAGGTGTTTTCTATGACTATGGTTATTATGTGAAATGGAAAGTTTATATGTAAATAATGCATTTATTTTACTTGTTCAATAATTATTTTGCTAGATATTATGGAAATCATTGGGTGATAACTACAATATGAAAATGTATGTAATGCAAAATTCTCGATTGAACCTTCGGAAAACCGAGAGATACGGATAATATGTAGCTAGGTCACACGAGTGATAAGGGAACTTCACCGTGTGCACAAGAAAGCTACGAGATGGCAAAATTTGATATGTAGCTAGGCCACATAGATGATAAGGGATTTTCACCATGTGTGCAAGAAAGCTACGGGATAATAATTTCATATGTAACTAGGTCACATGTGTAATACTGTGTGTATACCATGTGTACAAGAAAGTTACGGGTTATGAGTAGCTAGGTCACATGAGTGGTTCCTAGTGTTGGACACCATGTAGACAAGAGAGCTACGAGATGGAATGGCTAGGTCACATGGGTGATAAGGGACCTTCACCATGTGTACAAGAAAGCCGAATTATGTGTGGGTGGAGCTATGTGCTGAGACCACCGAGTATCGGGCGTTTTCCGAAGGGGTTCAACGAGATAATTTACTAATGCTGATTAGTGCGATCATGTTATGAATAAGTGCAAGTGTGAATGTGACCAATTGAGAAATGTGGCAAATGTACGTATGAACAATATGCTCGATATGTAATCGAAAATTGGAAAGATTGGTATAGGCAAGTGATGAACACAACTAAAGTGAGAGAAAGCAAAATTTTACAATAAAACTGTTTTGGACAGCAGCAGTGAGGTGAATTTGAAAAATCACCAAAAATGGTAGAAATTGAATTATAAGTTGTATGAGACATTTATTTAAAGCTTATTGAGTCTATTTTTATATAAAAGAAACAGAGAAAGCAAAGGATTGGTATATTTTGAGATATTTAGATTTTTGTGAGACTGGTTCAGAGTGATTTCGAGATCCCCTATTCTGACTTGGAAAAATCATTGCAAATTGTAAAAAAAATAATATTTGGACATAATTTATATGATTAGATTCCTTATTGAGTCTATTTTTAGAAGAAGCAAACTAGAACATCATTTGAATTCTGTACAAAAAGATAATTAAATTTTAGCAAAGAATGGTCGGAATTGTCGGACAGCAGAACATGGGAGACTTTGAAGAATAAACTGTACTAATTGGCTAAACCAAAAATTCTGAAAATTTTATGGTAAAAATATATGTGAGTCTAGTTTCATGGAAAATTTACAGATCTTAATTTGGAGTTCCGTAACTCCAGATATAAATAATTTAATGACTGTGAATCAAGAAAACAACTTAACTGGAATTTGAATAAATAGGAAGAATATGAAAATAACATGTTATCACATTGCTTATTATTTTCATGCGAGCTTACTAAGCGTAAAGCTTACTCCTTCCTTTCCATTTCTTTTAGTTTTGTCAGGTCAGCTCAGCGTTGGAGATCGTCGGAGGCAGTATCACATTATCGGGTCATTATCCTTGGAGTATTGGCATGTGTATGTTAAATGTTTTCAAGTGAGTGGCATGTATAGGGACTTAGTTTTTCTATGATGGATGTTGTTGTGATTAGCCAAATGTATTGGCATATAGTGATTTGTTGATTATGGTCATGAGATGTGGCTTATAATGATTTTGGCTTATAAGCCTATTTGTCCATGGTATGTGTTAATGTCTTGTTATGTGGTATAATTGATTAAATAGATAACAATGTCAAATCCATGTCTTTGAAAAATTTTAAATTTTGGGAGAAATTTGGTAACCTGGTTTTGTATGATTGTGAATGTTGAAGTACGGTAACGCCTCGAACCCTGTTCTGGAGTTGGACATGCGCGCTTTCCTGCTGCAACGGTCAAAAATTGTGCTGCAACGCTTTCTCCGCATTGAAGATGGAAAGTGTGCGTCTCGGGTGTCCACCTCTCTATCAACGCACTGATTAAGTTCGGCTCCAACTTGCACCCCGGCCTATCGTGGCCACGTGCCAAAAACCCGCTTCCCGCAGGTAATTCTCGATCAACGACGATGGGGGACCATGCATATTGCGAATATAGCATTGCAGCACCCGATCTACAGACTGTTTAAAAAATTATAAAATAAAAATTAATTAAAATTGCATAAACCTAAAAAATATTAAATAGTATTGAAAAATTAAAATTAAAACTTACCATTTGCATTTGATCGACGGAGATGTGCTTATCGTCCAGACGAATTAATTCCCCAGCCATTGGTAATACGATCGAAAATTTTATAATTTATCAAAAAAATATATTAAAAAAATTTAAAAAGGGCTTTTTTGTAAATATTAAAGGACTATTTTGAAATTTGAGAGTAAGTTTCAAGGACTTTAAGAGAATTTTGAGAGGAATTTGAGAGAAAGATGATAGAGGACTAATGTGTGAAAAAAATAAAATACGTTGACGTGGATGCGTTTTGTGGGAAAATGACCCTTTTTCGTAAATATTCCAGATTTCGACCCTTTTTCGTAAATTTATTATTTTTTCGGTATTTTTGGGTAAATTGTCCATCATTTTTCCTAATTTTTTTTATACTTTTAAAAAAATCAATAATTTTAAGTGAAAATTAACTTATATTAATGTAAAACTAAATTATTTTTATCTTTTATACATTTTCGTATATCGATTAATACTTATTCATACAAATTATATATGTAAAATTTGATAAAAATTTAAAATATTTATTTTATATAAAACTTTAACTGTTAAATAAATATTAATATATAATATTTTAAATCGATATTATATGTCAAATAAATTTATAAATTTAAATACATAATAAATAAATTAAATTCAAAAATTTAATAGTTAAATATTAAAAATGTTAATTTTTCAAAAATTGAAATATAAAACTAAAATTTACATTGGACGCATTTTTTATATATTCATTTTGTTTTAAATTAAAGTAGTAGTAGCAGTGGGATGGAAAATAGAGATGAGAAGCTATTCATTTTCTCATAACTCTTCCCTTTTAGCTTAAAAAAAATACCCCAAAATATATAAATCAAATTGGGATTTTTTTTTTCTCTCTTTTCATTTTTGAAGATCTAGTTCTTCCTTTTACGAGTAGATCTGTATCGGGTTCTTGGAACTAAGATGGAATTCTGAACTGGTAAGGCTCTTTTGGGTTTTAGTTGAAGTTCATTTTTTCTTTTAGTTTTGCTTGAAAATAAACTTCGATTTTCTTATTTTTTCTGAGTAGATCTGTATAAATCTCTCCTTTTTATTGGTTTCTTTGAACTTAGATGATTTTTGAACTGATTATTTTTGTTTTTGTTGGTTTAAGTTTAAGTTCATTTATACTTTTACTTACAAGAAACTTTGTTTTAGATATATATGTGAAATGAATTGGTTGATCACTTGCAAGAAAAATATTTTTATTTTAACTTTCTCTTTTAGCTATTTTTTAAAATAAATTTTATAAGAAATTTAATATTGTTGACCACTGAAAGATTTGTTGCAAGATTTGATTTTCTGTTTAATAAAGCTTGTATTGATTTCCTAATATCAGTGGTAATAAATTAACTTCCATTTTTCCTAAAATTGTTAGTGAAACACTATGTTTTATTCTGACAATTATGTCTGAAAGTGTAGGAAAATATGTTGTAATAATTTTATCTTCTTCCGAAGTTTTCTGTCTTGTTTTTTAAATCCCTAATTCCACGTTTAATTTCCACTATTTTTTTGGTTGACATGTTGTTGATAAACACTGACTTGACCTTTGCTTTTATTTTCTTTCAATCCCTAGCGGATTTATCATTTTTTTCCTAATAATGTCTTCTGGAATATTTGATTCTAATGGTGTCTTTTTTTCTTTTTCTTTTTAAAAACTTTCAGTTGGATTCTTATCAAATGAAAGTATGTGCTGTGGATCGGAGCGATTAAACTCGAAGCTGACTCCAAGAACATCGAATTCTTCTTTCGAAGATAACAGACTTCCTCGTGTTGATATGAATCACTTGACTGTAGTAACTGAAGATACTTTTGCTAGTCTGCTTGAGCTTGCTGCTAATAATGATGTCGAGGGCTTTAAACGATCGATGGAACATGATCCTTCTGGTGTTGATGAGGTTGGATTGTGGTATGGTCGTCAGAAAGGCTCGAAACAGATGGTTAATGAGGAGAGAACTCCATTGATGGTTGCTTCTATGTATGGTAGCATCGATGTTATTAAGCTGATTCTTTCGTCTTCGGATGCTGATGCTAACCGAGTGTGTGGCCGTGACAAAAGCACTGCCCTTCATTGTGCTGCATCTGGTGGGGCTGATAATGTTATCGATGTTGTGAAGCTGCTTTTAGCGGCTGGTGCTGATGTAAATACGGTTGACGCAAATGGTCATCTTCCTGTTGATGTTATTGTTGTTCCTCCAAAGCTTGGAGCTGTGAAATCAACTCTTGAAGAACTCCTTGCAATCGAGGGTTCTGGTTTTGATTGGAATTCACAGGTGGCAGCCGTTGCAAATTCCGACTCCCTTCCTCTATTGCCTTTGAAGGAAAATGGGTCATTGTCATCTGGTTCAGATTCCCCGATGAAGGCAAAGCCAATTGATGCTCCAATTTCTTCAGCAGCAGAGAAGAAAGAATATCCGATTGATCCATCTCTTCCGGACATCAAGAATAGCATCTATTCAACTGATGAGTTTCGGATGTATTCATTCAAGGTGCGGCCTTGCTCACGTGCCTACTCCCATGATTGGACCGAGTGCCCATTTGTTCACCCTGGGGAGAACGCTCGGAGAAGGGATCCTAGGAAGTTCCATTACAGTTGTGTTCCTTGCCCCGATTTTCGCAAGGGGACATGTAGGCGCGGAGATATGTGCGAATATGCTCATGGTGTTTTCGAATGCTGGCTACACCCTGCTCAGTATCGGACCAGGTTGTGCAAGGATGGTACTAGTTGTGCTAGGAGAGTTTGCTTCTTTGCTCATACAGCTGATGAACTTCGTCCTCTGTATGTCTCCACTGGTTCTGCTGTTCCTTCTCCTCGATCGAGTACTTCTGGTGCTACAGCTATGGATTTTGCTGCCGCCATGAGTCTCTTGCCTGGATCACCTTCATCTGTATCTGTTATGTCTCCCTCACCATTCACTCCACCCATGTCTCCCTCCATGAATGGCATGTCTCATTCTAATCTTGGCTGGCCACAGCCTAATGTTCCAGCCCTCCATCTTCCGGGAAGCAACCTTCAATCCAGTCGCCTGCGATCTTCTCTTAATGCTAGAGACATTCAAGCTGAAGACTTCAACTTGCTGTCTGATTTTGATGTGCAGCAACTTCAGCTGATGAATGAATTACCCGGACTTACTCAGCCATCAATGAGTTCAAGTTCTTTTAACCGATCTGGTCGAATGAAGACCCTGACCCCATCAAACCTAGATGACCTCTTTTCTGCTGAGAGCTCATCTCCACGATACTCTGATCAAGCGTTGGCTGCTGCTGTTTTCTCTCCTACCCATAAATCTGCCGTTCTTAATCAATTTCAGCAACAGCAAAACATGCTATCACCTATAAATACAAATTTTTCTCCTAAAAGTATCGAGCATCCTCTCTTGCAGGCTTCTCTATCCGGTAGGATGTCTCCTCGAAACGTCGAACCTATCTCACCAATGAGCTCTCGGGTTTCAATGTTAGCTCAACGGGAGAAGCAGCAACAATTTCGTAGCCTAAGCTCTAGGGAGCTTGGCTCTGGCTCGGCTGCCATTGTTGGTTCCCCGGTTAATTCATGGTCAAAATGGGGATCCTCCAATGGGAAGCCAGACTGGGCTGTCAATGCCGATGGGTTGGACAAGCATCGCAGGTCTTCCTCGTTTGAGCTTGGTAATGGGGATGAGCCCGATTTATCATGGGTTCAATCCCTTGTAAAAGAATCTCCCACTGAGATCAAAGAGAAAATAGCAGCACCAGTCTTGGGTGAGGGTTCTAGCATGGCTGCAGATCCGGTCGATAATGCAGTGTTGGGTGCTTGGCTGGAGCAAATGCAGCTCGATCAACTCGTGGCTCAGCAAAACTGAAACCGGTTTCGCTGAGCCATCCTGTGGTAGAGATAAGAAAAAAAAAATCGTTTTGGTAAATAACATCCGTAATTTTTTTTTGGATTTTCAGATTTTGGGATTCTGTTAGTGATTTGGATGTTGAAGGAAACTAAAGAGGAACACAAAGGTGAAGCCAAGGTCAGTTTGACAATGGAAACTTCAATTTTCACCATTTATTGTTATTATTACAACAAAACAGTTAGAACAGGTTGAGGATAATCTCCCTCTTTATGTATTAAACGAATTATGACCAGTTTTAGGTGTTCTTATTTTTTTCCCTTAAAATATTTCTAAATTAGATTTCCATTACTGCCATTTCAAAATTTATGATCCTTTGATGATGATGATGATGATGATGATGTAACATTCAACTACAATTTATTGCTTAATTCCTATTCCATATAGCTTCATTGTTACGTAAAATTCTTTTTTCGTTTCTCTTATGCCATTATTGTTTTGTTTGTTTGAGATTTGGGTTCCAACAAATCCCAGTTATGGCATCTGGGGGTTGTTGTCATTAAACCAATTCTTAATTCTTAACAGGGAAGATTAGATACCAGGATTTTTTAATCTAAGGTTTAAGGATGTGGATTCTGCTAAACTGATCATATTTTATAGCTTAAATCTTATTTTCCATTTTAATACTTTTGCATGGAATGAGTAATGTTGTTATTATTATTTTTTAAGTTGAAAAATGTGAGGACTGCTAGATTTCCATGACAAATTAAGGCTACGAGGATAAATGATGGAAAGATGCAAAATTAAAAAGAATACATATCTTGTTTGCATGATAGAATAGATAAAAAGGGTGATATTTTTTTGGTATGATTGAAGCATAAGATAGAAAGCTAAAAAATATTATTTTATTATTAAAAATAAAATTAGAAAGATAAATAATGTTATAAATATACACACTTAACTTTAAATTATCTTTCTATTTAGTTATCCTTTCAATTCGAAATGAGTTGTTTTTTTATTAACAGTTTGTGAGAAATAATTCTTTTAAGAGTTAAGAGGTAGTTTTCATCTTTAACAATGATTTTTTTATTTATTTAGTTGGAACCTGAATTTGTATTTTGTTATAGGTATTATCTCAATTTGTTAATGTTAATTTTTTTAAGGGTTAACATATAGGTTGTCTCTTGAATGTTACCTGAACTTGTTCAAAAAGTACTTAGTTGATATTTGAATTTGGTCAAAAAATTATATTTTTAAAAATTTATATTTTTAATAATATCTTTAATTTTTTTAATTTATGCTTGTCATATGTCATATTGAGAGATTGTCATGTGTTACTATAGGATTGGTCATCAGTGCTACGTCAATACAAAATAACGTTGTTAGTGCGGAGGTACTAATTTGGATGACAGAATACAAGTTCAAGTACCAATTAGGTACAAAAAAGAATTTAAGTGCTAACTAGGTACTTTTGAATAAATTCAGAGGTAAACTACAAATTAACCATTTTTATAAGTATTTTATCTCTAAAATTTTCATCTTCCTTTTATCAATCTATTTAATTTTCATTTTGTAAGGGTTCGCATTTGGTAAAAGTGCTCTCCATATTTATATATGTATATTAGCACGAAGCACATTTTAGTCATGGAGTAAACTACCCAAATAGTTATTAAAGTTTTAACGTACTCTTATTTACTCATTCTAAAATTATAATTTACCCTTACAATTAATTAGAATATGAAATTGACTTAACATAAGTAACTATTAAGTAATTTACCATTATGATTTTAAAATGAATTTTTTATTATTTGAAAAAAACTGTTCAACTTTATTAAATGAATTTAATTACATGATATCACAATAATTTAACATGTAACTGATTATGTTTTTTTCCGAAAAAAATTATTCAAGGTTTTTAAATTACAATAGATTGTGTGAACATGTCATATCATATTTTCAATTAATGTCGTATTATTTAATTAAAATTACCTCATAAAATTAACTATTATTTTCAATCGTTACAAAAGTTACTATTTTACTCTTTTTTATAACATATTAAAACTTTTATATTTATTTTTGAAAATATAAAAATAAACACATGCAAGATTATAGCATATAAGGAAACCAACTTTACTAAATGAATTTAATTACATGATATCACAATAATTTAACATGTAACTGATTAAGTTTTTTTCCGAAAGAAATTATTCAAGGTTTTTAAATTACAATAGATTGTGTGAACATGTCATATCATATTTTAAATTAATGTCGTATTATTTAATTAAAATTACCTCATAAAATTAACTATTTTTTTCAATTGTTACAAAAGTTACTATTTTACTCTTTTTTATAACATATTAAAACTTTTATATTCATTTTTGAAAATATAAAAATAAACACATGCAAGATTATAGCATATAGGAAACCAACCTTTATTGCCCAATTTTGATGAATTGAACTTTTGTTCATATGCAATTGTTTATTAATAGTACTAGCAACAACAATTTTTCTCTTAAAATCTCCCTCACGATCTAGCTCGTGGTGGGAGTGTGTCAGTTATGGTGGTAATGAATGGGAAGGTTTGATGATTTGTAGTGACGGTTGGGGGTGGATTGGCACGCAACACAAACTAGGACATGTGTGACAGAAGTGGTGTGCATAGACGATGTTGGTGTAGGTTTGGAGCCGTGCAAAAAAAGTTCATCAGGTTCTGTCTTCCTAGTTTTTTGGAAGCTTCATAGGGTTGTTTAAGGTAGAAGCGGTAAGGGGAAGAGGGCAAAGGGGTTGCCACCACCATCACTTTGATGTGCAGTGGCTGGCAAACCTGTGCGGCACTATTGTAGAGTCCGTGTACATGAAGGAGTTTCTAGTTTAGAGCCCGTCCTTGCTTGGGACTCCTTTAGTTGTCCGAATGTAACAGGATTGTTGTGCGAGTCTTACGATGGGCCAATAGAAATGTTGAATGGGCTTTTATTCACACAAGTTGATTGCATTAGTCCAATCGTTTGCGACTTTCTTCATCTATCTTTGGCAAGTTGTGCTATCCTATAACTCTTTTCCTCTTGTGTAACAAATTTGCATTCCTTTCAACCTTTTTTTTTAATCTTCTTTGCTTACATTCTTGTTGCCATGGCTAATAAGATAAATTCCTTATTGTCCAAGATAAAGTCTACTGATGATAAAGTTTGGAGTGTTGCGGTAGATGACAACGAGGAATTGGTTCATATGGACTCTGACTGTTGGGTGATCAACAAACTAATTATTTAGAGGACCTGTCAAAAAGATGCTCTGTAACGACCTCAATTTGGACCTAGTAGAATTGGGCCCATTGGGCCTTAGGCGTGGGAGCGTTTAAAATTTTTGAGAACATGAGAACGGCATTTATGCAAGTTGGACCTGTTAGGTGAGTGATTTTGGAAGGTTAGAGGGCTTCTATGAAGTCTCGGGATCAAACTTGTGCTTTAGGAAAATTTTGGTTTTAGGTGAATAAAACCCTGGTAGTTAGTAGGTAGGCTTTAAGAATAAAATGTGGAGAAAAATGACAAAAAGGAGCTGTGGTCTAGTGGAAAATGGCGTCACATAAGAGACAAGGGAATGACGCCACAAGGAAGCAAGGGGTCCAGGGTTCAAGTCTTGGTGCTTGCATTTTGATTTTCTTTTTAAATGGACTTTAGACTTTGGCCATAGACTTATATTTAGTTGCGCATGTTTTAAGACAACAAGGAGCTAGTTGGTAAAGTGGCTAACGGCGTGGATTATGCTATAGGGGAGCCTGGGTTCGAATCTCATAACAAGCAAGGGAGTATTTATTTTGCGGACTGGACGGCTAGAGTTTGTGTTGGATTTAAACTCTATTGAAGAAGGGATCCCACATCGGAAAGCTAGCAAGAGGGAAGGTGAGAAGCTAGCTTTAAATAGAGCTACCTATGAGGAGAGGAAGCATACCTTGGTGGGCATTTGGGCATAGGAGCATTCGGAGCGCGGATTAGCTTCAGACTCCTATCAGGTGTGTATTTCGCACTACTCTAGCTGTAGAACGGCAAATGCCGAAATGCCGGTCACATGGCAATGGTAGCCACACGAGCGTGTGAGCGCATGTGTGGGGGCTTCGACGCGATAGTTGAGGCCATCATGAGTGTTCTTGTGGGTTAGGCTGTTTGGGCCTCGATGGGCCGAAATGGGCCATGTGGGGCCAATGGGCCCGTGGGCCCGTATGAATAAATTGTATGATTGTGTAGTAGATAGTGAACTAGTCTATGTGAATCTCATATCTATGGCTAGATTTGGGCTAAATCGGTCACACGAGCGTGTGGGCCCACTTGGGCCTAGAATGGGCCTTAGGCCTATTCGCATCATTTTCTCTGTTTAGAATGCTTGAGTCGCTCGAGACGACTGTAGACCTTCTGAGGGGTTGACAAAATTTCTGAAAAACCATTGGTTTACAAAATTACTGAAATACCCTTGGTTTACAAAATTACTGAAATACCCCCAATTTGTGAAATTACTAAAATACCACCGGTTTGCAAAATTAATGAAATAGCCCCGATTTACGAAATTATCGAAATACCACCGGTTTGCAAAATTACCGAAATACCCCGAATTTGCAAAATTACCAAAATACCCCCGATTTACAAAATTATTGAAATACCCCCCGGTTTGCAAAATTATCGAAATACCTCTGGTTTATGAAATTACCGAAATACCCCTAATTTGTGAAATTACCGAAATACCCTCAGATTGTAAAATTACTGAAATACCTTCGATGGGTAAAATCACTGAATTATCCCTATAGGGTAGAATTATCGAAATACCCCTGAGGGGTAGGAATACCGAAATACCCTTATAGGGTAAATAACTGTTTTGCCCTTGTAGGTAAATGACTGATTTAGACTGTGAATTTGACTGAGTTGACTGTGATTGTATGACTGTGTTTTAACTGACTTGACTGTAGGCATGTGTCTGATTTGCTGTTAGTATGTGTTGAAATGACTATTACTAGGCATGGCCATTTTGCATACATGTGTAATGATTGAGCATGACATACACGCCATATTGCATTGGGTTGGGTTTGATGATCGGAGGAAGTGTATTCTGGTGGCCCTGCCACATTCTGTTTTAGTGGCTATGCCACATATATTATTTTGGTGGCTCAGCCACATATACCGTCATTAGCAGCTTGGTTGTATTATTGGAGAGCTTGGCTCTGTGTCATCTTGAACATGGCTTTGTGCCAATCATATTTACCCATGGCTTTGTGCCTAACAGATACCGATGACTTTGTGTCGATCCTGTAACACCCCAAACCCGGTCTATGCGTTAAGACCAGACTTGGTATGCCACACAAATCGAACATACATCTAGTCATCTAATGAATTAAAGAAAACAGATCTTCAAAAACTATTTTGGAGATGGAGATTATCAAAAACCGAGGTTAATTTGAAATCTATGATTTTAGAACATAAGAGTTTATAATTTGATTTCAGAGAAATAATTGGTTAATTTTTTAAAGAAGTTTAAAAGAATTCAAAAGGAATTTTGAAAACAAAATTCATAAAAGAGTTTTCACAGAAATTTTTACGAGTTAGTGATATTTAAGAAAACCCCTTTTTATACGTAAATTTAAGAAAACATTTATAAAATTAAAATAGTCCCCTTTTAGTATCTAAAACATATTAAAATCCATCCACAAGTAAAAATCCATAAAAATAATACCAGAGGCCTTATTACATCACAACTGAAAAATTAATTAAGTAAAAATACTAAAGAGTAGTTCAAAGTTCATAAAAACCATCATTTGAAGTATGGCCCCACGAAGTCATCCCCAGCCCAAGCCTCCATCAATTATCATTACCTGAGAAGGGTAAGAAAACGGGGTGAGTTACTTAGAACTCAGTGTGTAGCCCACTTACCAAGTCCACTGGGCCAAACCATTCAAGCATTTAATTGGGCTTGAGCCCATTTACGAATATAACAATATAGTAATTAAAAATGTATATGAAATGCAATTCCCAACCAAGCTTAAATTTCCATCCGCTACACACCACCCGTACCAACCAGCACACCTGTGGGGATCAAGCCAACCCACCCCGCCAACACACCAATCGTAGGCATTAAGCCATTTAATTCACAGGCAAAATGCCATTTAAAACAATGATTCGCAGGCCAGTGGCCATTAACACCCTGGCATCAAGCCATTTAATACAATATTTCACAGGCCAGTGGCCATTAATACGCAAGCATTAAGCCATTTAAATTGGGCACGAAGCCTTCTTCTCTTCATCAAAATATCCCAACCCATGCAATCATGTATTTACAATGCATAACCATTCATTTATATGATAAATTCAACATAAGGCCCATAAATAATTAAAATTATTACAAAACTGGCCCATTTCACAATTTGGCCCATTTATCACAATTTGACCCATTTCACAATTTGGCCCATTTCACAATTTGGCCCATTAAGCAATATAACAAATCGGCCTATACAGCAATCTATCAAAACGACCCATTAAGCAATATAACAAATCGGCCTATATAGCAATCTATCAAAACAGCCCATTAAGCAATCTATCGAAACGGCCCATTAACATATGAGGCCCATATATCACTTTTTATCATATTAGCCCATTAAGGGCGAGTTCGTAACTTTCACGATTTTAATACCGATTTCATGCACTTACACTAAAGTATTAATAAACCATATTTTTTTCCGATTTTACCAACTTTGCGATTTTTAGTCTAATGCTTAATAACGGTATAACATCTAACCCATGAGATAAGTGTGAAATTACACACCTGATTACGGTGAGAACTATACTTTCTCGCTCGTCGATACCTAAATACGTGTCACGCTTGATTAGAACACTAATACTTAATATAAATCTATACTAAAGATAAGCGATCTAGATCTTTACCCTCGGAATCTCGAACAACAACTATTTGTCGGTTTTCCCCGGTTGACGGTTCACAACCCGATGGGAAATCCCGAACAACTAATGGCTCCGAACTACGAACAACTTCGAATAATCGATTCTCCTCGGATGAGGGTCCACAACCCGATGGAAAATCTCGGATTGCCTAAACAGCCTTTCGCTTGAATCTAGAGGGAATAGCGAAACCGCCCCTCTTCCGAACACTATTCACCACCCTTTTCGTCCCTATCTTGTTTGCCATGAAATCCTACGTTCAGGGGATGAAAATCGAGCGATAACGTCCCTAAAGTAAAATCGATTAATAACTCATCTTTGACGAAATAACAAGTAATATGGAAGTCCTTGATATAAACTCTTACCTTAACACTTTGAACCAAATCCTAGCGATTCACGATGATTACGAATACTCCGAGTTTCGGCCTTTACTTTATCACTATAAAGACGAAAAGATTGTCTTATGAATATCTGCCTCCTTAACCTTGAGTTGATGATAACCTGATCTCAAATCAATCTTGGAGAAAACTGAAGCTCCTCTCAATTGATCAAACAGGTCATCGATTCTCGGCAATGGATACCTATTCTTGATCGTCAATTTATTCAACTGCCTATAATCAATGCACATACGCATCGACCCATCTTTCTTCTTGACGAACAAAACTGGTGCTCCCCACGGAGACACACTCGGTCGGATAAAACCCCGATCCAACAATTCTTGAATTTGAGCTTTAAGCTCCGCTAACTCCTTCGGCGCCATTCTATAAGGAGCAATGGACACTGGAGTCGTTCCGGGCATAAGCTCAATGCCAAATTCTACTTCCTGATCTGGAGGTAGTCCCGGAAGTTCTTCAGGAAAGACATCAGGAAAATCTTTCACCGTTCTCACACCCTCCACTGATAACTCCTTGGCATCCAAAGCACTAATGAAGGCTAGGAACACTCCATACCCTTTTCGCATCAACTTTTCTGCCTTTAAAGCAGATACCACATTTGCCAAAAAGTTCCTTCGCTCGCCTATCATTACTACCTCCTTATCATCCAAAATCTTGATTGACATTCGCTTTGCAGCATAATCCAATTGCGCCCGGTGCTTTACCAACCAATCCATGCCCAAAATAAGATCGAATTCACCAAAAGGCAGTTCCATCAAATCCGCCAGAAATATTTCTCTTTGAATTTCTAAAGGCACGTCTCTAAACAATTTATTCACGATTATAGATTGTCCTAAAGGACTAATTACCGTCATCTCTCTACCGGTAATCTTAGATCTAATATTCAAGTTTCCAGATATGGCAGTAGCAACATACGAGTGGGTAGACCCGATATCTATCAAAGCAGTGACAGGTACATCAAAGATGAAGAATGTACCAGTTATCACATCAGGTGCATCGCCATCCTCCCGACGCCTGACCGCATAGACCAACCCTGGCTGTCTTGCCTCCATGTTACCTCTAAAGCCATTACCTCGACCCGGTGCACCTTGACCACGTCCAGCACCATTACCACCACGAGCTGGTCCACAGCCTCTCGGTGGCTATTGAGCGCCTCTGGCTGGCTGTGCATCAGGGTTACGAGCTTCCTGAGTCGGAGTAGCCCGTCGAGGGCAATTCCTATACTGGTGATCCTTGGAACTACATTTAAAACAACCACCGGTTCTCTTCCAGCATTCCCCAGGGTGTCATTTCCCACAGTCAGCACAGTCTCGACTCTGATTGGTAGCCACAGGTGCTTTAGCTTGAGCTGGCTCATCATTTCGAGGCCTCTTTTGGAACCTTTTAGAAGAACCCGAGTACTTAAAGTCCCTCTTGCCTCTGACTCTTTCCCGGTTCTGGCGTTTTGAGTTCTTAGTCTCTTCGGCTATCTTGGCTTTCTCCACAAGCGTGGCAAAAGTCCTTACTTGTTGTGGGGCTATCAGTACCCGCAACTCATCATTCAATCTATTCTCAAAACGTATAAAGTGCTCATGATCAGTTGGCACTATCGTGCGAGCATAACTGCTCAAGCGAAGAAATTCTACCTCGTAAGCTGCCACCATCTTATTTCCTTGAACCAGATTCAAGAATTCCTTCCTCCGGGCATCCACATAACTTGTCCCGACATACTTCCCTTGGAAAGTAGCTTTGAAGAAATCCCAAGTAACAAGTACAGCCTCAGTGCCTTCTCGAATCGTAAGCCACCATTGATACGCCTCGTCCCTTAACAAAGACACCGCTCCTCTCAGTTTCTGCTCGACGGTGCATTCCAAATCATCCATGATTCGTTCCATTGCCTCGAACCAATATTCCGTAACATTTGGAGCTACACCGAAAACATCCCTGAAAACCTCGGCACCACTTGATTTAAGTCGTTCCGATATAGATCCACGAGCTGCCGGCCCAGTTCTAGGCCCAGCAACCCTTTCTAGGACTCGCAACATTGCTTGGGTCAAAGCAGTGTCCTCTCTCATATGGTCATGGGATCCATTTTCTAACACAGGTGATGCCGGTGCATCCATTTCCGGCATATGTCCCGATGCCTCAGACACGGCTCTAGCTCCTCGGCATCTACCACGGCCACGTCTACCACGGCCACGTATACCACATCCTCTAGCGCTCACAATGACTAATTCGGTTTAATCTGATTACAAGTTTTATGAATCAGAAAACTATTTCAGTGTTTATTAACGATATTTTATGAGATATAAGAGATAGAATTGTTTTCGCGTACACATCCTATAGTCTCAATTATGAGATATAAGAGATAGAATTGTTTTCGCATACACATCCTATAGTCTCAATCTCTATAGTTTTAACACCTAAAACTAAAAGTTCTAGAGTGTTCCTATGATCATATCACAATAATAATCATTCAGTATACGAATACTTACTTGACTTGGTGCCGGATGCTCGTGGTGCCATACTACCTTTAAAACATAAATTCTATAAATTTGAAACAGTTTTAAATGAAAATTGTTGTTGAACCCAAACCACAGTCGAGTTTTGAGCCTGGCTCTGATACCATAAAATGTAACACCTTTAACCCAGTCTATGCGTTAAGACCAGACTTGGTATGCCACACAAATCGAACATACATCTAGTCATCTAATGAATTAAAGAAAACAGATCTTCAAAAACTATTTTGGAGATGGAGTTCATAAAAACCGAGGTTAATTTGAAATCTATGATTTTAGAACATAAGAGTTTATAATTTGATCTTAGAGAAATAATTGGTTAAATTTTTAAAAAATTTTAAAAGAATTCAAAAGGAATTTTGAAAACAAAATTCATAAAAGAGTTTTCACAGAAATTTTTACGAGTTAGTGATATTTAAGAAAAACCCCTTTTTTATACGTAAATTTAAGAAAACATTTATAAAATTAAAATAGTCCCCTTTTAGTATCTAAAACATATTAAAATCCATCCATGAGTAAAAATCCATAAAAATAATACCAGAGGCCTTATTACATTACAACTGAAAAATTAATTAAGTAAAAATACTAAAGAGTAGTTCAAAGTTCATAAAAACCATCATTTGAAGTATGGCCCCGCGAAGTCATCCCTGGCCCAAGCCTCCATCAATTATCATTACCTGAGAAGGGTAAGAAAATGGGGTGAGTTACTTAGAACTCAGTGTGTAACCCACTTACCAAGTCCACTGGGCACCATTCAAGCATTTAATTGGGCTTGAGCCCATTTACGAATATAACAATATAGTAATTAAAAATGTATGTGAAAAGCAATTCCCAACCAAGCTTAAATTTCCATCTGCTACACACCACCCGTACCAACCAGCACACCTGTGGGGATCAAGTCAACCCACCCTGCCAACACACCAATTGCAGGCATTAAGCCATTTAATTCGCAGGCAAAATTTCATTTAAAACAATGATTCGCAGGCCAGTGGCCATTAACACGCAGGCATTAAGCCATTTAATACAATATTTCGCAGGCTAGTGGCCATTAATACGCAGGCATTAAGCCATTTAAACTGGGCACGAAGCCTTCTTCTCTTCATCAAAATATGCCAACCCATGCAATCATGTATTTAAAATTCATAACCATTCATTTATATGATAAATTCAACATAAGGCCCGTAAATAATTAAAATTATTACGAAACTGGCCCATTTCACAATTTGGCCCATTTATCACAATTTGGCCCATTTCACAATTTGGCCTATTTCACAATTCGGCCCATTAAGCAATATAACAAATCGGCCTATATAGCAATCCATCAAAACGGCCCATTAAGCAATATAACAAATTGGCCTATATAGCAATCTATCAAAACGGCCCATTAAGCAATCTATCGAAATGGCCCATTAACACATGAGGCCCATATATCACTTTTTATCATATTAGCCCATTAAGGGCGATTTCGTAACTTTCATGATTTTGATACCGATTTCATGCACTTACACTAAAGTATTAATAAACCATATTTTTTTCCGATTTTACCAACTTTGCGATTTTTAGTCTAATGCTTAATAATGGTATAACATCTAACCCATGAGATAAGTGTGAAACTACACACCTAATTACGGTGAGAACTATACTTTCCCGCTCGTCGATACTTAAATACGTGTCACGCTTGATTAGAACACTAATACTTAATATAAATCTATACTAAAGATAAACGATCTAGATCTTTACCCTCGGAATCTCGAGCAACAACTATTTGCCGGTTCTCCCCGGTTGACGGTTCACAACCCGATGGGAAATTCCGAACAGCTAATGGCTCCGAACTACGAACAACTTCGAAAAATTGATTCTCCTCGGATGAGGGTCCACAACCCAGTGGAAAATCCCGGATTGCCGAAATAGCCCTTCGCTTGAATCTAGAGGGAATAGCGAAACCGCCCCTCTTCCGAACACTATTCACCACCCTTTTCGTCCCTATCTTGTTTGCCACGAAATCCTACGTTCACGGGATGAAAATCGAGCGATAACGTCCCTAAAATGAAATCGATTAATAGCTCATCTTTGAAAAAATAACAAGTAATATGGAAGTCCTTGATATAAACTCTTACCTTAACCCTTTGAACCAAATCCTAGCGATTCACGATAATTACGAATACTCCGAGTTTTGGCCTTCACTTTATCACTATAAAGACGAAAAGATTGTCTAAGAGAAAGGGATAGAGGATGCTATTTTCGGTCAAAAGACCCTCCCAAACTAATATGTATATTCGGCTAAAGAAAAGAAGAGGATAAAGATTTGAAAAGGGTTCTTACCGATTATTCAAAACGAGTGCAAAGAAAACGATTGATAAGAAAATATATGTGAAGAGGGAGGTTCGGCCAAGAAGAAAAATTTGATGAAGATGATGCTAGAAATATTCGGCCATGGAGGAAAAGAGAAGGGAGGAAATGTTGAATGGATTTTGTAAGAAGAAAAAGATGAAGTAGAGGTATAGGACAATTAGAGGTTTCGGTTTTGGTTCATTTCAAGAATGAAAGATGATAAAAAAGAATGGTTTGAGGCTAGAGAGCATTCGGCTATGGAGAAAGAAAAGAAAAAAGAAATTGGCCTTCAAGTCTTGGTGTTTTTGGCACTAAGGAAAATGACTTGAGAGAATAGGCAAATTTAGACCAAAATGGTCAAAATGGAATGACCAAAAGAAGAAAAACAAAGATGTTCACCAAGGCCTAAAGTGCATTCGGCTATGAGAGGAAAAGATGAAAAGAAAAGCGTTTTGGGAGAAACAAAAATGACCAAAATGAGAGTGACTACTAGCTACACAACCTTACCAATGCCATCAACAAAAATTCGGCCACCCCCTAGCCCCCAAAACCGTCCAAGTTCATGGACAAAGTTTGGCCATTCCAAACTTTCCAAAACACATTCCTTAAAATGTGCCTTGTGTCCCCTACATACCTTATCCCATTGATTTCTTTCCCTGTGTTCAACTATTGCCTTAAACCATTAGCCAACTTGCCATAAAAATAAAGTCCAAGCTACCATAAATACTAGCTTGACCGACACTATAAAGATGGGAAGCAAAAATAAAAATTCCACATGCATAACAAGGGATTCGATCCTCTTCCCTCAAGCAATACTTATGGTGCCAACTCCACTTTACTACTAGCTCATCTTATGCTAGCTTTTGTCACTTAATTTCCTTAAACATCAAGGTCACTTGTTCCACTTTAATAAAGTACTCCTTACTAAAATTTATTCTAATTCTGAATAAATCCCGAGCCTTCTCAAGGCTATATAATAAACACACAAATTAAATCATTCACTAGCTAAGCACCAAAGTTATGCAACATAACGATACTCAATTTTTAGGATGTTACAGATCCTATTTACCCAACGCTGTGTGCCTATTATATTACCGTCGTTGATGGCTATGTGCCGATTATGATTCTGGTGGCTTTGCCACAATCTGTATAGTGGCTATGCCACGTATATTCTGATATTCTGGTGGCTTCGCCACAAATTCTGTGATGAGCAGCTTGTCTGCCGTTGAGGTGTGTAGCGGATAGATGGGTCGATTTAGAAATCCCCACAGGTGTGTTGGGCTGGTACGAGTGGTGTGTAGCGGATGGATTATTAGGTTGGGTTGCATGCATTATTTTCTTTATCATGTTAATAAGGCTAAGGCCCAGATTGTACTGAATAGGGCTTCGACCCAGTCTGCTTCTGTATGGGCTTCGGGCCAGTTTGCTTCTGTATGGGCTTTGGCCCAATCTGTATCCGTATGGGTTCGGGCCCAGTTAATGACCGACTAGGGGATTACACTCTGAGTTCTCGTAACTCACCCCTCTGCTTTAACCTTGCAGGTGATCCCCAGCATTAGAGGATTTAGCGCAGCGGAGGACTCTGTGGTGGCCATACATCGGAGTGCTTCTTCCAAACTTTAGTAAAAATTTCTATTTTACTTCATTCTGAGATGGATTTTAATTTGGGTTTAATTTTATGTAATAAGGCCAATGGGTTTTATTTTTCTTTTATACTTTCATTTTCGATATATTCAAACTATAATTGATTTAACTTGGGATTTTCTTAAAACGACAACAACGGTTTCAAAATATCACACTTTCGCTATTCACTGAATCTAATTTCTGTTATAAACAAAGTTTTCGGAAGTAATAATAATAACAACGTCTTTAAAAGAAAACCATAAAAGACAAATCTGAGTTTCACCAACAACAAAGGTCGATTTCAAAAAGAATACAAACTTTCCAACGAACGCGTAGTTTTTAAACAACCCTTCTGTGTGACATGCCAGATCCGGTCATAACGTCTAGGCTGGGTTTGGGGTGTTACATGCTCTTTTTAGGGTGTTTAGGAGCATATGGTATACAACATCAGAGGTACAATTATCTTCTCTGTCTTTTTATTTAATACTAGTAAAATTTGGTCCACAAGAAGATAGGAGGAAGATTTTTTACCTTGGACCTTTGATAGGTCCTTATTCGCAACGACTGAATATGTTGAGGGTCTTCCTAATGAAGAATATAAGTTTACATTGGTCGTTTTCTAGATTCATTTCTACAAAGTTCTACTGACATGAATGACCTTGTGCTATTGCGCTACAAATGGGGTCACTTGGGGAGGTACTTGCAATTGGCTGGAGGGATTAGGAATGAGGATGGGGTGAATACATCCAAGTTAGAGTTAAAATTGATATTACTAAAGCCTTGTAGTGTGTGGTAAAAATTAAAGGCTCTAGGGTGCTGAGTGCATGCCCAATTTTTGTTATGGTGTGGGCTTATTGGACACTCGGTGGATGTTTTTCCAACAATTTTGGTTTAGGATGGGATGATTGTAGCACCCCTAAAATTATTATACTATAAAGACTAATAAATCAAGATAATGTAAATTTCTAGATAAAATAGATAAAGAAATGAAAGTGATAAAAGAAAAGGTTGGGGGGTATCAAAGAAAGTTGAATTGAGAAGTATGTTGTGGTGTACTAAACTAAAGTAAGGACTAAATCGTAAAGATATAAAAAATTTAGAGGTTCATGTAAAATTATTCAAAATTTGAAGAGTTGAAGAATAAATATGAGAAATATTAAAGACCAAAAGTGAAAATAACCCAATTTCTTGTAACATGGGATTGATGTGCAGAGACAATTGAATAAGTGGAGAAATACAAGGGACTAAATCAAAATTTTACCAAAAGTGAGAAGTGACTCAATGATGGAATTTTGAAGAAACATGAAGGGTAAAATGGTCATTACCCAAAATAGATAATTATATGGTGTAATAATTAAAGAAGAAAATTGTTGAAATATGATTGGTTAAATATTTTATTCTTTTATAATATATTTTAATATTTTAATTAATTAAATAAATGAGATATTTTTATGGAAAAGTGTAGAAAACTCTTCCATCTTTCCATGCTCCTCCCATCACTCTATATATATAAAGAGGAGAGTTTCATTTTGTTACAATTT
This sequence comes from Gossypium australe, assembly GCA_005393395.2. Taxonomy (NCBI): domain Eukaryota; kingdom Viridiplantae; phylum Streptophyta; class Magnoliopsida; order Malvales; family Malvaceae; genus Gossypium; species Gossypium australe. Next base: position 50,139,708 of record CM016614.1, read on the forward strand.
TGTCCCTTACCATGAAATCCTACTTTTTCTCCCAAATTTCTTGAAAATTCCCATTGTCACCCAAAGAAGAAGTGAAGTAGAGATGCTCTAGAATTAGAATATCAACTTCGAAGCAAGAAATCAGTAGATGGAAGTGAAGAAAAATAGAAGAAAAAAGAAGGATAGTGATAAAATTGAGAAAGAAATAGAAGAGAAACAAAAGAGGTAAGTGTTCGTTTTAATTTTATTGATATTTCAAAGTATTAAGTTAAGATATATAATAAATTGAGTGTTAAATATGTGAATTTTATTTAAGTAGTAGTGATGGAAAGTATATTATAAATGTTACTTCATAGATAGTGAAATAATTTGTGTTATGAGAAGTTTTGATAAAACTATATGTTAATGATATGTGAGCTTTAAGGATTAAGTTCAATAATAATTTAAGTGTGATGATATACATAATCAAGTGATCTTGTATAAAAATTTAATAGTTGATTAAGTAAAATAAATGTTAAATGTTGATATGAGTGATATAAATCATAATAAGAAAAAATATATATATATTAAAATAGTTGTGGACAACAATAGTAGTTTAACTTCAAAAATTCATCAAAAATTGTAGAAATCAATTTAGAGATTGAATTAAATATTTAATTAAAGCTTATTGAGTCTAGTTTTGCATAAAAGAAATGGTGTAAGTAATGAAATTGTAGATTATTATATATATTTATTTTTGTGAGACAATGTCAGACTTTGAAAAATTATTACAAATTGTAAAAAAAATGGTTAAGATATTAAATTTGTATAATTAAAATATTGACAAGTTTATTTTAAGGGGAAAAAATGGCAACATTATACGAATCCCATATTGAGAGATAATTAATTTTTAGTAAAGAAGAGTCAAAGTTGCCTAGCAACAGAACAGGGGAAAATTAAAAAGCAAATACTATATTAATTGGATTAAATGGAAATTATGAAATTTTTATGGTAAAAATTTTATTCAGCCTAATTTCAAAAATAACAAGCGAATCCCTATTTTGAATTTTGTAGAGAATTTAGTATTTGCTACTCAAGTAGACAACCTTGTTAAAAGTATATATGTAATTAGTAAAATCATAATTAATTTTATGTATAGGCATGTTATACTAAAAGTCATAAATTCTCGTATAAATACATGAACTTATAAGATGTGAATGGAGAGGAAGAGAAGGAAAAATAATAGAAGAGTTGTAATATTAAGAAGTTGTTATAAGTGATGGAATTGTTAATATATAAGAGAAGTTTACATAAATTGTTGAAACATTAAGTGAATAATTGTTATATGATGTATTAATGGACTTACTTGTAAAACTTTAATAGTTGTGCTAATCTTATAAATTTGACTGAGAATCATATGGTGCTGAAATTAGAAATAGATACATGTGATAGAATGGAAATCAATTGGACACATAATGGACGTCGTAATGACAAGTTCACCACGTAGAGATAAGCTCAAGTCAATGGGTGACGTCGCAACGAGGAATCCCCAACGCTACAACATCAGCTCGGGGTTTCAAAAACTTTGTACTTTGATCCTTATTCAATTATAAACTGTTAAGAGAGCTACCGGAAGCTAGAATTGAATTTAGGTAAGTTTTTAAATTGTATTGTAAACGTCTATTTGAACTTAGTAGTTCGATTAAAATGACAAAATGAATTGAGTTTAACAGTAGTTGCTCTAATAACAAATGTAACACTTTGATACCGTGACCCAACGATTAGGTCGAGTATGAGGGTGTTACATTTAGTGGTATTAGAGCTTAGGTTTTGTCGATCCTTAGACAAAGATTGAGTTTAGAAATACATTTCGCATTAGAAAAATGAATGTAAAATTATGAAATGTGAATATAAAATTTTAAAGAATAGTAAAATGAACCTTAAATCATTCCTGACTAGATGATAATCTTAGCATGACTTGTGGCAGTTGGTATGAAATATAAACATATGAGAGAATAAAATTTGAACTTGAGAAAATGATGAAGAAATGAGGGTTATAAATAAATATGGCATGTGATATTGAAAAGAGAGGACTAAATTGTAACAAGAGTGAAGTTAAATTATAATAACAATTAATATGAAAGTATGGGTATGAGATTAGCAATGGAGGAAGATAAAATGGTCAAAGTGAATTAATGAAAATAGCATGTATATATAGATTTAATAAAGATAGGACTAAATTACAAAGAATACCGATGTTATTGTATGAATTGAAATGATAAGTAAAAAGGTATAAATAAAGTATTTTACATGAATTTGAACAAAGTAAACAGTGTTGAATATATTGTGTAGTATTCATATTAGAAGAGCAAAGGAAGAAGAAAAAAGTTGATCCAAGTCCCTGGTTGTAAATACTTCAAGAATTTCTTTACTTTAAGTACAAAATGTATGTGAATGGTTATCTAGATGTAGTTATGTTCATGCTATATATGAAATTTATTAAAGAGTAGCAGTGTATGTAGTTGAAATTTTATTTTATGAAGACTTTAATGGATATTTTGAAAAATAAAATAAAATAACAAAAATGACTTAATTGTGAAATATGCCAAAAAGTTGACATGTGAAAGAATATATGTGGTGAAGTAGAATGTGAAAGAATATGATGTTTATGAGAATAAAAGAAAAATGGAAATTGTAGTGAAGTTGCAAGTATATTGAATTATTTGTTGATAGTGATTAAATTGTAAGAAGTGCAAAATTTGAATTGTTTCATTCATTTTAAGCAAAAGAAGTGAAATGACTGTAATTAAAGCCCATGTAGACAAATGAGAACTAATGGGGTATGATTAGCACTTTGGTGCTTTTGTAATTAGTACTTCGATGCAATAATGTGATTATGCACTTCGATGCAATTAATATTGGCACTATGGTGCAACTGATACTGGCACTTCGATGCATTACTGTTAATGTTCCACATAACCTATTTTTTCTTTTAACTCTATAATGGGCTATACAAGTGATAAATGGTAAGAGAATGATTAATATGGTTTGGTATGTGATTTGGGTGTTAGGTATCGAACTGAAGAATTAATGAAAAAGCATGAGAAATAAGGAAAGTGAAAAAGTGAAATAACGAATGATTAAATATAAAAAAAATGAGTGAAACCAATTTCAAGAATATAAAGTGAATGAATGCAAATGTTATGGAAAGCATAAAAGCCAAGAGACTACATGTAAAAAAAGAATTAGTATGAATAAGTTTATAAAGGTAAATTCAAAGGAAGTGAGTCACATAAGGATTGAAAAAAATATTTTCTTAAAGAAGGTGACTCAAGAGTACTACTAATACAAATGAAACTTTCAAGAGATGACATTAACACATGTTGTCAATCCAATAAAAGAAAAACATTAGTTTTAAAATTATTGATAGTAAATTATATATAGAAAGGATAAAAGGAAAGAAGGGGTACTTGGAAGTAAGCATTGTAAAGAAGAGAGAAAGAAAAAAAGGTTTATAAGAAATTAGAAAATGATGAGTATAGTAATTAAATAAAAGAAATCAAACGAGCATAAAGATATATTAGAGTACTCTAGAAACTAGTAATGAAATAGTGAACAACTAAAAAGTTTGGGAAAGATATTAAGATTGAATAGTAAATGAGTATAAGGGAAATAAGTTGCAAAGTCGGGAAAAGACAAGTATGTATTTGATATTTGAGGTAATATGATAAGATAAATCAAGTGAGAAGTAAAGTTGATAGTTGACATGAAAGGATAAGTAAACATTATATGTTTAAGACTACATTAAGTGAAGGAGAAAGAAAATCAAGTTTAAGTAAACTTATAAGGGTTCAAGGTGAAATTTTTATAAATTAGTGATATTAACATGTTTATTTCTTGAGAAAGTGTATAATAGTGATATGGGATTGATGTTTTGATTTTTTGATCTGAACATGAAGAGAGAAATAAAGATATGGAACCAAGAAATATGACAAGTGTAAAACGATTGAAGAAAGGTAGAAGAAAGTATAGGAAGTTCAATTAAGTAAAATTGTAATTTGAAATCTTATTACTAGGGATAACGAATAAGAAGAATGCAATGACATATTAGTTTAATAATACCATTGAAGTGACGTGTTAAGTTTATTGAAACTGCTAAGGTTTATTATAACAACTAAGAAAGGGTAAGAAAGAGCATAATGAGTCTCAAAATTAAAGTAATGTTGTAAGAAAGTGAGAAGAAATTATTTAATTTCAAAATTAGAATGTTAGTATATGTTGTACTTGGTATTGAAAGTCATGGAGTAGTATAGTAAGTTATGTGTCAATGATATGATACAAAATAAGTGAAGAAATATTTTGGTTAAATAATGGAAGGGTAGGATTCATGATAAAAGTTTGAAGAATGACATGAAGTTTATAGATCACTAATGAATTGAAATATATATATATATATATATATATATATATATATAGTATTTGATATCTTGAAGAAATGAAAGAAAGAAGATTATGTATAATATAGGTTCAACAGATTAAAGAAATTAGAAACAAGTGAATTGTTACAATAAAAGAATTTTAGAGATATGAAATATAAGGAAAGTAGTTTTAATAGACAAAAATTCTTAGTAAATTTTAAGAAAAAAATACTAGATATAGTGTGGAAAAAATTAAATTATGTGATTAAAGTGTAACAAGAAAGAAAATTGATTTAATATGATTAATTAGTGAATATTAAATTTTTATGACAAAAAGGGATTAAAGTGAAAAGTTATGAAAGTTTACAAGAAAATATTTAATAATTGAAGAATGTAGTAGGAAATGAAAAATAATGTTATGTAAACAAAAGTGTAGAATAAAAAGAATCATGAAGATGATCAAATCGAAAAGAATTGAAGAGTAAATAGATAATGAAATTCATGGTTAGGAAATCAAGGAAATTTTGTGGAGGGAATTTATTTTAAGGGGGAGAGAAATGTAACACCTCTAGAATTGTTATACTATAAAGACAATAATAAATCAAGATTATGTATAATTGATTTCTTGATAAATTAAAATAAAGAAATGATAGTGATAAAAGGAAAGATTTGGGAGTATCAAAGAAGGTTGAGTTGAGAAGTATAACGTGGTATACTAAATTAAAGTAAGGGCTAAATCTTAAAGATGTAAAAAGCTTCGAGGTTCAAGTACAATTATTCAAAATTTGAGGGGTTTAAGAATAAATATGAGAAAAACTAAAGACCAAAAGTGAAAATAACCTAATTTCTTGTAACATGAGATTGGTGAGTAGAGAAAAAATTGAATATGTGGAGAAATAAGAGGGACTAAATCATAAATTTACCAAAAGTGGAAGTGACTCAAGGATGGATATTCTGAAGAAACATTAAGGGTAAAATGATCATTACTCAAAATAAATAATTATGTGGTGTAATAATTAAAGAAGAAAAGTGTTGAAATGTGATTGGTTGAATATTTTATTATTTTAAGCTATTTTAGTATTTTAATAAATAAAATAAATGATATAGTTTTATAGAAAAATGTAGAAAATTCTTCCATCTTTCCATGCTCCTCACGTCACTCTCTATATATGAAGAGGAGGGTTTCATTTAGTTACAATTTGTTTCCTTACCATGAAATCCCATTTTTTCTCCTAAATTCCGTGAAAATTTCCAATGCCATCCAAAATGAAAATTGAAGTAGAGATGCTAGAGAGTTAGAATTTAAACTTAGAACTAAGAAATTGGTAGATGACAGTGAAGAAAAATAGAAGAAAATAGAAGGATAGTGATAAAGTTGAGAAATAAATAGAAGAGAAGTAATAGATGTAAGTGTTCGTTTTAATTTTATTGATATTTCAAAGTATTAAATTAAGGTATGTAATAAATTTCATTTTAAATATGTGATTTTTATTTAAGTAGTAGTGATGGAAAGTATATTGTAATAGCCCGGTTTAGACCCTAGTCAGAACAGTGGTTTCGGGACCACAAATTCGAGTCAAAAAATATTTTAATATTATTTTCTGTGTTTACAGCATGATATGTGATATGTGTGAAAATTTTGTGTCAAAATTTTATCGATTGGTTAGTTAATTTGATAAAAAAGACTAAATCACATAAAATGTAAAAGTGGCTTTCTAATTATTAAAGGTGTTTACTATTAAATGGAAGTGTGGAGCACTTGCATGTTAATTATACCATTTATAATAGTGGTGGACAATATTGACAAGGTTAGGTGAATTTTAATGTTATTTCATTAAGGTTAAAATGGTAAATGGTTTATTAATATGTAACTAAATAAAATAAACATGAAATGGCCATGAATTTTTGTTCATCTTTGGCCGAAACTTTAAAAGAAAAAGGAAGAAAAAGAACAAGCGAGGTTCGGCCTTGTCCAAGCTTGATTAAGGTATGTGTTTAGCTCGATTTTTAATAATTTTTATGTTTTGAGATCGTTGCTTCGAATACTAGCTAGCCCATGTTTGAATTTTTGAATTGGCTGTGGATTTTGTGTTTTGCCATTGCTGATAGCTTGAGATTTTTGTTGTTTGATGATGAAAAATAAATCTTTGTTGATAGATTATTATGTTTAATTAAGTCATTTTTTGTAAAAATGTGTATTAAGGATTTAATTGTAAAATTTGAAAATTTAGGGGTCAAAATATGAAATAAATGAAAGATATGGGCTTATATGAACTATATGAATATTCGGCCAAGCATGGGAAATATGAAATTTTGTGTATTTTGTGATTTTATGACATATGAACTAAAATGTCAAAAATGTGAATTTTAGGGGCTAAAGTGCAAAATGCCCTAATTATGTGTTTGTGGTTTGAATTGAATGAAATGGGTTATTAAATAGCCAAATATGAATTTATATAGATCAAGAACAAAAGAAAATGAATTTAGATCGGGGGAAATCAAAAGTGGTCGAATAGTCGATTCTATTCATTCGTTTTTGTATGAGGTAAGTTCATAAGTAAATAAATGTGTTTAAAATTCATGTGAATATGTTTTATAATATCGAATTGAATTGTATAATTATATACATGTATTGCCGATTGTTATAAGCATGGTGTGATGGATGGATAGGTTGGGCTGCATACATTACATTTAAATATTGTTATGTAAATGGGCTTCGGCCCAAGATTATGCTATATGGGCTCAGGCCCAAAACATTCCTAAGCGGGTTCAGGCCCAGTGAATGACGGTAAGGGGATTATACACTGAGTTCTTGTAACTCACCCCTTTTTCTTAACCCTTGCAGGTAATGCTCAGTGATGAGGACTTGGGCCATGGATGACTCGGTGGAGGCCATACTTCAGAAATGGTGTTTTTGAAGTTTAGATTTCTATTTACGTTTACTTTATTACTTTTACTATTTTGGGTTTTTAAGTTGTAATAAGGCCTCTGGAATATTTTATTTTTGCTTTATGTTTGACGTACTTATTATCTTGCTTGATTTATTTTAAATGGGAATTTTCTAAAAAAATCATAAATAACGGTTTCCAAAATTGATTAACAAAAGGTTTTTTTATAAATATGTACAAATATTTTAACTCGAATTCTCTTTCAAATTACCAACGACATTTTCAAAAGTCGCGATTTTAACATTCACTACCGCGATTTTTGATTCATCAATCAACCTCTCAAAAATAGTTGTATTTTATCAAATATTTACATCCAAACTTGTTTTCTTAACCATAAGCAAATAACACTTATTTTAGTACAAATCACAAGAACTTTATACGTTTTTCTCATGTGACATGTCAGATCCAGTCGTAACGCATGGGCCGGGTTTGGGGTGTTACATTTTATGGTATTAGAGCCTGGTTGCAAAACTCGGCTGTGGTTTGGGTTCAAAAACGTTTTTTTCAAAGCTGTTTAAAATTTTAATTTATACATGCATGTTCTAAAAGAGGTATGGCACCACGAGTATCCAGCACCAAGTCAAGTAAGTTTATGTTTTCATTTTATGATAATTGCGATATGACTGTAGAAATACTCTAGAACTTTTAGCTTTAGGAGCTGAAACTATAGAGATTGAGACTTTAGGATACGTTTTGCTAAAACGACTTTACTTCCTATACTTCATAAAACATTGTTTAATAAACATTGAATAGTATACTGATTCATAAGACTTGTAATCAGATTAAATCGACATTAGTGAATATGAGTGCTAGAGGACGTGGACACGGTAGACGTGGCCGTGGTAGAGGCCGAGGTGCTAGATTTGTATCTGAGGCATTGGGACATATACCGGAAATGAACGCCCCTACGTCACCAGTGACTGAAGCTGGGTCACATGATCGAATGAGAGAGGATGACGCTCTGTCTCAAGCGATGTTGCGAGTTCTGGAAAGGGTTGCTGGGGCGAGAACTAGGTCGGCAGCTCGTGGGTCGATATTGAAACGACTCAGATCGAATGGGGCTAAAGTTTTTAGGGGTATTTCGGGTGTAGTAGAGTACTTGCTTGTGGCGGTGGAGCGGATTATGGACGACCTGGATTGCACCGCCGAGCAGAAGCTAAAAGGAATCGTGTCATTGCTAAGAGACGAGGCGTATTAGTGGTGGCTCACTATTCGGGAAGGCACTCAAGCTGATCGCATTACCTGGGAATTCTTTAAAACCACATTTCAAGGAAAATATGTCGGGGCTAGCTATGTGGATGCCCGAAGGAAGGAATTCCTGAATCTGGTCTAAGGAGGTAAATCTATGGCAGTATATGAGGTAGAGTTTCTGCATTTGAGTCGGTATGCCCGGGGAATAATGCCGACTGATTATGAACGTTGTGTGCGTTTTGAGGATGGATTGCATGACGAGTTACGGGTACAGATAGCCCCACAAAAGGAGAGAAATTTTGCTACTCTGGTAGAAAAAGCTAAGATAGCTGAGGAGGTTAAACACTCGGAGTAGCAAAATTGAGACAAGGATAGAGGCAGGAACAAGAGAGACTCTGGGTACTTAGGTTCTGCTAGAGGTTTTCAGAAAAGGCCCAGGAGTGAGGGACCAGTTTGAGTGGGTGCTCTAGCTGCTACCAATCAGTTACAGCCTTGTGTGGATTGTGGGAAACTTCACTTGGGTGAATGCTGGAAGAGAACCGGTGGTTGTGTAACATCCGGGTTTTAGGGGTTATGCATTTGGTGCATAATTCAAGTGTTGGTGAGCTTAGTGTATGTTTGGATGTGTTTTAGGGGTCTTGAGAACCCTGGGATGTAGGGGAATGCTTTGGAAAAATATTGGATTTTAAGTGAAAGAGGGGAAGCTAGGCTAAGGAGGCCTTAAGGGAATTTATGAGGGAATCTGGACATAAGAAATGCCTTGGTAAAGTGGCTGCAAGGCGCCACTTAGGGCCTTGGTGATTGACGCCTCAAGCAAGGGGGAAGGGAGGAGGTTCGAGTCTTGATGGCAGCAAGTGGGTGGCTATTATTTTGCATTTTGGCGTTAAGGGAGAGGGGGAGTGATGGACGGCTTTGGACTTTCAAATGGATAAGGATAAGTCTTGCTATTTCTTTTTAATTTCGGCTAGAAGAGTTGGATATATGTAGGTTTATTTTATTTATTTTAAATGGGAAGATAAGGGATAATGTGATGGATTATTTTTAGTAGATATGAGATAAATGAGGTGATAAATTGTTGATTTATTTTTTATTTACTTTGAATATGTGTTAAAGAGATAAAATAGGAGAAATTGTGGGGATGTGATAAGAGGATGAAGCTATGGCCGATTGTGGGACTCCTTGGGGGTGGTATAATCGGTTTTGAAGTGTGTAGGTGGTAGACGTACCGAAAGTGTGTAGTATAAATAGGGGTGCTCACCTTTTGGTAATTCTTTTCTCTATTTTAATCTCTTTGTGCCGAATTTCCTCACTTTCTTTACTTACTCTTTTCTTCTTTATTTTCTTTCAACCCCAATTCTACACCCTTTCTTGAATAGCCGAATATCCCTTGTCATTAAGAGTCATAGCCGAATGTTCCATCACCCTTTTTAAGGGCTTAGCCGAATCTTCAGTGGCCATATTCTCTCTTCTCTGTCGCAAGTTTTGGAAGCCGAAACCTCTTCTCTTTTGATCTTTTCAAGCAAACGATAGTGGTAAGTATTTCCTTTTAGTAATCGGTTTTCTTTTCTCTTCATGGTGGTGCCGAAATCAAGTGATTGGATCTTGATCTAAGGTTGGCCGAATGTTCTTTAAGCCTTAGTGTTATGTTTTTGTGTGTAGCCGAAGGAAGGAAGCATTAAGGACGATTTCGGGTTTTGGATCCAAGGTAAGTGATATGTAGTTTCGGCCCTAGGCCATATTATTGGTTTAAGTGTTGACCGATTATGATTATGGCTTTTAGGGGCAAATCGACAGGAATAAGGAGTTTCGGGATTTGAGATCATTTTGGTAAGAATATTCAGTAAGTTTAGATCTACTCTTTATTCGCTCAAAAGCCGAAGGCTAATCGTTTGTAGGTACCAGTGGGTGGCCGATTACAAGGAGAACTCAGTGTGTGGATTCGGGATTTGGTAGGAGACCAAATCGGCAGTAAGGGAGAAGGAAAAACCACGTTCCGGGATCGTGTTAGACTCAAGTAGCTAGGGATTTTGGTAATAGTAAGGTGTGTGATTAACCCACTATTTTTCGGGTTTATGTTATGTTGTATGTATTGTGTAAATGCTAATATGTGCAGTGGCGATTATGAATGGATACCCTTAAGGGGTATATCGGAAATCAGGTCAGTGTTAATTATTAAGAATGTGAATATACCAATGAGAATGTTATTGTATGCCGAATAGCATGTGCATGCATTATTTTATTATGTTATGACATTATCATATGTTGCATGTGCATGGGATGGGATATGAATGTGACTATCGAAGGAAGGGTGTACATTTATGTACGTGGTCTGATGTTAGCCTTGTGCTACATTGGCGCTTGATGTTAGCTGTGTGCTTCATCAAGGGAGGTGTTGGCTAGGTGCCACATCTCGGCGGATGATAGCTGTGTGCATCACCGTGGATAGAGGATGATCTTGAGTCACCTCGTGGATATGGACATGTGGGGTCACCTAGGTGATCGGTGGATTAGCCACGGCCTTGGGCAGCAAGTCTGCCAAGGTAGGATATGTGGGATCACTTAGTTGATCGGTGGATTAGCCACGGCCTTGGGCAGTAGGTCTGCCGAGGTAGGTGTAACGGATGGACATTAGGTGGGGTAGGGCTTCATAATTGCATAATTCTGTATGTGGACTGCGTGGAAATGGGCCAAGCCCAAAATGTGAAATTAAGTGATAATATGGGCCAAGGCCCAATTGTGGAAATGATATGAATAAGTTGCCTTACTATCTGAATTGTGATATGATATGTGGTGGTGGGCTAAGCCCACATGTGGGTGGGATTCAGTGGACTAATTACACACTGAGCCTGTTTGACTCACCCAAATTTTTACCAACATCGCAGGTAATGCATAAAGCTTGGACCGGGTTGGAGTGGATACAAAGGTGGCCATGCAGAAGTATTTTTATGCCATGCAGAAGATGATTTAATTGATTTATGTATTTTATATTATCAGTATTTTGGGGTTTATTTGATGTAATAAGGGCCACTTAAAGTATTTGGAAACTTTATTTATGGTTTTTGAAGTTTATATTATTATTGAGCTAATAGTGGAAAATATTTTTTTTGAATCAATTCATAATATAACAACTTATATAAAAGTTTTAAATCTGATAATTTGTGACAATATAGTTTTACTTATAATTTTAAAAATACAACGTTTTACCAAAGGCAACAAATTTTTATGTTTTCACTTTTAAATCAAATTCTTCTCAAACGTTTTCCGCAGTGACATATCAGATCCGGTCAAGGCTCGTGGGCCGGGTTTGGGGGTGTTACAGTTTGGTATCAGAGCCCGGTTCAAAACTCGGCTTTGAGGGTTTTGGGGCCAAAAACATTTTTTTTAGATGGGCTTTTCAAAATTTGGATTTTCATGAAATTTTTCAGGGTATTCTGGCATGGCACCTGTACCTCCGACCCAAAGTCCACCAGGTAAGTACCTCTAACTATTGAAGTGATTTGTATATGTGAATGTTATGGGCATAATTGGGCTCGTAGATTAGAAGATTAGGGCTATTGAACCCTAGGGCTAGTGCACTCAAACACATGCATAAGACTTAAGAACAACCGAACAAACCTGTGAAGTAAGTCACCGAGTTAAGGTGTGGCAACCATTGTGCGCATGTCTAGGAATGGATTCGGTAAGAGCTTGGTATTTAAGCAGTCCTAGCGACTCACCTCCTCTTTACTCGAATCCCACCTGGTGCGTAGTGACGGTTCACCCTAACCAAGAGGACTTATTCACGGGCTAAACCCGATAATTAAAACCCGAAAGGGACTAGCCATGCTGTTTTATAAAAACCTTAGTTTTAAATCACCAAATTACCCTTTTGACTTGTAGGAAGATTATTTCTGAAAATTTTTCTAAAATATTCCCGATTTACAAAATTACCCAAATACCCCTGGTTGTGAAAATTACCAAAATGTCATTGGTTTCTAAAATTACCATACTACCCTCTATTTTTACTGAAATATATTCTTACTTTGCAAAAATATCAAAATTTTTATTTTTTCGAAACAATAAGATACCTTGATTTGGAAAATTTACGAAAATACCCCTGACTTACAAAATTACCGAAATAACCCCGATTTCAAAAATTTCTGCAACACCTCTGATTTGGAAACAATTTCAAGATAACCCCTGAGTTTGTGTTTGAAATACCTTAAATTGTAAAGATTTTCAAATTGATCTCGATTTATTACCAAAATACCCCTGTAGGAACAATGACGAAATTACCCCTGGGTGGGGAATAGACAAGGATGCCCATAGAAGCATGGTGAATGTTGTGGATGAATGAATGTGTCTCTGTTGATATGGATGAATGTGAATGTGAATCTCTGAATTAGAATAGTGAACTTGAGTTGAAAACTTTGATTGATCGAAAGAACCACTAGTAAACTTCGTTTCATAAAACTGTTCGCGGGATAATCAGTGGAACAAAAGTACTAATGAATAAAACTTCTTAATCAGATTAAATCGCGACGTTAGACATGAGTTCTAGAGGACGTGGTCGTCGTGGACGCGGTAGAGGTAGAATGTCGATATCGGAACCAGTAGGGTCTGGCCATGGGTCAGAAAACGATGTGCCACCACCACCAGCTGTTGGTGTCGAGCAGCAAGATCAGACGGGGGATGATGCAGTATCGCAGGCGGTGCTGCGAGTTCTTGAGATGGTGGCTGGAGCAGGAGGAAACGTGAGAGCTAGGAAGTCCGTACCCGAGTGACTCCGAGCCAATGGAGCTGAGGTGTTCCGTGGCGTATCTGGTGTGGCACCCAGTACAGCTGAGTATTAGTTGGAGGCGACGGATCGAATTATGGATGAGCTGGATCTGACCCCTGAGGAGAAAGTGAAAGGAATGGTGGCGCTGCTACGCGATGAAGCGTATCAATGGTGGCTCACAGTTCGGGATGGTGCCACAGCTGAGGATCTTACTTGGGAATATGTCAAGATGGCATATCAGAAGAAGTATGTTGGCACTCATTATATTGATGCGCAAAAGAAGGCGTTTCTGGGGCTGGTTCAAGGGAATAAGTCCGTGGCGGAGTACGAGGCTGAATTCCTAAGGTTAAGCCGGTATGCTCGAGGAGTAGTGGCTACGGAGCATGAGCAATGTGTCCAATTTGAGGACGAACTGAGGGATGATCTGAGGTTATTGATAGCTCCACAGCAGGAGCGGGAGTTTGCTGTGTTAGTAGAAAAGACTAAGGTAGCCGAAGGAATTAAGGACTCTGTGAGACAGAACATAGATAAGGATAGGAACTGGGATAAGAGGAGTATTGGACCGTCAGAATCGTCTGAGAGCTTTCAGAAAAGACCGAGGGTTGAGAATTCTGTTCGTGTTACTAAGCCAGCTACTGGAAATCCGGACCGTCCGTGTGCTCAGTGTGGAAGGTATCATGTTGGCGAGTGCTGGAATCGGAACCGGGAGTGCTTTGGGTGTAAGTCTAAGTCTCATTTGATTAAAGACTGTCCCCAGGATCCGAATAGGGCTCGGACAGCAGGCCAAGGTTATGTGCAGCCGGGCAGGAATGGTCAGCAGGCGACAAGGGGTCGTGGTCCGAATCATGGAGGGAATGGTTCCGGCGGAGGTCGTGGAACACCAAACAGAAATGCTGAAGGTGCAGATGCGAGGCAACCAAGGTTGGTTTACGCAGCCAGGCGTCGCGAGGAGGAAGATGCGCCAGATGTGACAACGGGTATGTCCCTTATTTCTGGAATATCCTTTACTGCCTTGTTTGTTATAGAGCTAGTTCGTTCTTGTGTTGCTAGTGAAGTGGACGGAACCTTGAGTGTGAACTTTGAGACCGTGCATAGAAATGTATTAGTTTTTGTTAGATCAGAGTGTGCAGCAGTAACGTAATGTAGTGAGTTAGGATGTACGATTGTTCGATAGTAAGTAATTTCGAGGACGAAATTATTTTTAAGGAGGGTAGAACTGTAACATCCGGGTTTTAGGGGTTATGCATTTGGTGCATAATTCAAGTGTTGGTGAGCTTAGTGTATGTTTGGATGTGTTTTAGGGGTCTTGAGAACCCTGGGATGTAGGGGAATGCTTTGGAAAAATATTGGATTTTAAGTGAAAGAGGGGAAGCTAGGCTAAGGAGGCCTTAAGGGAATTTATGAGGGAATCTGGACATAAGAAATGCCTTGGTAAAGTGGCTGCAAGGCGCCACTTAGGGCCTTGGTGATTGACGCCTCAAGCAAGGGGGAAGGGAGGAGGTTCGAGTCTTGATGGCAGTAAGTGGGTGGCTATTATTTTGCATTTTGGCGTTAAGGGAGAGGGGGAGTGATGGACGGCTTTGGACTTTCAAATGGATAAGGATAAGTCTTGCTATTTCTTTTTAATTTCGGCTAGAAGAGTTGGATATATGTGGGTTTATTTTACTTATTTTAAATGGGAAGATAAGGGATAATGTGATGGATTATTTTTAGTAGATATGAGATAAATGAGGTGATAAATTGTTGATTTATTTTTTATTTACTTTGAATATGTGTTAAAGAGATAAAATAGGAGAAAGTGTGGGGATGTGATAAGAGGATGAAGCTATGGCCGATTGTGGGACTCCTTGGGGGTGGTATAATCGGTTTTGAAGTGTGTAGGTGGTAGATGTGCCGAAAGTGTGTAGTATAAATAGGGGTGCTCACCTTTTGGTAATTCTTTTCTCCATTTTAATCTCTTTGTGCCGAATTTCCTCACTTTCTTTACTTACTCTTTTCTTCTTTATTTTCTTTCAACCCCAATTCTACACCCTTTCTTGAATAGCCGAATATCCTTTGTCATTAAGAGTCATAGCCGAATGTTCCATCACCCTTTTTAAGGGCTTAGCTGAATCTTCAGTGGCCATATTCTCTCTTCTCTGTCGCAAGTTTTGGAAGCGGAAATCTCTTCTCTTTTGATCTTTTCAAGCAAACGATAGTGGTAAGTATTTCCTTTTAGTAATCGGTTTTCTTTTCTCTTCATGGTGGTGCCGAAATCAAGTGATTGGATCTTGATCTAAGGTTGGCCGAATGTTCTTTAAGCCTTAGTGTTATGTTTTTGTGTGTAGCCGAAGGAAGGAACCATTAAGGACGATTTCGGGGTTTGGATCCAAGGTAAGTGATATGTAGTTTCGGCCCTATGCCATATTATTGGTTTAAGTGTTGACCGGTTATGATTATGGCTTTTAGGGGCAAATCGACATGTAACAACCCAAACCCGGCCCAAACACTATGGTCGAATCTGGATCGTTACGGGGAAAAATCTTTTCGAAACCGTTTCTAAACCCATTAAGCTTTGTTGAAAAACAAAAAAACTTTTCGGATTGGATTATCTTGATTAAATCATACTTAGTGTTTATTTTAAAAAAAATATTTAAGTCAAGTTATGAAACAAATTTCAACTGTGCCCGTTGGCATTTTAAAATATTTTCGTGTTTAATTGGAAAATGTGTAATCTAAGTTCAACAATAATTATATCCGAGTTTAAGATAATATCCAACATACGAAAATTAAAAAAAATAAATAAAGTATCAGGAGGCCTTATTACAACCAAATTAAATAAACCCAAAGTAAATAATTAAATAGAAATTAAAGTCATTTAAATTTAATTCCACTGCATGGCCACCTCGAGTCAACCCGGCTCCACATCCGCGATCTAAGTGTCACCTGAAAATATAAAGGAGAAGGTGAGTCACCAAGACTCAGTATGTAACCCTTCCCCCATTTTAAAGCATTTTCATACACATCAAATAACAAATTAATTATGCAAATCATCATGTGTCCCAACCTAGCCAGCCATACGCCACTGTCTACCCCGTTGTGGTACCAAACCACTGGTGGTGCCAAACCACTGGTGACATATAGTCACGTTGTGCTACCAAAGCACTGGTGTCCGTAGACACAAATCGGGTGATGGGGCCAACCCATCGTGTGATACCAAATCACTGGCAGACGATCCCATATCTCTAGTGGGGCCAACCCACGGTGGTTTCAACCACAGGGATAAGTCGCTATTGAGGTGCCAAACCTCTGGAGGTACCAAACCTCTAGTGACCGTAGTCACAGTGTGTTACCAAAACACTGGTGCCCGTCGGCACGAATACACTGCCCCCTCCACTCAGTCAATCCCACATCAGTCACATAAATATATGTCACATGCCATCGTATGTATAAATCAGTACATCATGCTTTCCAAAAGCAATAATAATAATTCACATTATCAGGTACTTACCTGAATTGCCATCTATACCGATATGGTATAACATCCAATGCTACATAAATCAAGTAAGCATTTACAATACTCAGCACAGTTAATAAGTTACAGTGTGTATGTACACACCTGTCACCAACGAAGAGTCTAAATCCCGAAAACAACCAATCGGCCGCACTTAATGTCCTTGCCCCTATATTCGGCCATTCACAAGGGTTAGTATCCTAGGCCATTCGGCCACAACCAAAATATTAGGAGGGGTTCCTTATGAACCCGAAATCTTACCTGAATATCTTGAGTACTAGCCCCTTTACTTCACCACCCTATAATCGGCACTTAACCAAGTCAGTAGCCTTCGGCTTAAATGGATATCAAAAATAAAGAAAATCGATCTCACCACCTTAACAAACCGGTCACTAAAGATTAAAGCTTGGATTGATTGCTTCCCGAATCTGAAGTACCTATAAAAAGAATCGCTTATCACAAACGTTTAGAAGCCCTGTTAACCACTATAAAAATCGGCACTTACCCCTTTAATGGGAATCGGCAAGAGACTAAAAAGAGGACTATGGAATTTCGGCTAGTGTTCCTTACCTTCTCAATCCGATTGGAAGAAGAATCCCGGAAGAACTTGGGTCACCCTTAGTATTCGGCCAAGACCATAGAGTAAAGGAAGAGAGTTTTCGGCAAACCAATGGGGTGTATTCGGCTTATTTAAGGAAGGAAAATAATGGAGATGAGAGGGAATAGAAGTTTCGGCTAAAGGGGTTTGGGAGGCTGGAAAAAAAAAATAAAAGAAGAATGAAGAGGGCTTAAGAGATTTCGGCAAGTAGCAAAATGAAGAAAAAGAAGAGAATGGTGCTAGGTTGCTCCTTTTATACACATTCGGCACCCCTTCTAGTAGCATTGCCGTCCACACTACTCCACCAAGGAGTTTAAAATCCTTTTAATCTCCTCAAATTATTCTTGGCCACTTGTTTAATTAATTCAAATAATTTGAATTAATCACTTAATAATCCCTTTTAATCAAATAATATCCTTGATTATCCTATGAAATTATCATACATCTTTTATTATCTAAAAGATTAAGCAAATTAAAATCAATTTAAAGTGCTTAAATTATCCCTTAATAATAATAATAAAAACCCCTTTATTATCCAAAAAAAAAATAAAATAAAAAGAATTAAAGGAGAGAAAAACTCTCCACATGTGCCGTCCATCCATAATGCAAAAAGGAGGGATCCTTGTGACTCGAACCAAGGCTCTCCCTTCCCCTTGATGTGGCGTCATATGCTAGCTCTTAAGTGGGCTTACTTTGCCACTTAGTCTAGGCTCATTTTATGTCCCAATTATCCCCATTTATTCTTATAACACCCTCCTGCTAAAGCTCCCTACCTTTAAAGTTAAAAACTAAAATTTCCTACCAAATCGAGCCAACACAAAGCCTTAAATTGATCATTATTATTCCATAAATAATGACACAGCAATTCATACATAAGAAAAATAATTTATTTCCAAATAGCCCCGTTTTTGGGATGTTACAGTTCTACCCCCTTAGAATAAATTTCGTCCCGAAATTCCTTGATCAAACAGGTGGGGGTATTGCTGCCGCATCACATCCTCAGGCTCCCACGTGGCTTCTTCCACACCGTGGTTCCGCCATAGCACTTTTACTAAGGGTACTGACTTTCTACGTAGAACCTTCACATCTCGATCTAGGATCTGAACTGGTTCTTCTTCGAAAGATAAGTCCGAGTTCACCTCAATCTCTGCCACTGGCACAACGTGCGATGGGTCTGACCGATACCGTCTCAGCATTGATACGTGAAAGACGTCATGTATCTGACTCAGCTCCGCCGGCAACTCTAGCTGATAAGCTACCGGTCCCACTCGCTTTACAACTGTATATGGGCCAATGAACCTTGGGCTCAGCTTTCCTTTTCGCCCAAATCTCAACACCTTTTTCCAAGGCGACACCTTAAGAAAAACCTTGTCACCTACCTCATACTCCATCTCCTTGCGCTTCAAGTCAGCATAAGACTTCTGTCTATCCGATGCTTCTTTAAGACGATCCCGAATCGCCCTAACTTTGTCCTCAGTTTCTGCAACCAAATCTGGACCCAAGACTTGTCTTTCACCTAACTCCGTCCAACATGTAGGAGTACGGCATTTCCGTCCATACAATGCTTCGTATGGTGCCATCTGGATACTCGCTTGATAGCTATTGTTGTAGGCAAATTCCGCTAATGGTAGAAATTCTTCCCAACTACCTCGGAACTCCAAGACACAACCCCTCAGCATATCCTCCAAGATCTGTATCACTCTCTCTGATTGTCCATCAGACTGTGGATGGAAGGCTGTACTGAAATCCAATCGCGTACCCAAAGCTTGGTGCAAGGCTTTCCAAAACCTTGATGTGAATCTGGGATCCCTATCCGAGATAATTGATGTTGGAACACCATGCAATCTTACTATCTCTGATACGTACAGCTTAGCTAGCTTCTGAAGAGAGAAATCCATCCTCACCGGTATGAAGTGAGCCGACTTGGTTAAACGGTCTACTATTACCCAAATTGCGTCTTTCTTGCTGGGCGTGAGGGGTAGCCACTAACGAAATCCATAGTGATCCGTTCCCACTTCCATTGAGGGATCTTTACCGGTTGAAGTAGCCCTGATGGCAACTGGTGTTCAGCCTTAACCTGCTGACATGTCAGACATCTTCCTACAAATTCCGTTACTTCACGCTTCAACCCTGGCCACCAAAACTGTTTCCGTAGATCTCCATACATCTTGCTTCCTCCCGGATGCATAGCGTATGGGCTGCAATGTGCATCATGGAGAATTTTCTGCCTCAACTCCATATCCTTTGGCATACAAGCTCGCCCTTGTAAACATAACACTCCATCACTAGACATACTGTATCCTTCCAAACCACCATCCTGGACTTGCATCCTCTTAGCGTTCAACCCTTCATCCAATAACTGCTTTTCCTTAATCTCATCGATCCATGTCGGCTTAACTTGAAGTTCTGCCAAGAGACTCCCATCGTCATATAGACTCAACCGAGCAAACATCGCTCTTAATTCCGTCACAACTTTCCGGCTCAACGCGTCAGCCACCACGTTGGCCTTGCCTGGATGGTACTCGATTGAACAATCGTAATCCTTTAATAGTTCAATCCACCGACGTTGTCTCAAGTTGAGATCCTTCTGAGTCAAAAGATACCTCAAACTCTTATGATCCGTGTAGACTATCGACTTCTCCCCATAGAGATAATGCCTCCATATCTTCAAAGCGAAGACAACTGCTGCTAACTCCAAGTCGTGCGTCGGGTAGTTAACCTCATGTGATCTTAACTGACGGGATGCATAGGCTACTACCTTCCCATCCTGCATCAACACACATCCCAAACCAGTATGGGATGCATCACAATAGACAGTAAACAACCTTCCTGCTTCAGGTTGTACCAAAACCGGAGCTTCCGTCAGAATTTTCCTTAGCTTATCAAAGCTTTCTTGCTGTTTCTCCGTCCATACGAATGGAACACCTTTCCTTAGTAACTTAGTTAATGGCGCTGCTATTAAAGAGAATCCTTCCACGAATCTCCGATAGTATCCCGCTAAACCCAGAAAACTTCGTATTTCAGCCACTGACCTAGGTGGTTTCCAATCCAATACTGCTTCTATCTTGCGAGGGTCTACTCTAATTCCTTCCGCCGACACTACGTGCCCTAAGAAAGCCACTTCCCTTAGCCAAAATTCGCACTTACTGAATTTGGCATATAACTGCTTCTCCCTCAATACTCGTAGAACTATACGTAAGTGCTTATCATGCTCCTCCTCCGTCCTTGAGTAAACCAAGATGTCGTCTATAAATACCACGACAAATTGGTCCAAGTACTGCTGAAATACTCTATTCATTAAATCCATGAACGCCGCCGGTGCATTGGTCAACCCAAATGGCATTACGAGGAACTCGTAGTGCCCATACCGAGTTCGGAATGCCGTCTTGTAAACATCCACTTCCTTCACCCTTAATTGATGATAACCCGACCTAAGGTCAATCTTTGAAAATACCGATGCTCCCTTCAATTGGTCAAATAAGTCGTCGATCCGAGGCAACGGGTACTTGTTCTTGATTGTTAACTTGTTCAACTGACCGTAGTCGATGCACATCCGCATAGATCCGTCCTTCTTCTTGACAAATAACACGGGTGCTCCCCATGGAGATATGCTAGGTCAGATAAATCCTCTATCCAAGAGCTCCTGAATTTGAGCCTTTAGCTCCACCAATTCCTTAGGTGCCATTCGATATGGTGCTATAGACACGGGTGCTGTTCCGGGTAGCAAGTCTATACCGAATTCGACTTCCCGATCTGGAGGCAGACCCGGAAGCTCTTCTGGGAACACATCAGCAAATTCCCCAACCGTTCGGACCCTTCCAACTACTGACTCCTTAGCTTCCAAAGCACAGATTCGAACCAAATACGCCTTACAACCCTTCTTGACCATCTTTTCCGCCTTCAAGGCAGACACCACATTGGATAGGTAATTCCTTCTATCACCTATCATAACCACTTCACCACCTTCAGCCGTCTTAAGAACCATGCGCTTAGCTGCGCAATCCAAATTCGCCTGATACTTAACCAGCCAATCCATTCCAAGGATCAAATCGAACTCCCCAAATGGTAGTTCCATCAGATCGGCTACAAATACGACCCCTTGGAGTTCTAGGGGTACGTCTCTATAAAGTTTGTCTACGACTACAGAGTGTCCTAGAGGGCTTAATACCGTCATCTTCCTAGAAGTAATCTCAGAGTCTAGGTCCATAGTTCCTACCACACTACTAGCAATGTACGAGTGCGTTGAACCCACATCAATCAATGCAACATAAGGAAAACCAGAGATTAAAAACATACCGGTTATGACATCCGGTGCGTCACCCTCCTCGCGACGCCTAGCTGCATAGACTAAGCCAGGCTGCCTAGCCTCTGTGTTACCCGAACCTCTGCCCTGCGCTCCACGACCTCGGTTAGGACCGTTGTTTCCTCTGCCATTACCACGACCCCTCTGTGGTCCCACATTTCTATCCTGAGTACGATTCTGCCCCTCTGGCTGATTTTTGGCTAGTTTCCGGGGACAATCTCTAACACGATGCTCTAACGACCCACACTCAAAACATCCTCTATCGCCGGTCGAACAACTTCCCCAATGGGTCTTTCCACAGCGGTTACACGGAGTCGGCCTCTGATTAGTAGTCATGGGCCTTGCTGCCTGATTTGGCCCACTTGGCCTAGCCTTTTTCTGGACATTACCACCTGACCCAGCTGGCCCAAATCCTCTCTTCTGATTATTCCTACTATAACTTTGCCTCACAGCCTCCTTGATCCCTTCGGCTACCTTAGCCTTTTCTACCAGAGATGAGAACTCACGAACTTGCTGCGGGGCAATCAGTAACCTCAAATCATCTCGAAGGCCGTCCTCAAAGCGGACGCAGCGCTCATGCTCAGTGGCTACGATTCCTTTGGCATACCTACTCAGCCTTAAAAACTCCGCCTCATACTCGGCCACGGACTTAGTTCCTTGTACTAGACCCAGAAAAAGTTTCCTCTGAGCATCTGTATAACTGGTGCCCACATACTTCTTCTGAAAAGTAGTTTTGAAGTAATCCCATGTGAGATCATCAGCCGTGGCTCCATCCCGGACTGTCAGCCACCACTGGTACGCTTCATCCTTTAGAAGCGACACCGCCCCTTTCAGCTTTTCCTCCTCAGTCAGGTCGAGATCATCCATGACCCTTTCCGTAGATTCCAGCCAATATTCTGCGGCACTGGGTGCCACTCCTGAGACACCACGGAATACCTCGGCCCCGTTAGACCGAATTCGCTCGGGAACAGACTTCCGAACTCCCAAATTCCTACCAGCCCCAGCCACCATCTCCAAAACTCGCAAAACAGCTTGCGACACAGCCTCACCACCAGTCTGGTCCTGCTCCTCAGCCCTGAAAGTAGGAGGTGGTGGTGGTGGCGGTGGTACCTCGTTTTCTGAACCTTGACCTGACCTGACGGGTTCAGACACCGTCATCCTACCCCTACCGCGTCCACGGCGTCCACGTCCTCTAGAACTCATTCTATCTACTGCACTTTTAATCTGATTAAGAAAAATTTTATGCGTTAGCATTTGTTCCACTTTCTTATCCGCGAAGAAATTTTATGGATAGAGTTTAATCAGAGATTCTTTCGAGCAAACAAGTTTCCAGTTTCCTAACCTAGTTCACACAAAGAAGTTCTTGCATCCATTCCTTAATACTTTCCATACCTATTCGCTCTTCGGACATTTCTGCCAATTTCTATCCCAGGGGTATTTTCGTCATTTTCCTACAGGGTATTTTCGTAATAAAGGAATTTTAAAACTTTAGTAAAGTAGGTCATTTTGAAATTCCCAAAACTGGAGGATATCTATGAAAATTTGTAAAATTGTAATCGTTTTGAAACCAGGGGTATTTTGGTAATTTTATCAATCAGGGGCAATTTTGTCATTTTGATAAATCAGGGATATTTTCGTCAGTTGTAAAACTTTGAGGGTCCTTTTTGAAAGTTTTCCTTTTCAAATAGTGACGTTGGTAAAGTTTTCCAAAGATCAGGGTCATTTCGGTAATTTCCACAAATTGAGGGCGTTTTCGTAATTTTCCAAAATCAAAATATTTTATTGATGATTTTCAAAACTGAGTTTTTGAATATTTGCAAAATAGGTAAAATTTTGGGCAAAACCATTGAGTTGATATTTTATGAACTGAGGGCATTTTAGTAATTTTACCCCTAAGGGTATTTTTGTAATTTTCCACAAATCAAATTTTTCGAGGAAAAAGTTGTAAAAATGATGTTCTCCGATTTGAAAGAGTTATTGCAAAAGTTTTGAAAACATTAGGGTTCTTGTTGTTTCGTTCCTTTCAAAACATGGCTAATTCCCTTTTCGGGTTTTAATCATAGTGTTTAGCCTATGACCGAGCCCTTATGGTCAGGGTGAACCAAAGCTACGCACCAGGCAGGATTCGAGTGAAGAGGAGGTGGGTCACGCGGACCGCTTAAATACCAAGCTCTCACCGAACCTTTCTAGACATGCGCACAGAGGTTGCCACACCACTGAGCCCTCTGAGTTAGGGTGAACCGAAGCTACGCACCAGGTAGGATACCTGCGAAGAGGAGGTGAGTCACACGGACTGCTTAAATACCAGGCTCTTCCGGATCCAATCCTCGACATGCGTACAGGGGTTACCACACCCTAGCTCACTGGCTAAGTCATAGATTGGTTTAGTTCTTTAATGTCTTATGTTGGGTTCATGTGTTTGAGTAATCTAATCCTAGGGTTCAAGTCCTATAAGTCTATCTACGTTCCATACTTCCTACCCTTCTACAGAATATAATTCACCAAGAGGTTCAGAAGTACTTACCTGGGCGGATCGGTGCCGGAGACTCGGGCCATGCTGCTTACAACCCAAAAACAATTCAAAAAGGCCAACCAAAACATTTTTGGGCCTTGGGCCCCCACAGTCGAGCTTTGAACTGGGCTCTGATACCAACTTTGTAACAACCCAAACCCGGCCCAAACACTATGGTCGAATCTGGATCGTTACGGGGAAAAATCTTTTCGAAACCGTTTCTAAACCCATTAAGCTTTGTTGAAAAACAAAAAAACTTTTCGGATTGGATTATCTTGATTAAATCATACTTAGTGTTTATTTTAAAAAAAATATTTAAGTCAAGTTATGAAACAAATTTCAACTGTGCCCGTTGGCATTTTAAAATATTTTCGTGTTTAATTGGAAAATGTGTAATCTAAGTTCAACAATAATTATATCCGAGTTTAAGATAATATCCAACATACGAAAATAAAAAAAAATAAATAAAGTATCAGGAGGCCTTATTACAACCAAATTAAATAAACCCAAAGTAAATAATTAAATAGAAATTAAAGTCATTTAAATTTAATTCCACTGCATGGCCACCTCGAGTCAACCCGGCTCCACATCCGCGATCTAAGTGTCACCTGAAAATATAAAGGAGAAGGTGAGTCACCAAGACTCAGTATGTAACCCTTCCCCCATTTTAAAGCATTTTCATACACATCAAATAACAAATTAATTATGCAAATCATCATGTGTCCCAACCTAGCCAGCCATACGCCACTGTCTACCCCGTTGTGGTACCAAACCACTGGTGGTGCCAAACCACTGGTGACATATAGTCACGTTGTGCTACCAAAGCACTGGTGTCCGTAGACACAAATCGGGTGATGGGGCCAACCCATCGTGTGATACCAAATCACTGGCAGACGATCCCATATCTCTAGTGGGGCCAACCCACGGTGGTTTCAACCACAGGGATAAGTCGCTATTGAGGTGCCAAACCTCTAGAGGTACCAAACCTCTAGTGACCGTAGTCACAGTGTGTTACCAAAACACTGGTGCCCGTCGGCACGAATACACTGCCCCCTCCACTCAGTCAATCCCACATCAGTCACATAAATATATGTCACATGCCATCGTATGTATAAATCAGTACATCATGCTTTCCAAAAGCAATAATAATAATTCACATTATCAGGTACTTACCTGAATTGCCATCTATACCGATATGGTATAACATCCAATGCTACATAAATCAAGTAAGCATTTACAATACTCAGCACAGTTAATAAGTTACAGTGTGTATGTACACACCTGTCACCAACGAAGAGTCTAAATCCCGAAAACAACCAATCGGCCGCACTTAATGTCCTTGCCCCTATATTCGGCCATTCACAAGGGTTAGTATCCTAGGCCATTCGGCCACAACCAAAATATTAGGAGGGGTTCCTTATGAACCCGAAATCTTACCTGAATATCTTGAGTACTAGCCCCTTTACTTCACCACCCTATAATCGGCACTTAACCAAGTCAGTAGCCTTCGGCTTAAATGGATATCAAAAATAAAGAAAATCGATCTCACCACCTTAACAAACCGATCACTAAAGATTAAAGCTTGGATTGATTGCTTCCCGAATCTGAAGTACCTATAAAAAGAATCGCTTATCACAAACGTTTAGAAGCCCTGTTAACCACTATAAAAATCGGCACTTACCCCTTTAATGGGAATCGGCAAGAGACTAAAAAGAGGACTATGGAATTTCGGCTAGTGTTCCTTACCTTCTCAATCCGATTGGAAGAAGAATCCCGGAAGAACTTGGGTCACCCTTAGTATTCGGCCAAGACCATAGAGTAAAGGAAGAGAGTTTTCGGCAAACCAATGGGGTGTATTCGGCTTATTTAAGGAAGGAAAATAATGGAGATGAGAGGGAATAGAAGTTTCGGCTAAAGGGGTTTGGGAGGCTGGAAAAAAAAAATAAAAGAAGAATGAAGAGGGCTTAAGAGATTTCGGCAAGTAGCAAAATGAAGAAAAAGAAGAGAATGGTGCTAGGTTGCTCCTTTTATACACATTCGGCACCCCTTCTAGTAGCATTGCCGTCCACACTACTCCACCAAGGAGTTTAAAATCCTTTTAATCTCCTCAAATTATTCTTGGCCACTTGTTTAATTAATTCAAATAATTTGAATTAATCACTTAATAATCCCTTTTAATCAAATAATATCCTTGATTATCCTATGAAATTATCATACATCTTTTATTATCTAAAAGATTAAGCAAATTAAAATCAATTTAAAGTGCTTAAATTATCCCTTAATAATAATAATAATAACCCCTTTATTATCCAAAAAAAAATAAAATAAAAAGAATTAAAGGAGAGAAAAACTCTCCACATGTGCCGTCCATCCATAATGCAAAAAGGAGGGATCCTTGTGACTCGAACCAAGGCTCTCCCTTCCCCTTGATGTGGCGTCATATGCTAGCTCTTAAGTGGGCTTACTTTGCCACTTAGTCTAGGCTCATTTTATGTCCCAATTATCCCCATTTATTCTTATAACACCCTCCTGCTAAAGCTCCCTACCTTTAAAGTTAAAAACTAAAATTTCCTACCAAATCGAGCCAACACAAAGCCTTAAATTGATCATTATTATTCCATAAATAATGACACAGCAATTCATACATAAGAAAAATAATTTATTTCCAAATAGCCCCGTTTTTGGGATGTTACACGACAGGAATAAGGAGTTTCGGGATTTGAGATCATTTTGGTAAGAATATTCAGTAAGTTTAGATCTACTCCTTATTCGCTCAAAAGCCGAAGGCTAATCGTTTGTAGGTACCAGTGGGTGGCCGATTACAAGGAGAACTCAGTGTGTGGATTCGGGATTTGGTAGGAGACCAAATCGGCATTAAGGGAGAAGGAAAAACCACGTTCCGGGATCGTGTTAGACTCAAGTAGCTAGGGATTTTGGTAATAGTAAGGTGTGTGATTAACCCACTATTTTCCAGGTTTATGTTATGTTGTATGTATTGTGTAAATGCTAATATGTGCAGTGGCGATTATGAATGGATACCCATAAGGGGTATATCGGAAATCAGGTCAGTGTTAATTATTAAGAATGTGAATATGCCAATGAGAATGTTATTGTATGCCGAATAGCATGTGCATGCATTATTTTATTATGTTATGACATTATCATATGTTGCATGTGCATGGGATGGGATATGAATGTGACTATCGAAGGAAGGGTGTACATTTATGTACGTGGTCTGATGTTAGCCTTGTGCTACATTGGCGCTTGATGTTAGCTGTGTACTTCATCAAGGGAGGTGTTGGCTAGGTGCCACATCTCGGCGGATGATAGCTGTGTGCATCACCGTGGATAGAGGATGATCTTGAGTCACCTCGTGGATATGGACATGTGGGGTCACCTAGGTGATCGGTGGATTAGCCACGGCCTTGGGCAGCAGGTCTGCCAAGGTAAGATATGTGGGATCACTTAGTTGATCGGTGGATTAGCCACGGCCTTGGGCAGCAGGTCTGCCGAGGTAGGTGTAACGGATGGACATTAGGTGGGGCAGGGCTTCATAATTGCATAATTCTGTATGTGGACTGCGTGGAAATGGGCCAAGCCCAATATGTGAAATTAAGTGATAATATGGGCCAAGGCCCAATTGTGGAAATGATATGAATAAGTTGCCTTACTATCTGAATTGTGATATGATATGTGGTGGTGGGCTAAGCCACATGTGGGTGGGATTCAGTGGACTAATTACACACTGAGTCTGTTTGGCTCACCCAAATTTTTACCAACATCGCAGGTAATGCATAAAGCTTGGACCGGGTTGGAGTGGATACAAAGGTGGCCATGCAGAAGTATTTTTATGCCATGCAGAAGATGATTTAATTGATTTACGTATTTTATATTATCAGTATTTTGGGGTTTATTTGATGTAATAAGGGCCACTTAAAGTATTTGGAAACGTTATTTATGGTTTTTGAAGTTTATATTATTATTGAGCTAATAGTGGAAAATATTTTTTTTGAATCAATTCATAATATAACAACTTATATAAAAGTTTTAAATCCGATAATTTGTGACAATATAGTTTTACTTATAATTTTAAAAATACAACGTTTTACCAAAGGCAGCAAATTTTTATGTTTTCACTTTTAAATCAAATTCTTCTTAAACGTTTTCCGCAGTGACATACCAGATCCGGTCAAGGCTCGTGGGCCGGGTTTGGGGGTGTTACAGGTTGTTTCAGATGTGGTTCCAAGGAACATCGATTTAAGGATTGCCCTCGAGAGCCTGCTCAAACTCAGGTGGTTCATAACAGATTTGAACAGCCAGCTGGAGGCGCTCAGCAGCCGCCGAGAGGCCGTGGTTGTAACATCCTAAAAATTGAGTATCGTTATGTTGCATAACTTTGGTGCTTAGCTAGTGAATGATTTAATTCGTGTGTTTATTATATAGCCTTGAGAAGGCTCGGGATTTATTCAGAATTGAATAAATTTTAGTAAGGAGTACTTTATTGAAGTGGAACAAGTGACCTTGATGTTTAAGGAAATTAAGTGACAAAAGCTAGCATAAGATGAGCTAGTAGTAAAGTGGAGTTGGCGCCATAAGTATTGCTTGAGGGAAGAGGATCGAATCCCTTGTTATGCATGTGGAATTTTTATTTTTGCTTCCCATCTTTATAGTGTCGGTCAAGCTAGTATTTATGGTAGCTTGGACTTTATTTTTATGGCAAGTTGGCTAATGGTTTAAGGCAAGAATTGAACATAGGGAAAGAAATCAATGGGATAAGTAATGTAGGGGACACAAGGCACATTTTAAGGAATGTGTTTTGGAAAGTTTGGAATGGCCAAACTTTGTCTATGAACTTGGACGGTTTTGGGGGCTAGGGGGGTGGCCGAATTTTTATTGATGGCATTGGTAAGGTTGTGTAGCTAGTAGTCACTCTCATTTTGGTCATTTTTGTTTCTCCCAAAACACTTTTCTTTTCATCTTTTCCTCTCATAGCCGAATGCACTTTAGGCCTTGGTGAACATATTTGTTTTTCTTCTTTTGGTCATTCCATTTTGACCATTTTGGTCTAAATTTGCCTATTCTCTCAAGTCATTTTCCCTTAGTGCCGAAAACACCAAGACTTGAAGGCCAATTTCTTTTCTTCTTTTCTTTCTCCATAGCCGAATGCTCCCAAGCCTCAAACCTTTCTTTTTGATCATTTTTCATTCTTGAAATGAACCAAAACCGAAACCTCTAATTGTCCTATACCTCTATTTCATCTTTTTCTTCTTACAAAATCCATTCAACATTTTCTCCCTTCTCTTTTCCTCCATGGCCGAATATTGCTAGCATCATCTTCATCAAATTTTTCTTCTTGGCCGAACCTCCCTCTTCACATATATTTTCTTATCAATCGTTTTCTTTGCACTCGTTTTGAATAATAGGTAAGAACCCTTTTCAAATATTTATCCTCTTCTTTTCTTTAGCCGAATATATATATTAGTTTGGGAGGGTCTTTTGACCAAAAATAGCATCCTCTATCCCTTTCTTTTAGACAATCTTTTCGTCTTTATCGTGATAAAGTGAAGGCCGAAACTCGGAGTATTCGTAATCATCGTGAATCGCTAGGATTTGGTTCAAAGTGTTAAGGTAAGAGTTTATATCAAGGACTTCCATATTACTTGTTAATTCATCAAAGATGAGTTATTAATCGATTTTATTTTAGGGACGTTATCGCTCGATTTTCATCCCGTGAACGTAGGATTTCGTTGCAAACAAGATAGGGTCAAAAAGGGTGGTGAATAGTGTTTAGAAGAGGGGCGGTTTTGCTATTCCCACTAGATTCAAGCGAAAGGCTGTTTCGGCAATCCGAGATTTTCCACCGGGTTGTGGACCCTCATCCGAAGAGAATCAATTATTTGAAGTTGTTCGTAGTTCGGAGCCATTAGCTGTTCGGGATTTCCCATCGGGTTGTGAACCGTCAACCGGGGAGAACCGACAAATAGTTGTTGCTCGAGATTCCGAGGGTAAAGATCTAGATCGCTTATCTTTAGTATAGATTTATATTAAGTATTAGTGTTCTAATCAAGCGTGACACGTATTTAAGTATCGACGAGCGGGAAAGTATAGTTCTCACCGTAATCAGGTGTGTAATTTCACACTTATCTCATGGGTTAGATGTTATATCGTTATTAAGCATTAGACTAAAAATCGCAAAGTTGGTATAATCAGAAAAAATATGGTTTATTAATACTTTAGTGTAAGTGCGTGAAATCGGTATTAAAATCGTGAAAGTTACGAAATCGCCCTTAATGGGCTAATATGATAAAAAGTGATATATGGGCCTCATGTGTTAATGGGCCGTTTCGATAGATTGCTTAATGGGCCGTTTTGATAGATTGCTATATAGGCCGATTTGTTATATTGCTTAATGGGCCGTTTTGATAGATTGCTATATAGGCCGATTTGTTATATTGCTTAATGGGCCAAATTGTGAAATGGGCCCTATTGTGATAAATGGGCCAAATTGTGAAATGGGCCAGTTTTGTAATAATTTTAATTATTTATGGGCCTAATGTTGAATTTATCATATAAATGAATGGTTATGCATTTTAAATACATGATTGCATGGGTTGGGATATTTTGATGAAGAGAAGAAGGCTTCGTGCCCAGTTTAAATGGCTTAATGCCTGCGTATTAATGGCCACTGGCCTACGAAATATTGTTTTAAATGGCTTAATGCTTGCATGTTAATGGCCACTGGCCTGCGAATCATTGTTTTAAATGGCATTTTGCCTGCGAATTAAATGGCTTAATGCCTGTGATTGGTGTGTTGGCAGGGTGGGTTGACTTGATCCCCACAGGTGTGCTGGTTGGTATGGGTGGTGTGTAGCGGATGGAAATTTAAGCTTGGTTGGGAATTGCATTGCACATACATTTTTAATTACTATATTGTTATAATGGGCTCAAGCCCACTTAAATGCTTGAATGGTTTGGCCCAGTGGACTTGGTAAGTGGGTTACACACTGAGTTCTAAGTAACTCACCCCGTTTTCTTACCCTTCTCAGGTAATGATAATTGATGGAGGCTTGGGCCGGGGATGACTTCGCGGGGGCCATACTTCAAATGATGGTTTTTTATGAACTTTGAACTACTCTTTAGTATTTTTACTTAATTAATTTTTCAGTTGTGATGTAATAAGGCCTCTAGTATTATTTTTATGGATTTTTTTCTGATGGATGGATTTTAATATTTTTTCTTAAATTTACATATAAGAAGGGGTTTTTCTTAAATATCACTAACTCGTAAAAATTTCTGTGAAAACTCTTTTATGAATTTTGTTTTCAAAATTCCTTTTGAATTCTTTTAAACTTCTTTAAAAATTTAACCAATTATTGCTCTGAGATCAAATTATAAA
Source organism: Gossypium australe (assembly GCA_005393395.2). Taxonomy (NCBI): domain Eukaryota; kingdom Viridiplantae; phylum Streptophyta; class Magnoliopsida; order Malvales; family Malvaceae; genus Gossypium; species Gossypium australe. Next base: position 50,171,284 of record CM016614.1, read on the forward strand.
CTCTTATGTTCTAAAATCATAGATTTCAAATTAACCTCAGTTTTTAATAAACTCTATCTCCAAAATAGTTTTTGAAGATCTGTTTTCTTTAATTCATTAGATGACTAGATGTATGTTCGATTTGTGTGGCATACCAAGTCTGGTCTTAACGCATAGACCGGGTTTGGGTGTTACATTTTATGGTATCAGAGCCAGTTTCAAAACTCAACTGTGGTTTGGGTTCAACAACAATTTTCATTTAAAACTGTTTCAAATTTATAGAATTTATGTTTTAAAGGTAGTATGGCACCACGAGCATTCGGCACCAAGTCAAGTAAGTATTCGTATACTGAATGATTATTATTGTGATATGATCATAGAAATACTCTAGAACTTCTAGTTTTAGGTGTTAAAACTATAGAGATTAAGACTATAGGATGTGTATGCGAAAACAACTCTATCTCTTATATCTCATAAAATATCGTTAATAAACACTAAAATAGTTTTCTGATTCATAAAACTTGTAATCAGATTAAACCGAATTAGTCATTATGAGCGCTAGAGGATGTGGACGTGGTAGACGTGGCCGTGGTAGAGGTCGAGGAGCTAGAGCCGTGTCTGAGGCATCGGGACATATGCCGGAAATGGATGCACCGGCATCATCTGTGTCGAAAAATAGATCCCATGACCATATGAGAGAGGACATTGCTTTGACCCAAGCAATGTTGCGAGTCCTAGAAAGGGTTGCTGGGCCTAGAACTGGGCTAGTGGCTCGTGGATCAATATCGGAATGACTTAAATCAAGTGGTGCCGAGGTTTTCAGGGGTGTTTCCAGTGTAGCTCCGAATGTTGCGGAATATTGGCTCTAGGCAGTGGAACGAATCATGAATGATTTGGAGTTCACCGTCGGGCAAAAACTGAGAGGAGCGATTTCCTTGTTAAGGGACGAGGCGTATCAATGGTGGCTTACTATTCGAGAAGGCACTGAGGCTGTACTTGTTACTTGGGATTTCTTCAAAGCTGCTTTCCAAGGGAAGTATGTCGGGACAAGTTATGTGGATGCCCGGAGGAAGGAATTCCTGAATCTGGTTCAAGGAAATAAGACGGTGGTAGCTTACGAAGAGGCTAAGAACTCAGAACGCCAGAATCGGGAAAGAGTCAGAGGCAAGAGAGACTTTAAGTACTCGGGTTCTTCTAAAAGGTTCCAAAAGAGGCCTCAAAATGATGAGCCAGCTCAAGCTAAAGCACCTGTGGCTACCAATCAGAGTCGAGACTGTGCTGACTGTGGGAAATGACACCCCGGGGAATGCTGGAAGAGAACTGGTGGTTGTGTTAAATGTGGTTCCAAGGATCACCAGTATAGGAATTGCCCTCGACGGACTACTCCGACTCAGGAAGCTTGTAACCCTGATGCACAGCCAGCCAGAGGCGCTCAACAGCCACTGAGAGGCCGTGGACCAGGTCGTGGTGGTAATGGTGCTGGACGTGGTCAAGGTGCACCGGGTCGAGGTAATGGCTTTAGAGGTACGCGGAGGCAAGACAGCCGGGGTTGGTCTATGCGGTCAGGCGTCAGGAGGATGGCGATACACCTGATGTGATAACTGGTACGTTCTTCATCTTTGATGTACCTGTCACTGCTTTGATAGATATCGGGTCTAGCCACTCGTATGTTGCTAGTGCCATATTTGGAAACTTGAATATTAGATCTGATATTACCGATAGAGAGATAACGATAATTAGTCCTTTAGGACAGTCTGTAATCGTGAATAAATTGTTTAGAGACGTGCCTTTAGAAATTCAAAGAGAAATATTTCTGGCGAATTTGATGGAACTGCCTTTCGGCGAATTCGATCTTATTTTGGGCATGGATTGGTTGGTAAAGCACCGGGCGCAATTGGATTGTGCTGCAAAGCGGATGTCAATCAGGACTTTGGATGATAAGGAGGTAGTAATGATAGGCGAGCGAAGGAACTTTTTGGCAAATGTGGTATCTGCTTTAAAAGCAGAAAAGTTGGTGCGAAAAGGGTATGGAGCGTTCCTAGCCTTCATTAGTGCTTTGGATGCCAATGAGTTATCAGTGGAGGGTGTGAGAACGGTGAAAGATTTTCCTGATGTCTTTCCTGAAGAACTTCCGGGACTACCTCCAGATCGGGAAGTAGAATTTGGCATTGAGCTTATGCCCGGAATGACTCGAGTGTCCATTGCTCCTTATAGAATGGCGCCGAAGGAGTTAGTGGAGCTTAAAGCTCAAATTCAAGAATTGTTGGATCGGGGTTTTATCCGACCGAGTGTGTCTCCATGGGGAGCACTAGTTTTGTTCGTCAAGAAGAAAGATGGGTCGATGCGTATGTGCATTGATTATAGGCAGTTGAATAAATTGACGATCAAGAATAGGTATCCATTGCCGAGAATCAATGACCTGTTTGATCCATTGAGAGGAGCTTCAGTTTTCTCCAAGATTGATTTGAGATCGGGTTATCATCAACTCAAGGTTAAGGAGGCAGATATTCATAAGACGACATTCCGAACTCGTTATGGACATTATGAGTTTTTAGTGATGCCATTCGGGTTGACCAATGTACCAGCTGCATTTATGGACATGATGAACCGAGTCTTCCAACCCTATCTAGACCGGTTCGTGGTGGTGTTCATAGATGATATTTTGGTATATTCGAGGAATAAAGAAGAGCATGACTCACATTTGCGCATAGTATTGCAAATACTGCAAGATAAACAACTTTATGCCAAATTCAGTAAGTGCAAATTTTGGCTGAAGGAAGTGACTTTCTTGGGTCATGTGGTGTCAGCCGAAGAAATAAGAGTTGATCCTCAGAAGGTAAAGGCTGTGTTGGATTGGAAACCACCGAAGTCAGTGGCTGAAATTCAGAGTTTCTTGGGTTTGGCTGGTTATTATAGACGCTTTGTTGAGGGGTTTTCGTTGATCGCTGCACCCTTAACTAAACTATTGTGAAAGGGAGTACCGTTTGTGTGGGTAGGTAAACAACAAGAGAGTTTTGAGAAACTGAAGAAGATTTTGACGGAAACGCCAGTACTGATTCAAATTGAGGCTAGAAAAGAGTTTACCGTTTACTGTGATGCGTCACACACGGGTTTAGGATGTGTGTTGATGCAAGGTGGAAAGGTGGTAGCTTATGCATCTCGTCAGTTGAGGCTGTATGAAGTCAACTATCCTACTCATGATTTGGAGTTGGCTGCGGTGGTTTTTGCTTTAAAAATTTGGAGGCATTATCTCTATGGTGGGAAGTCTATCATTTATACGGACCATAAGAGTCTTAAGTACCTCCTTACCCAAAAGAAGTTGAACTTGAGACAACAGAGATGGGTGGAGCTATTAAAGGATTATGACTTCTCAATCGAGTATCATCCTGGAAAGGCTAACGTGGTGGCAGACGCGTTGAGTCGTAAGGTAGTATCGGAGATAAGAGCAATATTTGCTCATCTCAGCTTGTATGAGGATGGTAGTCTGCTAGCGGAACTTCAAGTGAAGCCTTTGTGGTTAGAACAGATCAAGAAAAAGTAGTTATTAGATGAAAAGTTGGGTCCTTTAATGCAACAAGTTGAAAGTGGTGTAATAGGGGACTTTGGAATGAACCAGGATGGAGTGATGTGTTTTCGTGGAAGAGTTTGTATGCCCATGGATTTGGATTTGAGACAAATGATTCTACGGGAGGCACATAGTAGCCCTTATGCTATGCACCCTAGAGGAAATAAGATGTATCGAGACCTACGAGAGCAGTATTGGTGGCCAGGATGGAAGCGAGAGGTTACCGATTTCGTGAGTAAGTGCTTGACTTGTCAACAAGTGAAGGCAGAACATCAATTACCATCGGGTTTATTGCAACCGGTAAAGATTCCTCTATGGAAATGGGAGCGGATAATGATGGACTTTGTTAGTGGGTTACCTTTAACACCTACTAAGAAAGATTCTGTTTGGGTGGTAGTAGATCGATTGGCGAAGACTGCTCATTTTCTACCAGTTCGTACGGATTACTCGCTGCAGAAGTTGGCTAAGCTATATGTATCTGAGATCGTGAGTTTGCATTGAGTACTAGTGTCTATCATATCTGACCGGGATCCTAGGTTTACATCACGGTTTTGGAAAGCTTTGCATGAGGCTTTGGGAACAAAGTTAAACTTCAGTACGGCTTTTCATCCTCAGTCAGATGGTCAGTCAGAAAGAGTAATTCAGATTTTGGAAGACATGTTAAGGGGTTGTGTAATTGACTTCAGAGGTAGTTGGGAGGATTTCCTACCGTTGGCAGAGTTCGCGTATAATAACAGTTACCAATCCAGTATTCAAATGGCGCCCTGTGAAGCGTTATACGGTCGTATGGGTCGTACCCCTACTTGTTGGACTGAATTGGGGGAACGACAGTTGTTGGGTCCTGAATTGATATCTGAGATGGAAGAAAAGGTAAAGGTGATTCCAGCACGGTTAAAGGAAGCTTCGGATAGACAAAAGTTGTATGCAGACCTGAAGTGTAAGGATATTGAGTTTGCAGTGGAAGATCAGGTCTTTCTGAAAGTCTCACCTTGGAAGAAAATTTTTAGATTTGGAAGAAAGGGCAAGTTGAGTCCTAGGTTCATTGGACCGTACTGTGTGTTGAAGCGTATAGGACCAGTGGCCTATCAGCTTGAATTGCCTCCAGAGTTGAGTCAGATTCATAGTGCCTTCCATGTTTCTATGCTGAGGCGTTATAGATCGGATCCGTCACACATTGTACCGGTAGAAGAAGTGGAGATAAGGCCGGACTTGTCTTTCGAGGAGGAACCGGTGAAAATTTTAGATCGAGATGTTAAGGTGCTAAGAAAGAAGTCGGTGCCGTTGGTTAAGGTTCTATGGCATAATCACGGAGTGGAGGAAGCTACGTGGGAGCCTGAGGATGCAATTCGGAGATAATATGCTCAACTCTTTTAACCAGGTAAATTTCGAGGACGAAATTTTCTTTAAGGGGGTAGAATTGTAACATCCTAAAAATTGAGTATCGTTATGTTGCATAACTTTGGTGCTTAGCTAGTGAATGATTTAATTTGTGTGTTTATTATATAACCTTGAGAAGGATCGGGATTTATTCAGAATTAGAATAAATTTTAGTAAGGAGTACTTTATTGAAGTGGAACAAGTGACCTTGATGTTTAAGGAAATTAAGTGACAAAAGCTGGCATAAGATGAGCTAGTAGTAAAGTGGAGTTGGCGCCATAAGTATTGCTTGAGGGAAGAGGATCGAATCCCTTATTATGCATGTGGAATTTTTATTTTTGCTTCCCATCTTTATAGTGTCGGTCAAGCTAGTATTTATAGTAGCTTGGACTTTATTTTTATGGCAAGTTGGCTAATGGTTTAAGGCAAGAATTGAACATAGGGAAAGAAATCAATGGGGTAAGGTATGTAGGGGACACAAGGCACATTTTAAGGAATGTGTTTTGGAAAGTTTGGAATGGCCAAACTTTGTCCATGAACTTGGACGGTTTTGGGGGCTAGGGGGTGGCCGAATTTTTGTTGATGGCATTGGTAAGGTTGTGTAGCTAGTAGTCACTCTCATTTTGGTCATTTTTGTTTCTCCCAAAACACTTTTCTTTTCATCTTTTCCTCTTGTAGCCGAATGCACTTTAGGCCTTGGTGAACATCTTTGTTTTTCTTCTTTTGGTCATTCCATTTTGACCATTTTGGTCTAAATTTGCCTATTCTCTCAAGTCATTTTCCCCTAGTGCTGAAAACACCAAGACTTGAAGGCCAATTTCTTTTTTTCTTTTCTTTCTCCATAGCCGAATGCTCTCTAGCCTCAAACCATTCTTTTTGATCATCTTTCATTCTTGAAATGAACCAGAACCGAAACCTCTAATTGTCCTATACCTCTATTTCATCTTTTTCTTCTTACAAAATCCATTCAACATTTTCTCCCTTATCTTTTCCTCCATGGCTGAATATTGTTAGCATCATCTTCATCAAATTTTTCTTCTTGGCCGAACCTCCCTCTTCACATATATTTTCTTATCAATCGTTTTCTTTGCACTCGTTTTGAATAATCGGTAAGAACCCTTTTCAAATATTTATCCTCTTCTTTTCTTTATCCGAATATATATATATATATTAGTTTGGGAGGGTCTTTTGACCGAAAATAGCATCCTCTATCCCTTTCTTTTAGACAATCTTTTCGTCTTTATCGTGATAAAGTGAAGGCCGAAACTCGGAGTATTCGTAATCATCGTGAATCGCTAGGATTTGGTTCAAAGTGTTAAGGTAATAGTTTATATCAAGGACTTCCATATTACTTGTTAATTCGTCAAAGATGAGTTATTAATCGATTTTATTTTAGGGACGTTATCGCTCGATTTTCATCCCGTGAACGTAGGATTTCGTGGCAAACAAGATAGGGTCGAAAAGGGTGGTGAATAGTGTTTAGAAGAGGGACGATTTTGCTATTCCCTCTAGATTCAAGCGAAGGGCTGTTTCGGCAATCCGAAATTTTCCACCGGGTTGTGGAGCCTCATCCGAGGAGAATCGATTATTCGAAGTTGTTCGTAGTTTGGAGCCATTAGCTGTTCGGGATTTCCCATCGGGTTGTGAACCGTCAACCTGGGAGAACCGACAAATAGTTGTTGTTCGAGATTCCGAGTGTAAAGATCTAGATCGCTTATCTTTAGTATAGATTTATTTTAAGTATTAGTGTTCTAATCAAGCGTGACATGTATTTAGGTATCGACGAGTGGGAAAGTATAGTTCTCACCGTAATCAGGTGTGTAATTTCACACTTATCTCATGGGTTAGATGTTATACTGTTATTAAGCATTAGACTAAAAATCGCAAAGTTGGTAAAATCGGAAAAAAAAATATGGTTTATTAATACTTTAGTGTAAGTGCTTGAAATCGGTATTAAAATCGTGAAAGTTACGAAATCGCCCTTAATGGGCTAATATGATAAAAAGTGATATATGGGCCTCATGTGTTAATGGGCCGTTTTGATAGATTGCTATATAGGCCGATTTGTTATATTGCTTAATGGGCCGTTTTGATAGATTGCTATATAGGCCGATTTGTTATATTGTTTAATGGGTCGTTTTGATAGATTGCTATATAAGCCGATTTGTTATATTGCTTAATGGGCCAAATTGTGAAATGGGCCAAATTGTGAAATGGGCCAAATTGTGATAAATGGGTCAAATTGTGAAATGGGCCAAATTGTGATAAATGGGCCAAATTGTGATAAATGGGCCAAATTGTGATAAATGGGCCAAATTGTTAAATGGGGCAGTTTTGTAATAATTTTAATTATTTATGGGCCTTATGTTGAATTTATCATATAAATGAATGGTTATGCATTTTAAATACATGATTGCATGGGTTGGGATATTTTGATGAAGAGAAGAAGGCTTCGTGCCCAATTTAAATGGCTTAATGCCTGCGTATTAATGGCCACTAGCCTGCGAAATATTGTATTAAATGGGTTAATGCCTGCGTGTTAATGGCCACTGGCCTGCGAATCATTGTTTTAAATGGCATTTTGTCTGCAAATTAAATGGCTTAATGCCTGCGATTGGTGTGTTGGCAGGGTGGGTTGACTTGACCCCCACAGGTGTGCTGGTTGGTACGGGTGGTGTGTAGCGGATGGAAATTTAAGCTTGGTTGGGAATTGCATTTCACATACATTTTTAATTACTATATTGTTATATTCGTAAATGGGCTCAAGCCCAATTAAATGCTTGAATGGTTTAGCGCAGTGGACTTGGTAAGTGTGTTACACACTGAGTTCTAAGTAACTCACCCCGTTTTCTTACCCTTCTCAGGTAATGATAATTGATGGAGGCTTGGGCCGGGGATGACTTCGTGGGGGCCATACTTCAAATGATGGTTTTTATGAACTTTGAACTACTCTTTAGTATTTTTACTTAATTAATTTTTCAGTTGGGATGTAATAAGGCCTCTGGTATTATTTTTATGGATTTTTACTCGTGGATGGATTTTAATATTTTTTTTAGATACTAAAAGGGGGCTATTTTAATTTTATAAATGTTTTCTTAAATTTACGTATAAAAAGGGGTTTTTCTTAAATATCACTAACTCGTAAAAATTTCTGTGAAAACTCTTTTATGAATTTTGTTTTCAAAATTCCTTTTGAATTCTTTTAAACTTCTTTAAAAATTTAACCAATTATTTCTCTGAGATCAAATTATAAACTCTTATGTTCTAAAATCATAGATTTCAAATTAACCTCGGTTTTTGATAAACTCCATCTCCAAAATAGTTTTTGAAGATCTGTTTTCTTTAATTCATTAGATGACTAGATGTATGTTCGATTTGTGTGGCATACCAAGTCTGGTCTTAACGCATATACCGGGTTTGGGGTGTTACAGTGGTCCAGGTCGAGGTGGTAATGGCGTAGGGCGAGGTCAGGGTGCACCGGGTAGAGGTACCGGTAATCGGGGTAACACGGAGGCAAGACAGCCAGGTTTGGTCTATGCGGTCAGACGTCGAGAGGATGGCGATGCACCTGACGTCATAACCGGTACGTTCTTCATATCTGATGTACCTGCTACCGCTTTGATAGATATTGGATCCACCCATTCGTATGTTGCATGTGTCGTTTCTGGAACTTTGAATATTAGATCTGAGATTATTGCTAGGGAAACAACTGTAATTAGCCTTTTAGGACAGTTAGTGGTAGTAAATAAGTTGTTTAGGGATGTGCCCTTAGAAGTCCAGGGGGAAGTATTTTTGGCTAATCTGATGGAACTGCCATTCGGCGAGTTTGATCTTATTTTGGGCATGGACTGGCTGGTTAAGCATCGTGCGAATTTGGACTGTGCTGCATAGCAGATGGTACTAAGAACTTCAGAGGATAAGGAAGTGATGATGATAGGTGAAAGGAAAAACTATCTGTCTAATGTGGTATCTGCTTTAAAGGCAGAAAAGTTGGTGCAAAAGGGGTGTGGAGCGTTCTTAGCCTTTATCAGTGCTTTGGATGCCAAAGAGTTGTCGGTCGAGAGTGTTAGAACGGTGAAAGTGTTTTCGGACGTCTTTCCCGAGGAGCTTCCAGGATTGCCTCCGGATCGGGAAGTGGAATTCGGTATTGAACTGTTGCCAGGGACGGCTCCAGTGTCTATTGCTCCTTATAGAATGGCGCCGAAAGAGCTAGCGGAGCTTAAAGCTCAAATTCAGGAGTTGTTGGATTGCGGATTTATTCGACCAAGTGTATCACTGTGGGGAGCACCGGTCTTGTTCGTTAAGAAAAAGGACGGGTCGATGCTTATGTGCATCGATTATAGACAGTTGAATAAGTTGACGATCAAGAACAGGTATCTGTTATCGAGGATCGACGATCTGTACGATCAGCTGCGAGGAGCTTCGGTTTTCTCGAAGATAGACTTGAGATCCGGATATCATCAGTTAAAGGTCAAGGAGGCGGATATTCATAAGACTGCGTTCCGAACTTGTTATGGGCATTACGAGTTCTTGGTGATACCGCTCGGGTTGACAAATACACTAGCTGCATTTATGGACATGATGAACCGAGTCTTCCAACCCTATCTAGACCGGTTTGTGGTTGTGTTCATAGATGACATCTTGGTGTACTCAAAGACTGAAGAGGAGCATGATTCGTATTTACGGGTCGTATTGCAGATATTAAGGGAGAAGCAATTGTATACCAAATTCAGTAAGTGCGAATTTTGGCTGAAGGAGGTGACCTTTTTGGGGCATGTTGTGTCTGCTGAAGGAATTAGAGTTGATCCCCGGAAGGTCGACACTATATTGGATTGGAAACCACCAAAGTCAGTGGCAGAAATTCGGAGTTTTCTAGGTTTGGCTGGGTATTACATGCGTTTCGTTGAGGGGTTTTCGTTGATTGCTGCACCCCTAACTAAACTGTTGCGTAAGGGAGTACCGTTTGTCTGGTCAGATAAACAACAAGAGAGCTTTGAGAAATTGAAGAAGATTCTGACAGAAGTGCCACTATTGATTCAACCTGAGGCTGGTAAGGAGTTTATTGTTTATTGTGATACGTCACATACGGGCTTGGGTTGTGTGCTGATGCAAGGGGGAAAAGTAGTGGCTTATGTATCTCGTCAATTAAGGTCGCATGAGGTAAACTATCCCACACATGATTTGGAGTTAGCTGCAGTGGTGTTTGCTCTGAAGATTTGGAGACACTATCTGTACGGGGAGAAGTCAATTATCTATACAGATCATAAGAGTCTGAAGTACCTCCTTACCCAGAAGGAGTTGAACTTAAGATAGCGGAGGTGGATAGAGCTGTTGAAAGATTATGACTTCTCAATCGAGTATCATCCAGGAAAAGCTAACGTAGTGGCAGATGCGTTGAGTCGTAAGGTGATATCGGATTTGAGAGCGATGTTCGCTCATCTCAGTCTTTATGAAGATGGTAGCTTATTAGCCAAACTTCGGGTGAAGCCTGTGTGGGTAAGTCAGGTTAATGAAAAGCAGTTATTAGATGAAGTGTTGGGTTCTCGACTTCAGCAAGTGGAAAGTGCTGAAATAGGGGATTTTGAATTAAATGGTGATGGAGTATTATATTTCTGCGGAAGAATTTGTATGCCCAGGGATTCAGAATTGGGACAAATGATTCTGCGTGAGGCGCACAGTATCCCATATGCTATGTACCCCGGGGGAAACAAAATATACCGAGACCTCCGAGAGCAGTATTGGTGGCTAGGGTTGAAATGGGAGGTTACTGATTTCGTGAGCAAGTGCTTGACATGTCAGCAGGTGAAGGCGGAACATCAACTACCGTCAGGGTTGCTACAACTGGTGAAAATTCCATTATGGAATTGGGAAAGGATAACGATGGACTTTGTTAGTGGGTTACCCTTAACGCCTACTAAGAAAGATTCCGTATGGGTGATAGCGGATCGGTTAACGAAGTCTGCTCATTTCTTGCCTGTTCGTACAGATTATTCGTTGCAGAAGTTGGCCAAATTGTATGTAGCAGAGATCGTGAGGTTGCATGGGGTACCGATGTCTATCATATCAGATAGGGATCCTAGGTTCACATCACGGTTCTGGAAGGCTCTGCATGAAGCTTTGGGTACAAGACTAAATTTCAGCATGACATTTCATCCGCAGACTGATGGTTAGTCAGAGAGAGTAATCCAGATTCTGGAAGACATGTTAAGGGGCTATGCGATCGATTTCAGGGTAGTTGGGAAGATTTTATACCGTTGGCAGAGTTTGCATACAACAACAGCTATCAATCCAGAATCCAGATGGCACCCAACGAGGCGTTGTATGGTCGTAGATGTCGTACTCCTACTTGCTGGACTGAGCTGGGAGAACGACAGTTATTGGGTCCTGAGTTGATCTCGGAGACGGAGGAAAAAGTTAAGGTAATTCTGGCACGATTAAAGGAAGCTTCTAACAGACAGAAATCGTATGTGGATCTGAAGCGTAAGGAGATAGAATTTGCGGTGGGTGATCAGGTCTTTCTGAAGGTCTCACCTTGGAAAAAGATCTTTAGATTTGGGTAGAAAGGCAAGTTGAGCCCTAGGTTCATCAGACCATACCGTGTACTGAAGCGTGTTGGGCCTGTGGCTTATCAGCTAGAGTTACCTCCGGAGTTAAGTCAGATACATAGCGTATTTTATGTCTCGATGTTAAAGCGTTATCGTTCGGATCCGTCTCATGTTGTACCTGTGGAGGAAGTTGAGATAAGACCTGACTTATCTTTTGAAGAGGAGCCGATACAGATTTTAGATCGGGATGTTAAGGTGCTAAGAAGGAAGACGGTTCCGTTAATCAAAGTTTTATGGCGTAATCACGGGACAGAGGAAGCTATATGGGAGCCAGAGGACACGATCCGGCAACAATATCCTCATCTCTTCTAATTAGGTAAATTTCGAGGCCGAAATTTCTTTAAGGGGTAGAATTGTAACATCCTAAAATTCAGAATTTTATGTTTTGAAGTATATCATGCTTTAGGCTAGTTAAAGATGTTAATTATGTATGATTAGGGGTCCTAAGAAGGCACGAGATTGAGTTGGGCCTTAGCAAAATTTTTGTGTTTAAGCACTTTAAGGAGAGAAGGTAAGTGGCATCAATGCTTAAGGAAATAAGTGTGTATTTTGCTAGCATAAGTGAGCATATGGCAAGGAGGTTGTGGCGTCACATGAAAGGCTTTTGGGGAGGAGTTCGAATCCCACCTAGTACAAAAATTTTTGATTAAAATTTTGTGCTTCCCTTCCAAGTGTCGGCCATGGTCTTAAATAAGGTAAGGAAGACTTTTTATTGATGGCAAGAAGAATAAGAAAATATGGTAAGGAGAACAACAAGGGAAAATAAAGGAAAGAAATAAAAGAAAAAGGCAAGGGAGGGAACATGTTGGCCAAATATTAGGAGTTGACATGAGAAAGAATTTTTGGTCAATTCTTATTTTTTTGGTGGAAGGTGTAATCGATTTTGGTAAAGAGTGGGTGTGCCGAATTTTGTTAGGCATTTTGGAGAGTTTTTGGTATCATTTGAAGGCCTTTTCTTTGTTCACTTGGTACCTCTTTTTCCTTGCCTAAAACCGAGACCATTTGGGAGTAATTTTTCTTTCTTCTTTTCATCTTTGCCATAGCTATCTTTATTCTTTTAACATTTTGGTGCTTACCTTCCAATCTTTTCCCTTGGTTATCGAAAAACAAGTCCCTCTTTTTGTTCATCTCCTTCATGGTATTAGCCGAAACTTTGACACATCTCTTGTCGATCTCTTCTTTTCCTTCCTCACCATTTCTCCAACATTTCCCTCATTTTCTTTAATCGATTTTACATAGAGGCCGAATCATCCTTGTTCTTTTCTCCAATAGCCGAATCACATAACACTATATCCCTTTTTCTTTTCTTTTTCTTTTGGGTGTTGGGCACTCTCACTTCCTTGACCGAATCGGTGTTATTGAGGGGTTGGCCGAAACTTTCATTTTGTTTTTGCTGACTCATTCTTAGTCATAAGTCGAATCGATTGGAGTTGAGTTTATCATCGATTATGGTAAGGTGTTTCTTCATAGTTTATTTCGATATATTTCATTGTGTGGTGATTCCGCTAAAATAAATCGATGGATTTAACTAAACGGTTATTATAGGGATTAAATCGCTCGTTCTTATTCACTTGTTGATCCTACGGAAGTAGTGGTAAGCCGAATCCTATCCCTAAACCGTTACATTCTCTCATCATAGTATTTTCTAACCGAGACTTTTTTCAATGGAGACAAGTGGTAATGATTTGAAAGGAAAAGCGATAGGAGAACACAAAAGGAGTGGATTTGCGATTCCTACTCCCAAGTTCAAACGAAGGGCGGTATCGGCAGTTCGGGATTTTCCACCGGGTTGTGGACCATCACCCGGTGAGAATAGACAAATCGTGATCGTTCACGATATTGAGAGTAAGCATCTCATTAGATCGTCTGATTTAGATTTATATTAAATAAATCTCGTTTATTAGTTAATCGAGTGTAATGGTGATTTAGGTGCCGACGATCAAGAAGGTTTAATCCTTACCGTAATCAGGTGTGTAATCTCACACCGAAATCCCGTAGATTCATGATTCGATATCACGTTGGAAAATAGATCGTTATTATTTATATGGCTAAAAAATTGTAATATGGCATAAATCGAGAAATTTGCTTAAATTACATTATTTTTATAGATTGTCAAAATCAGTATTAAAATTGTTAATATTACGAAAATGCCCCTATGGGCCGATTTATGAAAATGCTCCTATGGGCCAATTTACGAAAATGTCCCTATGGGCCGAATTACAAAAATGCCCTTATGGGCCGATTTACCAAAATGCCCCTATGGGCCGATTTACCAAAATGCCCTTATGGGCTGATTTACTAGAATGCCTTAGTGGGCCGAATTACAAAGTTCTATAATGGGTCGATTCACCGTAATAAATTGTTGGATTAATGATTGTTGTTCATATATGAGGATATTATGCTTTATTATGTATATTGCATGTTACATATTGCATGGGTTGGGAAAAATGTTGGAGAGCAGTGTAGCCTGGTGGCATTGCCACAAAATGTTCATTATTATGTTCACTTATGATTTCGGTGGCTTGGCCACAATTAAAATATATATTATAGCAGCTCGACTGCAATTTGGTGTGAGCGATGGGGTGGGTTGACTTGATCCCCACAGGTGTGATTAGCTAGTCGGGGGTGTGATGGATGGATGGGTTGGGCTGCATACATTACATTTAAATATTGTTATGTAAATGGGCTTCGGCCCAAGATTATGCTATATGGTCTCAGGCCCAAGACATTCCTAAGCGGGTTCAGGCCCAATGGATGACGGTAAGGGGATTATACACTGAGTTCTTGTAACTCACCCCTTTTTCTTAACCCTTGCAGGTAATGCTCAGTGATGAGGACTTGGGCCATGGATGACTCGGTGGAGGCCATACTTCAGAAATGGTGTTTTTGAAGTTTAGATTTCTATTTACGTTTACTTTATTACTTTTACTATTTTGGGTTTTTAAGTTGTAATAAGGCCTCTGGAATATTTTATTTTTGCTTTATGTTCGACGTACTTATTATCTTGCTTGATTTATTTTAAATGGGAATTTTCTAAAAAATCATAAATAACGGTTTCCAAAATTGATTAACAAAAGGTTTTTTATAAATATGTACAAATATTTTAACTCGAATTCTCTTTCAAATTACCAACGACATTTTCAAAAGTCACGGTTTTAACGCTCACTACCGCGATTTTTGATTCATCAATCAACCTTTCAAAAATAGTTGTATTTTATCAAATATTTACATCCAAACTTGTTTTCTTAACCATAACCAAATAACACTTATTTTAGTACAAATCACAAGAACTTTATACGTTTTCCTCATGTGACATGTCAGATCCGGTCGTAACGCATGGGCCGGGTTTCGGGTATTACAAAATGCACACTATATATATTGTAAGAGTATGCCCAAAGATCAATCATGAGATGGTTGTAATAACATACTTAATTTACCATGTTTATTAATATAAAGCGTTGTCATTATTATTTCAGTTTTTCTTTCTGTGTGTATAGATAAACTGTTTTATAATAATGTCCTGAGAATAATATGATTATTCTTAAAAGATCCTTAGTCGAGTATTATTGTTGACTAGGACAATAATAATGCATTAAGACTAACATGTAGTTGATTGATGATAAAGAGTTGTCATTGATATGGAGTGTCAAAATCAATGCATGAATATGTATGTTAGAGAACAACATATTGGATTGACCCGCTATGAGTATGTTTCTTGGATTATTATGTAATTGTCACAACATTACTCATAGTGATTAATATGTATATGATCCTCAGACTTGAGATCATTATTATCCCAGCATCGTGAGTTGTATATTTTGATACAGTCAAACGTACACCGTAACAGGTTGTTCTATAAAGGCTGATGTTGGATATACCACAATCTATGTAGAGGGATATGGTTGATCAATAAAGAATAAGTCCCTCCTACATAATAGGAGTAATATCTTAGGCCACTTGATTGAGTGAGACTAGAAATGCATGGCCATGCTCAAATAAGTTGATATGAGATGTCATACTAATTTGTATATCATAGTCTACTCAAGATATCAAGAAACATGGGATGGATTATGCAAGTGTGACTATCCCATGACTTGTATCCGTTCCAGAGATAAAGGACTTAAGGATTAATGCATGAAAGGTTAATCACGAAAGGTTATGTCGAATCATGACTTCTTGTAACTTAGGTAGCAATGATGCATTGCTAGATGCCACTCATTGTCTGTGACAATAGAATCGTTCTAGTATTACTGCTAACGTTGCAAGAACCTACAGGGTCACACCCTATGGTTGAAATGAACGGAATAAATATAGTTGGTATTGTGTTTGGTTGTCACATAAATTAAATTAATTAAAGAATTAATTTAATTGGGCAATCAAATATTGAACATATTATATGTACAATGATGTTGTACACATAATGATAACATAATTTTATTAATATATGAATTTGATTCATATATAAATTTAAATAAATATAGTTTACCGGAATCCTTATTATAATTAATGTAATTATAATTTTCAGATATAATTAATGTAATTATAATTTTCGGTTAAAAACTTTATTGTATTTATTTAATCTTGTAATACATTCAAGACATACCAATTATAAAAGGCCCAATTAAGAGGATACCTATTATAAAAGGCCCAATGAGAAAGGCACCCATTATAAAAGGTATTAAAAGGAGACAAAACAAAATATGAAAACCCTAAGTGATTGCTTGTTAGGTCTAGCAGCCGTCAAGCAAATAAGCCTCCAAAACAGTTTTGGAGATTTCTTTCGTTCATAGTCAAACCGGGTGGATTACGTAGAGGCCGACATCGGAAAAGGTTGAGGCTTGATTCGACAGTAGATCAAAAATCTTGTTGCCAAGGCGTCGCTGTCTACTCAGATTGAAGTTTTGGTAATTTCGAAACCTTTATTTCACCCCGATTTGTTCCTCACACATGGATCCATGAATTGGATCGTCGGATCTAATTTTATTCTGCTGCGCCATGGGGTACCGGCGTTCCATCATATATACGCATCAATAGTATGTTCGGCCAAATGTTATTAAAGTCGCATATGTAATTGCATAATAATTAATGTAAAATGGTTCAAATGGTTTTATCATGTGCTTATACTGTAATATCCAGGATTTAGGGGTTATGAAATTTTCGCTTGAATGTGTGCATTGTTTTGTTGTGTGCTCTTTGTATGAGTTTTAGGGACTTCGAGAATTTTAGAATGTAAGGGATTGCCTTAGAAAAATATTAGATTTTAATCTTAGAAGAGGAGCTAAGCAAGTTTGGCCTTAAGAGAATTAATTTGAGGTTTTGATCATAAGTTGAGCTATTGGTAAAGTGGTGATGGCGCATGGGTGAATGCATGAGGTGAGAGGTTCGAATCCCTTAGCTAGCAATTGGAAGGAGTTTTAATTTTTGTTCTCTTTCCTATAGTGTCGGTCAAGCCTTATCTAGTATGGATGGATTTTTCTTTTATTTTTGGATAGTAGACCAAAGGAAAAAGGAAGGTTAGTAGTTAAGGTAAGGAATCAAAATGTTATGGAAGGTTTAGGGGACAAAAGGATTGAAGAGTGGGTGATGTTTTGGAAGTTTTTCCATGGTCATTTGACCATGAACCTACACGGCATAAGGGGCTAAGGGGGGTTGATTTAATAGTGATGGAGATTAAGGGGTTGATAGGGAAGAATTGAGGAGGAAAAAGGGGGATTGTGTTGGCTAGTGAGTTGGCCGAATGTGGTATGGGATTAGGGGGGTGTTAGTTGGCCAAAAGTTTGTCAATTTGTGCATCTTTTTCCTTTTCTCCAAATATTTTTCTCCTTAGCCGAAATTGTCATTTGCATTTGGTGAAAACTTTGCTTTGTTTTGGCTATTATATTTTTGACCAAATTGGTACTCTTTTTCTTCTTTTCCTCTCAAGTTTTTCTCTCTTTTTGGTACCAAATATTGCTACTTTTGAAGACATTTATCATTTCTTTTCTTCCTCTCTAATGCCGAATTCATCCTAACACCAAAGGCATTTCTCATATTTTCTTTTTCTTTTTCATTTTTCTCTTTTCTCCTTCTTTCTCTTAGCCGAAACTATTCTCTATATTTTTCACCATTTTTCTTTCTTTTCTTTTGGTTAAAACCGAAATCATCATAATCAAAACCACCATCTCTTCTTTTCTCTTTTGTTAAAGCCGAAATCACCATTTCTTTTCTTTTTAATTGTTAAGGTCGAATCCCTGTATAGTTCAAGTTAGGGTGAATCAATCTCCGTGTTTCGGGTAAGGATTATCTATCAATCATTTTTCTTTATTTTCCTTTGGATTAACCGATTTTAGGAATCTAATTCTCTTACTTCTCCTTGGCCAAATCTTTGAAGGAGGATCTCGGGGTTTCTTGTAGTCGACGATTAGGGAGAGATCGTTCGAGTTTCGAATAATCCAAGGTAAGGAGATAATGATATTCGGCCAAAGGCCATATCTTTTTAGTGATAATCGATTTCTCACAAAGTGATATGTAGGTACTGTCGACGTTGTAGGCAAGAGTCAGAAATCTTAAGTATTCTATCGCTTTCCGTGTTTACAAGGTGTGTAGCTTACACTAAAATTTTAATAGATTAATAGTATTATTGATAAAAATGTGTTTATAAAGAAATATAAATGATTATGGCTTCGGGTACCATTCAATGGTACAATGAATTCAGGTACGTTATTCCTTAGCATTTTTGTATAAACTTTTAATATGAGACATATCCGATATTTGATTATGATTTTGGGATAATGTACAAAGCTTGATATCTGCATCGTTAATAATGCTATAAGCATATATATGAAATGTGTACGATTCCGATATGATTTTGGGAGTATAAGGCATGATATTGAAATAATATGATATTGCATGGGCATATGGGTAATATTGAAAGGGGAAGTGTTCCGGTGGTTTTACCACATTATCCGGTGACTTCGGTCACAATATTATGAATCCGGTGACTTCGGTCACATACTATGAATCCGGTGACTCTGTCACAATTATCTGGTGGCTATGCCACGATTATAAGGGCGATGTGCATGTTGACTGCAGCAACTGCCTTTGATGGTGTGTAGCGGATGGAGGGTCGATTTAGTAATCCCCACGGTGTGATTGGTAGGTACGGGTGGTGTGTAGCGGATGGATATCTAAGTTGGGTTCGGGATTGCATTTCATTTTATATGTACATGTGATTTAATCAATTATTATTTGATTTGCTATACTATGGGCTTTATTGCTATGATCGATTGGACTTTTAGTGTATTGTTACACATTGAGTCTGTTGACTCACCCTTCCCTGGGATATCATTTTAGGTGATACACAATGATTTGGACCGGGTCAGCGAGAGTTACGTGGTGGCCATTGCTCAACTCAGTAATTGGGTTTTCCTTTTTATTAAACTTATTACGTTTTCTTATATATTTCGGGATTTAAATTTGGGATATGTTTTTGTAATAAGGCCGCTATTAGCTATGTTTCTTTTACATTTTTAATTTATATTCTGCTACGATCAACTTCAATTAAATAGTCAAATATTTTCGATAATCGTATTAAAAATTGTTTTGACGCATAAATACTTATGGTTTTCAAAATATTAATAAAACGTAAATTTGGAACTTCTGTTGACAAAATAATTTTTTGATGATTTTATATATATAAACAAATTTAAATTTTAAAACGGTTTTAGCAAGTTCATACTTTAAATCTTTTCTCTTACTCCAAAATCACATGTTTTACCAAAACAAAAAATTGAATTTTCTTAAGAAGCATACCATATCCAGTCGGGGCTTGTGGGCCGGGTTTGGGGTGTTTCAACTTGGTATCAGAGCCCGGTTCAAAACTCGGCTTTGAGGGTTTTGGGCTCAAAAATATTTTTTTAATGGGCTTTCATAAATTTTTCAAGTTTATTCTGGCATGGCACCTGTATCTCCGACCCGAAGTCCACCAGGTAAGTACCTCTAATTGTTGAGTGAATTATTATATGATTGATATATGGGCATACTTGGGCTCGTAGATTAGTGAACCAGGATCTATTGAACCCTAGGGTTAGTGCACTCAAACACATGCATAAGAATTAAAAACAACTAAACAAACCTGTGAAGTAAGTCGCCGAGTTACGGTGTGGCAACCATTGTGCGCATGTCTAGGAGTGGATTCGGTAAAAGCTTGGTATTTAAGCAGTCCTAGCGACTCACCTCCTCTTTACTCGAATCTTACCTGGTGCGTAGCTACGGTTCACCCTAACCAAGAGGACTTATTCACGGGCTAAACTCGATAACTAAAACCCGAAAGGGACTAGCCATGCAGTTTTATAAAAACTATAGTTTTTAAATCACTAAATTACCCTTTTGATCTGTACAAACTATTTTTAAAGACATTTCTTAAAGTATTTTCGATTTACAAAATTACCTAAATACCCCTAGAGGTAAAATTTCTAAAATGTCCCTGACTTCCAAAATTTATCAAAATGACCCTGATTTATTACCAAAATATCCCTATAGGAAAATGACGAATTTACCCCTGGGTTGGGAACGGACAGAAATGCCCATAGAAGTGTGTTGAATGTTGTGGATGAGTGAATGTGTCTCAATTGATGTGAATGTGTGATTCTCTAATTAGAATAGTGATCTTGAACTAGAAATTTTGATTAATCGAAAGAACTACTCCTGAAAACTTTTTTTCATAAAATTTGCTCGTGGATAAATAGTGAAACAAATACTAATGCATAAAACTTCTTAATCAGATTAAATCACGACGATAGATATGAGTTCTAGGGGACGTGGTCGTCGTGGATGCGGTAGAGGCAGAATGGCTGTGTCGGAACCAGTTAGGTCTGGTCAGGGTTCCGAAAATGAAGCTCCGCCACCAGTTGTTGGAGCGGAATTTCAAGAGCAAACTGGAGGAGATGATGCTGAATCACAAGCTATGTTGCGAGTCTTAGAGCGAGTAGCGGGAGCTAGTATGGGTAATGGAGCACGAAAGTCAGTGGCTGAGAGACTTAGATCGAACGGAGCCGAGGTTTTTAGGGGAGTATCTAGGGTAGCTCCGAATGTAGCGGAGTACTGGTTAGAAGCAGTCGAGAGGATCATGGATGACTTGGACTGTACTGCCGAGGAGAAACTGAAAGGCGCTGTTTCATTGCTTCGTGACGAGGCGTACCAGTGGTGGCTCACTGTCAAAGAGAGTATTCCTGCGGATCGTGTGGATTGGGGGTATTTTAAGATTAAGTTTGAAGGGAAATATGTCGGAGCTAGCTACATTGACTCTCAGAGAAAGGCGTTCCTGAATCTGGTACAAGGAAATAAGTCGATAGCTGAGTATGAAGCGGAGTTTCTGCGGTTAAGTCGATATGCTAGAGGGATTGTAGCTACTGATTATGAGCGATGTGTCAGATTTGAGGATGGGTTGCGAGATGAGCTGCGAGTGTTGATTGCACCACATCGAGAGAGGGATTTTGCAGTTCTAGTGGATAGAGCACGGATAGCTGAAGAAGTTAAGCGGACCGAGAGACAGAACAGAGATCGAGGTCAGAATAAGAATAAGAGGAGCTATGGGTCTTCAGGGTCATCTGGGAATTTCCAAAAGAAACCTAGAGTTGTTGGGCCGCGAGTCCAGCAAGTTGCAACGGGAGGACAGTACCGTACTTGTGCTCAGTGTGGAAAGATGCACCCGGGAGAATGTTGGAAGAAGACGAGAGGATGTTTTAAGTGCGGATCCAAGGATCATATGATTTGGGATTGTCCATTGGATATAGAGAGGAATCGTCCAGTAGGTCAGAGTTTTAATCAGGCTGGCAGAGGTGGACAGCAGCCGATGAGGGGTCGTGGTTCGAGTGGCAGAGGTAATGGTTCTGGTAGAGGTCGCGGGACCTCGGGCAGAGGCAGTGGTAGCACTGAGGCTAGACAGCCAGGTTTGTTGTATGCGGTTCGTCGGAGGGAAGATAGTGATGCACCTGATGTTATCACGGGTACGTTTCTTATTTCTGGGTTGCCCTTTATTGCTTTGATAGATATAGGGTCAACACATTCCTACATCGCTAGTGAGGTATCTGGAACTCTGCATGTGAACTCTGAGACTGTACCTAGGAAGATGACTGTACTTAGTCCTTTAGGACAGACTGTAGTAATAGATAAGCTCTTTAAGGAAGTGCCTTTAGAAGTTCAAGGGACGCAGTTTCTGGCTAACTTAATGGAGTTGCCATTTGGAGAATTTGATTTGATCCTAGGCATGGATTGGCTAGTGAAGTATCGTGCAAATGTGGATTGTGCTGCTAAGCGAATGTCACTAAGATCGATGGACGATAAGGAAGTTGTGGTGATGGGCGAGAGACGGAACTACTTATCAAATGTAGTATCTGCTCTTAAGGCAAAAAAGATGGTTAGGAAAGGATGTTTGGCTTTTCTTATGTTGGTCAGTGCTTTGGAGGCTAAGGAGGCAACTGTTGAAGAGGTCAAGACTGTGAGAGAATTCGTAGATGTCTTTCCGGAAGAACTTCCAGGATTGCCTCCAGATCGTGAAGTGGAATTTGGGATTGACTTGTTGCCTGGAATGGCGCCAGTATCTATCGCTCCGTATAGAATGGCACCAAAGGAGTTGGTTGAGCTTAAGGCTCAAATTCAAGAGTTGCTTGATCGTGGGTTTATCCGACCTAGTGTGTCTCCATGGGGAGCACCGATTTTGTTCGTGAAGAAGAAGGACGGGACTATGCGTATGTGCATAGATTACGGGCAGTTGAATAAGCTGACCATCAAGAACAAGTATCATTTGCCAAGGATAGACGACTTGTTCGATCAGCTTAAAGGAGCTGCGATATTTTCAAAGATAGATCTAAGGTCGGGGTATCATCAGCTTAAGGTGAAGGAAGCGGATATCTATAAGACAGCTTTCCGAACAAGATATGGGCATTATGAATTTTTGGTAATGCCGTTCGGATTAACGAACGCCCCAGCTGCGTTCATGGATATGATGAACCGGGTTTTTCAACCCTACTTGGATTAGTTTGTTGTTGTGTTCATAGACGACATTCTTGTGTATTCCAAGTCTGAGTTTCAGCATGATGAGCATCTTCGGATAGTGTTGCAAGTGCTTAGGGAGAAGAAGCTTTATGCCAAATTCAGCAAGTGCGAATTTTGGCTAAAAGAAGTTGCGTTTTTAAGTCATGTGGTGTCTGCAGAAGGGATAAGGGTGGATCCTCGGAAGATTGAGGCGGTGTTAGATTGGAAACCACCTAAGTCTATAGCGGAGGTTCGCAGTTTCTTGGGATTAGCGGGTTACTACAGAAGGTTCGTCGAAGGATTCTCCTCGATAGCTGCACCTTTGACGAAGTTGTTGAGAAAAGAGATACCTTTCTTGTGGGCAGTTAAGCAGCAAGAGAGCTTTGAGAGGCTAAAGAAGGTTTTGACTGAAGCTCCGGTTTTGATTCAGCCTGAGGCAGGGAAGGATTTTGTGGTGTATTGTGATGCGTCTCACATTGGATTGGGATGTGTTCTGATGCAAGACGGGAAGGTGGTTGCGTATGCGTCTCGGCAATTGAGGCCTCACGAGGTTAACTATCCGACGCATGACTTGGAGTTAGCAGCGGTAGTCTTTGCTCTTAAGGTGTGGAGGCATTATTTGTATGGAGAAAAGTCAGTAATCTACACGGACCACAAGAGTCTTAAGTATCTACTGACTCAGAAGGAGCTGAATCTAAGACAGCAAAGATGGGTGGAGTTGTTGAAAGACTATGATTGCTCTATAGAGTATCACCCGGGCAAGGCGAATGTCGTGGCAGATGCCCTAAGTCGGAAAGTAGTGTCGGATCTAAGGGCGATGTTCGCACATCTTAGTCTTTATGACGATGGAAGCTTGTTGGCGGAATTACAAGTACAGCCGATGTGGTTGAGTCAGGTGAAAGAAAGACAGTTGGTAGATGATGATTTAAGTGTTAAGATGCGGCAAGTGCAAAATGGGGAGTTGGAAGATTTTGGTGTTAACAGCGATGGAGTTTTGTGTTTCAAGGGTAAGGTCTGTATGCCGAAGGATGAGGAGCTTAGGCGGAGAATTCTTCAGGAATCGCATGGTGGTCCTTATGCGATGCATCCGGGAGGTAGTAAGTTGTACAGGGATCTTCGGGATCAATTTTGGTGGCCTGGTCTTAAGCGGGAAGTTACGGAGTTTGTGAGGAAGTGCTTAACGTGTCAGCAGGTTAAGGCAGAACACCAAGTTCCATCGGGATTGCTTCAGCCGATAAAAATTCCGCAATGGAAGTGGGAACGTATCACCATGGACTTCGTTAGTGGGCTTCCCCTTACGCCTACTAAGAAAGATTTGGTATGGGTGATAGTGGATCGATTGACGAAGTCTGCACATTTCATACCTGTACGAGTTGATTACTCTTTGCAGAAATTGGCGAAGTTGTATGTGGCAGAGATTGTAAGATTGCATGGAGTGCCGGTGTCGATTATTTAGGATAGGGATCTGAGGTTTACGTCTCGGTTTTGGAAAGCATTACATCAGGCCTTGGGCACCAGATTAGACTTCAGTACGGCATTTCATCCACAGTCTGACGGCCAGTCTGAGCGAGTAATCCAAGTATTAGAGGACATGTTAAGAGAATGTTTGATAGATTTCAGAAGAAGCTGGGAAGAGTTTTTGCCTTTAGCTGAGTTTGCATACAACAACAGTTACCAAGCCAGTATTCAGATGGCACCGTATGAAGTACTTTATGGACGGAAGTGTCGCACTCCTACGTGTTGGACAGAATTAGGGGAACGTCAGGTTTTGGTCCCTGAGATTGTGGCTGAATCCGAAGAAAAGGTTAAAGTAATTCGGGCTCGGTTGAAGGAGGCATCTGATAGGAAAAAGTCGTATGCAGATTTAAAGCGAAAGGAAATAGAGTTTGTCGTGGGAGACCAAGTGTTCCTAAAGGTTTCGCCTTGGAAAAAGGTGATGAGATTTGGTCGCAAAGGAAAGTTAAGCCCCAGGTTTATAGGACCTTATCGGGTTTTGAAGAGGGTTGGACCAGTGGCATATCAGTTAGAGTTACCTTCGGAGTTGAAGCAAATGCACGATGTGTTTCATGTTTCGATGTTACGTCGTTATCGGTCGGATCCATCTCATGTAGTGCCAGTTGGGGAGGTGGAACTTCAACCAGATTTGTCCTATGAGGAGGAGCCGATTCAGATTCTAGATCGGGATGTGAAGGTGTTACAGAGGAAATCAGTTCCTCTCGTCAAAGTGTTATGGCGCAATCATGGATCGGAAGAAGCTTCGTGGGAGCTGGAGGAAGCTATGCGACAGCAATACCCTCACTTATTCTTGTCAGGTAATTTCGAGGTCGAAATTTTTTTAGGAGGGTAGAATTGTAATATTCAGGATTTAGGGGTTATGAAATTTTCGCTTAAATGTGTGCATTGTTTTGTTGTGTGCTCTTTGTATGAGTTTTAGGGACTTCGAGAATTTTAGAATGTAAGGGATTGCCTTAGAAAAATATTAGATTTTAATCTTAGAAGAGGAGCTAAGCAAGTTTGGCCTTAAGAGAATTAATTTGAGGTTTTGATCATAAGTTGAGCTATTGGTAAAGTGGTGATGGCGCATGGGTGAATGCATGAGGTGAGAGGTTCGAATCCCTTAGCTAGCAATTGGAAGGAGTTTTAATTTTTGTTCTCTTTCCTATAGTGTCGGTCAAGCCTTATCCAGTATGGATGGATTTTTCTTTTATTTTTGGATAGTAGACCAAAGGAAAAAGGAAGGTTAGTAGTTAAGGTAAGGAATCAAAATGTTATGGAAGGTTTAGGGGACAAAAGGATTGAAGAGTGGGTGATGTTTTGGAAGTTTTTCCATGGTCATTTGACCATGAACCTAGACGGCATAAGGGGCTAAGTGGGGTTGATTTAATAGTGATGGAGATTAAGGGGTTGATAGGGAAGAATTGAGGAGGAAAAAGGAGGATTGTGTTGGCTAGTGAGTTGGCCGAATGTGGTATGGGATTAGGGGGTGTTAGTTGGCCAAAAGTTTGTCAATTTGTGCATCTTTTTCCTTTTCTCCAAATATTTTTCTCCTTAGCCGAAATTGTCATTTGCATTTGGTGAAAACTTTGCTTTGTTTTGGCTATTATATTTTTGACCAAATTGGTACTCTTTTTCTTCTTTTCCTCTCAAGTTTTTCTCTCTTTTTGGTACCAAAATATTGCTACTTTTGAAGACATTTATCATTTCTTTTCTTCCTCTCTAATGCCGAATTCATCCTAACACCAAAGGCATTTCTCATATTTTCTTTTTCTTTTTCATTTTTCTCTTTTCTCCTTCTTTCTCTTAGCCAAAACTATTCTCTATATTTTTCACCATTTTTCTTTCTTTTCTTTTGGTTAAAACTGAAATCATCATAATCGAAACCACCATCTCTTCTTTTCTCTTTTGTTAAAGCCGAAATCACCATTTCTTTTCTTTTTAATTATTAAGGTCGAATCCCTTTATAGTTCAAGTTAGGGTGAATCAATCTCCGTGTTTCGGGTAAGGATTATCTATCAATCGTTTTTCTTTATTTTCCTTTGGATTAACCGATTTTAGGAATCTAATTCTCTTACTTCTCCTTGGCCAAATCTTTGAAGGAGGATCTCGGGGTTTCTTGTAGTCGACGATTAGGGAGAGATCGTTCGGGTTTCGAATAATCCAAGGTAAGGAGATAATGATATTCGGCCAAAGGCCATATCTTTTTAGTGATAATCGATTTCTCACAAAGTGATATGTAGGTACTGTCGACGTTGTAGGCAAGAGTCAGAAATCTTAAGTATTCTATCGCTTTCCGTGTTTACAAGGTGTGTAGCTTACACTAAAATTCTAATAGATTAATAGTATTATTGATAAAAATGTGTTTATAAAGAAATATAAATGATTATGACTTCGGGTACCATTCAATGGTACAATGAATTCAGGTACGTTATTCCTTAGCATTTTTGTATAAACTTTTAATATGAGACATATCCGATATTTGATTATGATTTTGGGATAATGTACAAAGCATGATATCTGCATCGTTAATAATGCTATAAGCATATATATGAAATGTGTACGATTCCGATATGATTTTGGGAGTATAAGGCATGATATTGAAATAATATGTTATTGCATGGGCATATGGGTAATATTGAAAGGGGAAGTGTTCTGGTGGTTTTACCACATTATCCGGTGACTTCGGTCACGATATTATGAATCCGGTGACTTCGGTCACATACTATGAATCCGGTGACTCTGTCACAATTATCTGGTGGCTATGCCACGATTATAAGGGCGATGTGCATGTTGACTGCAGCAACTGCCTTATATGGTGTGTAGCGGATGGAGGGTCGATTTAGTAATCCCCACGGTGTGATTGGTAGGTACTGGTGGTGTGTATCGGATGGATATCTAAGTTGGGTTCGGGATTGCATTTCATTTTATATGTACATGTGATTTAATCAATTATTATTTGATTTGCTATATTATGGGCTTTATTGCTATGATCGATTGGACTTTTAGTGTATTGTTACACATTGAGTCTGTTGACTCACCCTTCCGTGGGATATCATTTCAGGTGATACACAATGATTTGGACCGGGTCAGCGAGAGTTACGTGGTGGCCATTGCTCAACTCAGTAATTGGGTTTTCCTTTTTATTAAACTTATTACGTTTTCTTATATATTTCGGGATTTAAATTTGGGATATGTTTTTGTAATAAGGCCGCTATTAGCTATGTTTCTTTTACATTTTTAATTTATATTCTGCTACGATCAACTTCAATTAAATAGTCAAATATTTTCGATAATCGTATTAAAAATTGTTTTGACGCATAAATACTTATGGTTTTCAAAATATTAATAAAACATAAATTTGGAACTTCTTTTGACAAAATAATTTTTTTGATGATTTTATATATATAAACAAATTTAAATTTTAAAACGGTTTTAGCAAGTTCGTACTTTAAATCTTTTCTCTTACTCCAAAATCACATGTTTTACCAAAACAACAAATTGAATTTTCTTAAGAAGCATACCATATCCGGTCGGGGCTTGTGGGCCGGGTTTGGGGTGTTTCTTATACAAAAGTTATGAAATGATATGTTTGATATTCAACTAATGAAATAGATATATTGACATATATTTGATGTATGAAATGTAATGATATATGCTGGGATATGTTTTAAGTATACAAAGGTCATTAATATTAGAGTCATGTGGTTTGAACATTTATATGTATTAAGTACATGTAACATGGCTTTGTTGCACATTAGTTAATTCGAATATGTGGTTATATAGATGATGTTAATATGGTTGAAATTTGAAGCATAGTTTGTAAATGTATTATAAGTAATAAAGCATGATCAACTTTATCTGGTTATGTGTTCCATATGTGAAAATTTAACTAATATGATTTAGTGGATGATTGCTATTGGTTTTAGAAGTTATATTGTATAGAAGTTGATATAACCTTCTGTATGAAAAATGATAAATGACTATGCGGAACTGTGTTTTGTTTGGTAATGCCTCGTAACCCTGTTTCGGCGACGGATACAGGTTAGGGGTGTTACATATATTATAAATTATAATTCATGGATAGTGATATAATTTGTGTTGTGAGAGGTTTTGATAAAACTATATATTAATGATATGCGAGCTTTAAGGATGAAATTGAATAATAATGTAAGTGTAATGAAATACATAATCAAGTGATCATGTATAACAATTTAATAGTTGATAAGTAAAATGTTAGAGTTGAGTAACTCGAATCCTTGTTAAAATAAAATATAGTGGTAAAATAAAATAAAAGTAAAATCCTTATATAACTATACTTCTTTTATTCTACATTGATTAGAATAAGGTTTTTCAACCTATAAATAAATGTAGTCTAAACTCCTCTCATATCATTCGAATTCGACATTAGTGAATTTTGTTCTCGTTTGCTCGTGGTATTTTCCGAAAGGGTTTTCCATGTAAAATCTGTGTGCTTTATTTTTCTTTTTTCTTATTGCTTTGTGATCGTTCTATATTGTCATTATTGATGTTAGTTCTATAAACTGGTATCAAGAGCTTTTTGGGTTGCTTGTCTTGATCACGGTAATGGTGACAATGAAGTATGATATCCATTGTTGGATCGCAACACTAGATTCGTGTGTGGTAGGTAAAGATGCAAATAGTTCTTCCATAGATGGATTTGGAGGATGCCCTGCAAGGGTTAGATAAGTTGCCTTCGACATTGACGGATGAAGAGAAGAAATGTAAAGATCAAAAGGCTTTAACACAATTACAACTGCATCTGTCGAATGAAATTCTACAAGATGTGTTGAAGGAGAAGATCGTCACTGCATTATGGAAGAAGCTTGAGTAGTTATTTATGTCGAAAACCCTAACTAGCAAGCTGTATAAGAAGTAGTGTCTTTATATTGATCATTTGGAGGAAGGTGCATATGTGCACGAACACTTAACTGTGTTTAAAGAAATTCTCTCAGACCTAGAGACCATGGAGGTTCAATTTGATAAATAAGATTTAGGGTTAATTCTACTTTGTTCATTGCCCTTATCTTATTCAACCTTTAGAGATACAATTTTATATAGTCATGAATCTCTCACAGTTGATGAAGTCTATGCTTCCTTAACATCGTATGACAAGATGAAGCAACTTATGGTGGATTCGACTCTCAAGGAGAGGGTTTCATTGTTCGTGGGAGACAAGAATGAAATACTAATGATAATTGAGGGAGGATATAGGAAGAAAATCCTCGCAGTAAATCTAAGGGTAGATCGAGATCTTAAAATAGAGGTAAAACCTATAACTTCTGCAAGAAGAAAGGGCACGTTAAGTCTGAGTGCTATAAGTTGTAGAACAAGATCAAAAGGGAGGCTGTGAATCAAAAGGGAATCAACCAGAACAATCCGGTGAAGCTGATGAAGCAGAAGACTACAGTGATGGTGAACTTCTAGTTGTTTTTGCCAATAACTTTAAAGTGAGCGAGGAGTAGATCCTCGATTCTGGTTGCACGTTTCATAACTCTTGAAAAGAGTTATATTTCATGCCCTTAGACTTAGCTAATTGCCCATACTTAAGTGTTTTTAGTTGCATTTTAGGATATTGCATTGACATTTTTAAAGTATTGCATTGAAGAGCTAGGATTGCACTTAATTGTTATTACATGTTGCTTTTAACCGCTTGTGAGAGGGATTTTTTAGGCAATTATTTAGCAGGTGCAGAGTGTAAAAAAGGGAGCAAAGGTTGAAGGTTTGCCGTGGCAAAGTATGAACAATTTGCCAACATAAATGCCGTGGCAATGCCAGGAAGATGCCTAGTCAGCACTTAACACGTACCGTTCTTGGCCCCACATGTATGTGTCCTAAATATATCTACATGGAAAATAGAGGAAGGATCCTAGGCTGGTGGACCTACCCTAGAAGGTGAAACTTATAAAAGCCAAGCAGGGAACCCTAATTAGGGCGAACAACCTTGGATGAAACAGAGAGTATCGGGAAGGTGCCAAGAACGAGGTTGACAAATGAAAGAGAAAAACGATTTCAATCATCTTTGGTAGCCACGAGACATTACACTACCTGTGTTGAGATCTGGATAGGCGAAAGCTGTCATCTCAGTTTCCTCCTTTCTTTGTTTCTTATCATGCTTCTTTTAAAGCTTATTTGTTATTGATAATGTTGGTTATCGTATTAAAATCAAACTTGATTTGCCCATGAGCCAAATCTCTTAGGCTCTGGATTACTTTGATGAAACTGTTATTTCTATTAATGTTTAAAGTTTAAGTTTGGTTTGTTCTACTATTTTATTCAATGATATTTCATGTTATATGCAGGCTATACATTGACAAATGTGCAGCAGGCTTATAAAGATAACTTAATCCCGATAGGGTTAGGTTAATTGGATAGAAGTTGGATAATATGAGTGAATGATTAATCACTTATTCATAGCAACCTCTATACATAGAGCCTTGCCTCATAAAAAAGAAGGTAGAAAATATTAGTGGTAGCTGAACTCAAAGCCTATAGACATATAGTGTCCTAGTGGAGGTAACCCAATGTCTTGCTCTAGAGAGAAGTAGACTACTGTAGAAACCTATCGAGCAGTAGAATACTCACGACTTTGTTGTGGCTGCAACAATCCATTTCTTTGAACTGTTGGAACAATGGTTTCGGGGCCACAAATCTGACGTGTGTGAGCCTGTAAATATTATTATTTAATATTTACGAATATTATATGGTGTAATGATAAAATTTGATTTAATGATTTATGTTAAATGGAAGAACAATTAGGTTTTAGTGGTATGACCCTAAAGTCAAGTGGTTTTAGAAAATGAGGTAACATGACCTCGTTTCTATAAACTGAGCCATAAATATGTTTATAAATATTTACGGAGTGTTATTAAGGTTGTATTAAAGTTTCGTTAAGAAATTTTAATGTTTAGATAGTTAATTAATTAAAAAGGACGAAATCATAAAGGATGTAAAATTTGATCACTATCAGATTTGAGTGATTAAATGATTTAATGAATAAAGGTAAATGGACTTAAATGGTAATAAACCATTTAAGGAGTTACTGGGAAAATATGGACATGGATTTGGTGTTTTAATTTAATTATTAACCAAGGTTAAAAATGGTAATTTGATAAATTAAATTAAATTAAATTAATTAAAACAAAAGCTATTATCATCTTTTACAAGTCTTCTTCACCGAATTCTAAAGGAGAAAGAATCCATTTTTAAACCTTGATGTTTCGGCAAGTTCAAAAGCTAGCTTGGTATGTGATTTTAGCCCCGTTTCTAATAATTTTTATGTTTTTGAGATCGTTGCAACTAGGTCTAGCTAGCCCGTACCTTCGTTTTTGAAGCTGTTAAAGATTTTGAATTTTACCATTGATTAATATTTGTGATTTTAGATGTTAAATGATGAATTTGAGGTATTAGTTGTTATTTATAAGTATTTTGTTAAGTGATTTTTGATGAACGATTAGGGATTAAATTGTTAAAATAGTAAAAGTACAAGGATTTAATGTGTAATAACATAAAATATGGGCTGTAGTAAGGTTCCAATAAATTCGACTAAGCTCAAGTTTGAGTAAAAATGGTTAATTTGCATGTTTTAAGCTGAGGGACTAAATTGAATAAAAGTAAAATATTGAGGGCAATTTTGTAAATTTGTCAGAAGGACTAAATTGCATCAAATGAATTGGTTTTGCTGTCTAAATTAATGAACTTAATGAAATTGTTAATTTATATCAAGAACGAGTGAAAATCGAGGAGAAGAGAAAATTATTAAATAGCCCATGTACTTAATCATTGTTGCAATTTAGTCAGGTAAGTTTGTATGAATTATAATTGCTTTAATGCTGCTTGGATTGAATAATTATTATGTTGTTTTGATGTAAAAGAATCAATATGTATAAACATATCAATGCTATGATGAATTGACGATTATCAAGCCTCGTTTGAACCTTAAGAATATATAAGGTACAAATGACATGTCATTAAGGTTGCCATGTTTCATGTGCTGGTCTTGAATGTCCTATCGATGGCTGAGGTCCTGCATTTGTTGCGGATGCTCGTTAGCTTGTGTGAGCGACATCATGTATACAACCCATAACAGGTGTGTAATCATACACCCGATTTTGGTTCTGTCAACATGACGCATGAAGGTGTATATTCACACCCCTGATGGATTGTGAATCGGCTAAAGCCGAAAAACCGATAAGCCAAAACTTCTACATCTGAGGACTCTCGAGCGTGCGAGCGCTTGTAGAGATAAACCGAGCCACAATCGTTGGCGATAGACCGTTGAGGCTGCCATGAACGTTCTCGTGGGCTTAGGTCGTAATGGGCCTCGTTGGGCCGAGATGGCCATTAGGCCTATGGGCCTACGTGGGTAAAATTCCCAATAGTGTCAGATAATGGATTGGGATGCGAAGTCCGCATAGCCGCAACAAAAAATTGGACTAAATAGGCCACACGAGCATATGGGCCAACTTGGGCCGAAAATTGGGCTTTGGGCCCAATTGCACCGTTTCGACCAAAAAGAGTGTCGGTGTCGCTCGAGGCGACTGTAGGCCTTCAGAAAGGATGTTATGGGTAAAATTATCGAAATACCCTCGAAGGGTAAAATTACCGAAATACCCTCGTTGGGTAGAATTACTGAAATACCCTTGTTGGGTAGAATTACCGAAATACCCCCGATGGGTAAAATTTCTGAAATACCCTTGGAGGGTAAAATTATCGAAATACCTCCGAGGGATAAAATTACTGTTTTACCCCTAATCGAAAAAATGACCGTTATACCCCTAGTGGTAGCGTAAGTAATGTTTGTGTGATATTTATATGACTGATTATGTTTGTGACATACTACATACACGAATTATTTACGACACGACATTCTGTATTGGGGTGGGGGTTTGTATTTGGAGGAAGTACTGTACTAGTGGCTCTGCCACGTTTACTAATCTAGTGGCTTCGCCACGTATTCTGATTTTAGTGGCTTGGCCATGTTTACTGTCACTAGTAGCTTTGCTGCGTTAGTACTAGCAACTATGCTGCGATATTGGTGTGTTGGCTAGGTGGATTTACTTGGTCCCCACATGGTGTGTTGGTTGGTATGGGTGGTGTGTTAGCTGACTGGGTTGGGTTGCATCTTTGTACTGCACTGTTATGATTTGGGCCTAGACCCACTCTGATACTATATAGGGCTAAGGCCCAAGCTGATCTATTTCTAAATAGGGCTTGGCCCAGACTCTTATTGCATAATAGGGGATTACACACTGAGTTCTCGTAACTTACCCGTTTCTTAATTGCGCAAGTAATCCCCAGCTGTAGATGATTTGGAGCTGAGAGGGACTCGGAGGTGGCCACACGCTCGATATGATTTAAACTTAAACTTAGTTATTTTATTTTATTTTTAATTTACTGGCTAATAATTTTGTAATAAGGCCATTTGGGGTTTTTAACTTTTATTTGGTGTTTATCGTTTTTCAACCTGCTAGTCTAGGAAACACTAGTTTTCAAAGCAATAACCATTTTTGAAAATTACATTTTCGAATCTAGAAGTTTACAACTAAAAATGCTTCCACGATTTTATTTTAAATTGATAAGCTTATAACAATTGATACAACCTATAATCAGACAACAAGGTTTTACAACATTGACGTCTTCAAAATGGAACACCCCCAAACCCGGCCCATGCGTTTCGACCAGATCTGGTATGCTACGAGTTGTACATTAAAAACTTTTTCTTCGTTGGTTTTGGAAGTCGTAAGTTAATTGGACATAATTTGAATAAATAAATGACATTTTAAAAATAAACTCCTTTGTATTATTATTATTAAGTATAAATAAACCTTGTCATAAATTCATAAATTTCAGAACATTGAAATCTACTTAGTTGAATAAAAACTAGGGGCCTTATTACATAAATATTACCAAAATGAAATAAAATAAGCTTAAAGAAATCCCAAAAATAACTTGTAGAAATAAAAACTTGATGGCCCCTCGAGTCCGTCTCGGCTCCTATGTCCACGATCTACTGCTCATCTGGAGGAGTAGAAAAAAAAAGGAAAGCGTGAGTCACCAAGACTCAGTGTATAAATCTCAAAGCATACAACGACCTGACCCCACAAACACATTATGGGCCCTGGCCCATACATAAAGGCAACAATCATGATTATAAATCAAATAATAAATAATTAATAACCCAACCCCTCCTAGGTTTCCATCCTCTACACACCAGCCCGTACCAACCATCACACCTTGGGGATTTCTACAATCAACCCTCCATCCGCTACAAACCATAACGACAGCCGTACTGCCTATTCCTGTTATTCAGGAATCATTAAACGTGGCATAGCCACCGATCACTATGTGACCTAACATTTACATTTGTGGGATTTCTACCACCGATCACCAAGTGACCTATCTTGCACTTCCCATTCAATATCATAATTTCCCCCCATGCATACACATATAAAGAAGACATCATGCAGGCTTACATATATTTTGATACACATAGAGAGTTCTATGTTTACGTACCTGGCATCCATGCCTAACCCATTTAGGGTTCCATTCGACTGTCTATACAGCCTCTTTCCGGCTTTTTAGCCCATAACATATATATATAAACATACATACATATTTAATAGTGTGTTAGAGATCTACACACCTGATTACCGATAAAACGATGCTTTCTATGTCGACGCTATCCTTAGTCGACACAACTGCTATCTGCCTAAGGTGTTGTTCAGAAGCTGGTCCACAACCAAGTGGCCAATCTCGACTGGCAGATACTGCTCATTTCTTAAACTTAGGGATTCTCTCCTTTGCCTGATCCATATTTAATTCCATCACAAGTCCTTGTCAGAACT
Source organism: Gossypium australe (assembly GCA_005393395.2). Classification (NCBI taxonomy): domain Eukaryota; kingdom Viridiplantae; phylum Streptophyta; class Magnoliopsida; order Malvales; family Malvaceae; genus Gossypium; species Gossypium australe. Next base: position 50,206,185 of record CM016614.1, read on the forward strand.
ACTATCACAATTTATGATCGTTAATCCTCATCATAAAGTTAAGATCTTGCATATAATGAATGAATCTAGTAAAAATCTAGGGAAAATCTTCTTACCTTAAAATAGCGAAATTGGAGACTAACGATTTTCGGCTTTTAGATCTAGACGACCAAGTTTCCTTCAAATACCGAAATGCTGCCCAACATAGAACCATTAAACTATTAGCTTTTCGACTTTTGCCTTTCAAAAACCGACATAGAATGTGAGAGCTTAACAGAAGTCGACACTTACCTTAACACAGGGGATTCGGCTAGCACTAGAGAGAAGATTCGACAATGCCGAAGAAAAAGATTTAAATGCCAGAAGAATAGATCTAACTCACAAATGGGATGAAGAGAGAAAAACTATGGAGATTTCGGCTATTTAGAGAAATCGGCACAAGAGGAAAAGAATGGAAAAGAGAGTAAAGGGGAGAGGTTTCGGCTTTTGAAGAAATTAATTAAAAGAAATTGTAGAGGGAGAGGCTAATAATTTCAGCACAAAGAATGAAGAGGAAATTAGGGTTTAAATGCCAGAATCAATGAGATATCCCCCCTATTTATAGAAATTTCGGCACCTACTGCTTAAAACCGAAAATGCCCTTCCTGATAACTAAAAGTTAAGCTAATGAAAAGGGAAAATTCGGCACCCCTTTTCCATGAAGTAGCCGAATTCTTTACTCCTCTAGGTGATGGAATTTCGGCCATCACCTAGCCTTGTAGATAGCTCCTATCTTTTCTCCTTTTTATCTTCTATATTATCAATTATAAAATCCATATAAATTCTCCTATTTTTGAGCCTTGTTGCCGTCCACTTCACCTAACCCTAATGCCAAATTTAGCAACTTAAATTAAAAGATTTGGGCTCTATGAAACTTAAATTTTAGGCCCTTAACTCCTTGTGTGTGGCGTCACCCCTTGCTCCCTTTTAAATGCCGAAAATGGCCCAAAAACATGGGCTCCTTGCAGCCAAAACTTGGGCCTCTTTAACTGTTAGTAACGCCACCGTCTCTCTTCCTTGCAGCGTCATCTATTGTTGGGCCACAAGCCCACACTGGTGTTTTTAACCTCAATTGCCTCCCTTTTAACTCTATAATGCCCAATCAGATAATTTAACCAAGGCCTTTGCCTAGTCCTGAGCCCAAGTTGGACCCCTATCACTTAGATTAACATTTTAAACATATCCTTACACTAAACGCATAGACCCATTTACTCAGGATGTTACAGTTCTACCCCCTTAAAGAAATTTCGTCCTCGAAATTACCTGATTAGAAAAGATGGGTGTATTGCTGCCGCATTGCTTCCTCGGGTTCCCACGTAGCCTCCTCAGAACCATGATTCCTCCACAACACCTTAACCAGTGGGACCGTTTTCCTTCGCAACACCTTGCCATCACGATCCAGAATTTCCACCGGTTCCTCTTCAAAGGATAGATCAGGTCTTACCTCGATTTCCTTCACAGTCACAACATGAGACGGATCTGAACGGTAACGTCTTAGGATGGAGACGTGAAATACATCATGAATTTGACTTAACTCTGGAGGTAACTCCAGCTGGTAGGCTACTGGTCCTACTCGCTTCAACACCCGATATGGTCCGATAAATCTGGGACTTAATTTACCCTTTCGACCAAACCTTAATACCTTTTTCCACGGCAACACCTTTAGGAATACTTTATCACCCGCTGCATACTTTATATCCTTACGCTTTAAATCAGCATAGGACTTTTGTCTGTCCGACGCCTCCTTCAGTCGAACCCGAATCAATTCAACCTTCTCTTCTGTCTTGGTCACCAACTCCGGACCCAAAATCTGACGTTCCCCTAGTTCTGTCCAACAAGTAGGAGTACGACACCTCCGCCCGTACAAAGCTTCGTAGGGCGCCATCTGAATACTTGATTGATAGCTGTTGTTGTAAGCAAACTCTGCTAATGGTAAGAACTCTTCCCAACTACCTCTGAAATCAATGACACATCTTCTCAACATGTCCTCTAAGATCTGAATCACCTGCTCAGATTGTCCATCGGTCTAAGGATGAAACGATGTACTGAAATCCAACTTCGTGCCCAGCGCTTGATGCAACGCCTTCCAAAATCGTGAGGTGAACCTAGGGTCCTATCTGATATGATCGAAACCGGTACTCCATGCAACCTCACCACCTTCGCTATGTATAACTTAACTAACTTCTGCAAGGAATAATCAACACGTACGGGTATGAAGTGTGCAGACTTTGTCAGGTGATCAACAACTACCCAAACTGCATATTTCTTAGTGGGGGTGAGGGGAAGCCCACTAGCAAAGTCCATGGTGAATCTTTCCCACTTCCATTCTGGAATCTTCACTGGCTGCAATAATCCTGATGGTAACTGATGTTCCGCCTTGACCTGCTGACAGGTCAAACACTTACCCACCAATTTAGTTATTTCTTGCTTCAACCTCGGCCACCAGAACTGATCTCGCAAATCCCGAAACATCTTACTTCCTCCAGGGTGCATAGCGTATGCACCACCATGTACCTCGTGCAAAATCCTACGTCTCAACTCCGGATCTTTTGGCATGCACACTCTCCCTCGGAAACATAATAGTCCTTCCTCATTTATACTGAATTCCGTTGGTCCATCCTTTGAGATTAGCTGTAATTTCTCTTTTAGCAACTCATCGGTTTGTTGCCTCTCCTTCACTTGGCTAATCCAAGAAGGTATCACTTGAAGTTCAGCTAATAAACTTCCATCCTCATACAAACTAAGGTGAGCAAACATTGCTCTTAAGTCGGAGACTACTTTACGACATAGAGCATCCGCCACTACATTAGCCTTTCTTGGGTGATACTCGATCAAGCAGTCATAATCCTTTAGCAACTCGATCCACCTTCTCCGCCTTAAATTCAGCTCCTTCTGAGTCAAAAGATACTTTAAGCTCTTATGATCTGTGTAGATGATAGATTTCTCCCCGTACAAATAGTGCCTCCAAATCTTTAGGGCAAACACCATCGCCGCCAATTCTAAATCATGGGTAGGATAATTCAATTCATTCGGTCTTAACTACCGAGATGCATATGCAACCACCTTTCCATCTTGCATCAACACACATCCTAATCCTGCGTGTGACGCATCACAGTAAATTACAAACTCCTTCCCTGCCTCTGGCTGAATCAACACCGGAGCCTCCGTCAGAAACTTCTTTAACTTTTCGAAACTCTCCTGTTGCTTATCCGACCAAACAAACGGAACTCCTTTCCATAGCAACTTAGTCAACGGTGCCGCAACCGAAGAAAATCCTTCAACAAACCTTCGGTAGTACCCAACTAAACTGAGAAAACTCCTAATCTCAGCCACAGACCTAGGTGGCTTCCAATCCAACACCGCTTCAATCTTTCTAGGGTCAACCCTAATCCCTTCTGCCGACACGACGTGCCCTAGAAATGTAACTTCCCTTAGCCAAAATTCACACTTACTGAATTTGGCATACAACTGCTTCTCCCTTAGAATCTGTAAAACTATTCACAGATGAGCATCATGCTCCTCATCCGACTTCTAATAAACCAAGATATCGTCTATAAACACCACGACACACCGGTCTAGGTAGGGTTGAAACACCCGGTTCATCATGTCCATGAACGCTGCTGGCGCGTTGGTCAGTCCAAACGGCATCACCATAAACTCATAATGACCGTAGCGAGTCCTGAAAGCTGTCTTATGAATATCCGCCTCTTTGACCCTAAGCTGATGGTACCCTGACCTCAAATCTATATTTGAAAAGACTGAGGCTCCCTTCAACTGATCGAACAAGTCATCGATCCTTGGTAATGGGTACTTGTTCTTGATTGTTAGCTTATTCAACTGGCGATAATCTATGCATATACGCATTGATCCATCCTTCTTCTTAACAAATAACACCGGCACTCCCCAAGGCGACACACTTGGTCGAATAAACCCTCTATCCAACAACTCCTGAATCTACGCTTTCAATTCCACCAATTCCTTTGGCGCCATCCTATACGGAGCAATAGATATCGGCGCTGTTCCCGGAAGAAGATCGATACCAAACTCCACTTCATGATTTAGGGGTAATCTTGGAAGCTCTTCAGGAAAAACATCAGGAAATTCCTTTACCGCCCTGACGTCCCCAACAGTCAGGTCCTTGGCTTCCAAAGCCCAAACAAACAATAAAACTGCCTCGCATCCTTTCCTCACCATCCTTTCTGCTCTTAGGGCAGTCACTACATTCGACAAGCAGTTTCCCCTTTCTCCTATCACCAACACTTCATCATCCTCGGGGGTTTTTAACACCATACGCTTGGCCGCACAATCTAGATTAGCTTGATACTTCACAAGCCAATCCATGCCTAAAATTAAATCAAACTCCCCAAACGGTAATTCCATTAGATCCGTTTGGAAAACTATCCTCTGAACTTCTAGAGGTACTTCACGATAGAGTTTATCCACTACTACAGATTGTCCTAACGAGCTAACCACAGTCATGGCCCTAGAGGTAACTTCAGATTCTAACTTTAGAGTTCCAGATACGCTACTAGCTACATACGAATACGTCGACCCAATGTCAATCAATACAGTGTAAGGCAAGCAAAAAACTAAAAACGTACCGGTTATGACATCTAGTGTGTCGGCCTCCTCTCGACGTCTGACAGCATATACCAATCCCGGCTGTCTCGCCTCGGTGTTTCCTGCCCCTTGACCTGGTGCTCCACGACCCTGGCCAACACCATTACCACCTCTGGCTGCACCACGACCTCTTTGTAGCTGCTAACCTCCTCTGCCAGGCTGAGCATTCCCTCGACCCATGGTCCCTTCACCGTCCCGTTGCTGCAGACAGTTTCTAACTTGGTGGTCCGTAGAACCACACCTAAAACACTTCCCACTGCCAGCCCAACACTCACCGGCATGAAATTTGCCACATCGAGCACACTTTGGTGTCTGGTTAGTAGCAGGTTTCTCTTCCCGTTTCGGTCCATCAGACCTGGACCTTTTCTGAGTACGCCCGGTTGACGATCCAAAATTCCTCTTATTTCCACCCCTATCTCTATCCCGATTCAGTCTTTCGGTCTGCTTTACCTCCTCGGCTATCTTAGCCTTTCCCACTAGGACAGCAAATTCCCTCTCCCGCTGTGGGGCTATCAGAACACGCAAGTCATCCCTCAGGCCATCTTCGAACCTAACACAACGTTCATGCTCCGTGGCTACCATCCCTCGAGCATAACGACTAAGGCGTAAGAATTTAGCTTCGCACGCAGCCACTGACCTACTCCCTTGAACCAGATTCAGAAATGCTCTACGCTGCGCATCCACATAACTCGATCCAATGTACTTATTCTGGAACGCCGTTTTAAAGAGATCCTAGGTGATACGGTCAGCCACTGTACCATCCTTAACCGTAAGCCACCATTGATAGGCTTCATCCGCGTAGGAGAAATACAACTCCTTTCAACTTCTCCTCCTCCGTGAAATCCAAATCATCCATTATGCGTTCTACTGCCTCCAACCAATACTCAGCTGAACTTGGGGCTACACCAGAAATTCCCCAGCAACCCTCCCTAAAACCCTTAGCATTGCCTGAGATACTGCATCATCTCCGGCAGTCTGATCTTGAAATTCCTCCTCCGCGGCTGGGGGAACTGGCATCTCGTTCCCAGATCCATGGCCAGATCCTACTGGCTCCGACACAGTCATCCTACCCCTACCACGACCACGTGGCGGACGTCCTCGACCCCTTGTACTCATTCTACCGCTTCGCATTTATCTGATTAGAAGTTTTATGAATTATTAGTTTTCTTCCACTGATTAACCACGAACAGTCTTATGAATAGTAGTTTTAAAAGTAGTTCTTTCGAATTCGCAATTACATTCCCAATTTAGTCTCAAGTTCGTATCCTCTAATTCTAGGAAGCATATACATTCAATCATCAACATACAAATAACATCCATGAACTTACATTCATCATGTAAGAGTGTTTGCGTTGTTTCACTACCCAGGGGTATTTTCGTAATTTACTCTACAGGGGTATTTTCGTAATTTTCCAAAATAGGGTTCCTTGGTGATTTTGTGAAATAAGGGTATTTTGGTAATTTCAGAATCCAGGGGTATTTCGATAATTTTGCAAATCCGGGGGTATTTCGGTAATTTTGCAAATCTGGGGGTATTTTGGTCATTTCACAAATCAGGGGTAATTTGGTAATTTTACAAAACATGGATATTTTGATGTTGTTGTTGCTGACCTTTTTTTTTGAAATAAGGGTACGTTGAAAAAAATCTCATTTCATAAATCGGGTTACTCTTGTAAACATGAGGTTTTTCGGGTAAAGTTTTCAAACATAGGTATTTCGTAAATTCATGGTTGATTGGAATTTTTTTTTCAAATAGGGTGGCTGGTTCCTTTCGGGTTTTAATTATAAGGTTTAGCCCATCAACAAGTCCTCATAGTTAGGGTGAACAGTCACTACGCACCAGGTAAGATTCTAGTGAAGAGGAGGTGAGTCACTAGGACTGCTTAAGTACGAAGCTCTCCCTGAATCCACTCCTAGACATGCGTATGCCCATTGCCACACCCTAACTCAGCTAAGGTGAACAGTCACTACGCACCAGGTAAGATTCCAGCGAAAAGGAGGTGAGTCACTAGGACTGCTTAAATACCAAGCTCTTCCGGATCCAATCCTAGACATGCGTATGCCTGTTGCCACACCCTAGTCTTGCGACTCGTTCACGGGTTTGTTCAGAGAAATTAAGTCTTATGAAATTGAAGAGTTGTTTATTCTAATCCTAAAGTCCATTAATACTATCATACTAATCTACGTCCCTCAAGCCCATTAAGCCCACATATATAACACAACAAGAGTTTAGAATACTTACCTGCGTGGATCGGGTGCCGGTAGACTCGAAGGCCACTTCTCAACCCAAAACTTTTTTTTCTCAAAATCGCTTCTATTCTACACAACATTACTAGACCCATTTCACAGCCCGAGTTTTGAACTGGGCTCTAATACCAAAATGTAACACCCCCAAACTCGGCCCATACGTTTCGACCAGATTTGGTATGCTCCGAGTTGTACATTAAAAACTTTTGCTTCGTTGGTTTTGGAAGTCATAAGTTAATTAGACATAATTTGACTAAATAAATGACGTTTTAAAAATAAACTCCTTTGTATTATTATCATTAAGTATAAATAAACCTTGTCATAAATTCATAAATTTCAGAACATTGAAATCTACTTAGTTGAATAAAAACTAGGGGACTTATTACATAAATATTACCAAAATGAAATAAAATAAGCTTAAAGAAATCCCAAAAATAACTTGTAGAAATAAAAACTTGATGGCCCCTCGAGTCCGTCTCAGCTCCTATGTCCATGATATACTGCTCATCTGGAGGAGTAGAAAAAAAAAGGAAAGCGTGAGTAACCAAGACTCAGTGTATAAATCTCAAAGCACACAATGACCTGAGCCCACAAACACATTATGGGCCCTGGCCCATACATAAAGGCAACAATCATGATTATAAATCAAATAATAAATGATTAATAACCCAACCCCTCCTAGGTTTCCATCCTCTACACACCAGCCCGTACCAACCATCGCACCTTGGGGATTTCTACAATCAACCCTCCATCCGCTACACACCATAACGACAGTCGTACTGCCTAGTCCTGTTATTCAGGAATCATTAAACGTGGCATAGCCACTGATCACTATGTGACCTAACATTTACATTTGTGGGATTTTTACCACCAATCACCAAGTGACCTATCATGCACTTCCCCTTCAATATCATAATTTCCCCCCATGCATACACATATAAAGAAGACATCATGCAGGCTTACATATATTTCGATACACATAGAGAGTTCTATGTTTACGTACCTGGCATCCGTGCCTAACCCATTTAGGGTTCCATTCGACTGTCTATACAGCCTCTTTCCGGCTTTTTAGCCCATAACATATATATATATATATAAACATACATACAGGTTTAATAGTGTGTTAGAGATCTACACACTTGATTACCGATAAAACGATGCTTTCTATGTCGACGTATCCTTAGTCGACACAACTACTATCTGCCTAAGGTGTTGTTCAGAAGCTGGTCCACAACCAAGTGGCCAATCTCGAACGGCAGATACCGCTCGTTTCTTAAACTTAGGGATTCTCTCCTTTGCCTGATCCATATTTAATTCCATCACAAGTCCTTGTTAGAACTACTATCACAATTTATGATCGTTAATCCTCATCATAAAGTTAAGATCTTGCATATAATGAATGAATCTAGTAAAAATCTAGGGAAAATCTTCTTACCTTAAAATCTCGAAATTAGAGACTAACGATTTTCGGCTTTTAGATCTAGATGACCAAGTTTCCTTCAAATCCCGGAATGCCGCCCAACATAGAACCATTAAACTACTAGCTTTTCGGCTTTTGCCTTTCAAAAACTGACATAGAATGTGAGAGCTTAACAGAAGTCAACACTTACCTTAACACAGGGGATTCGGCTAGCACTAGAGAGAAGATTCGACAATGCCAAAGAAAAAGATTTAAATGCCGGAAGAATAGATCTAACTCACAAATGGGATGAAGAGAGAAAAACTATGGAGATTTCGGCTTTTTAGAGAAATCGGCACAAGAGGAAAAGAATGGAAAAGAGAGTAAAGGGGAGAGGTTTCGGCTTTTGAAGAAATTAAAGAAAAGAAATTGTAGAGGGAGAGGCTAAGAATTCCGGCACAAAGAATGAAGAGGAAATTAGGGTTTAAATGCCAGAATCAATGAGATATCCCCCCTATTTATAGAAATTTCGGCACCTACTGCTTAAAACCGAAAACGCCCTTCCTGATAACTAAAAGTTAAGCTAATGAAAAGGGAAAATTCGGCACCCCTTTTCCATGAAGTAGCCGAATTCTTTACTCCTCTAGGTGATGGAATTTCGGCCATCACCTGGCCTTGTAGATAGCTCCTATCTTTTCTCCTTTTTATCTTCTATATTATCAATTATAAATCCATATAAATTCTCCTATTTTTGAGCCTTGTTGCCGTCCACTTCACCTAACCCTAATGCCAAATTTAGCAACTTAAATTAAAAGATTTGGGCTCCATGAAACTTCAATTTTGGGCCCCTAACTCCTTGTGTGTGGCGTCACCCCTTGCTCCCTTTTAAATGCCGAAAATGGCCCAAAAACATGGGCTCCTTGCAGCCAAAACTTGGGCCTCTTTAACTGTTAGTAATGCCACCGTCTCTCTTCCTTGCAGCTTCATCTATTGTTGGGCCACAAGCCCACATTGGTGTTTTTAACCTCAATTTCCTCCCTTTTAACTCTATAATGCCCAATCAGATAATTTAACCAAGGCCTTTGCCTGAGCCCAAGTTGGACCCCTATCACTTAGATTAACATTTTAAACATATCCTTACACTAAACGCATAGACCCATTTACTCAGGATGTTACAGTTCTACCCCCTTAAAGAAATTTCGTCCTCGAAATTACCTGATCAGAAAAGATGGGCGTATTGCTGCCGCATTGCTTCCTCAGGTTCCCACGTAGCCTACTCAGAACCATGATTCCTCTACAACACCTTAACCAGTGGGACCGTTTTCCTTCGCAACACCTTGCCATCACGATCCAGAATTTCCACCGGTTCCTCTTCAAAGGATAGATCAGGTCTTACCTCGATTTCCTTCACAGTCACAACATGAGACGGATCTGAACGATAACGTCTTAGGATGGAGACGTGAAATACATCACGAATTTGACTTAACTCTGGAGGTAACTCCAGCTGGTAGGCTACTGGCCCTACTCGCTTCAACACCCGATATGGTCCGATAAATCTGGGACTTAATTTACCCTTTCGACCAAACCTTAATACCTTTTTCCACGGCAACACCTTTAGGAATACTTTATCACTCGCTGCATACTTTATATCCTTACGCTTTAAATCAGCATAAGACTTTTGTCTGTCCGACGCCTCCTTCAGTCGAACCCGAATCAATTCAACCTTCTCTTCTGTCTTGGTCACCAACTCCGGACCCAAAATCTGATGTTCCCCTAGTTCTGTCCAACAAGTAGGAGTACGACACCTCCGCCCGTACAAAGCTTCGTAGGGTGCCATCTGAATACTTGATTGATAGCTGTTGTTGTAAGCAAACTCTGCTAATGGTAAGAACTCTTCCCAACTACCTCTGAAATCAATGACACATCCTCTCAACATGTCCTCTAAGATCTGAATCACCTGCTCAGATTGTCCATCGGTCTAAGGATGAAACGATGTACTGAAATCCAACTTCGTACCCAGCGCTTGATGCAACGCCTTCCAAAATCGTGAGGTGAACCTAGGGTCCCTATCTGATATGATTGAAACCGGTACTCCATGCAACCTCACCACCTTCGCTATGTATAACTTAACTAACTTCTGCAAGGAATAATCAACACGTACGGGTATGAAGTGTGCAGACTTTGTCAGGTGATCAACAACTACCCAAACTGCATCTTTCTTAGTGGGTGTGAGGGGAAGCCCACTAACAAAGTCCATGGTGATTCTTTCCCACTTCCATTCTGGAATCTTCACTGGCTGCAATAATCCTGATGGTAACTGATGTTCCGCCTTGACCTGCTGACAGGTCAAACACTTACCCACCAATTTAGTTACTTCTTGCTTTAACCTCGGCCACCAGAACTGATCTCGCAAATCCCGAAACATCTTACTTCCTCCAGGGTGCATAGCGTATGCACCACCATGTGCCTCGTGCAAAATCCTACGTCTCAACTCCGGATCTTTTGGCATGCACACTCTCCCTCGGAAACATAACAGTCCTTCCTCATTTATACTGAATTCCGTTGATCCATCCTTTGAGATTAGCTGTAATTTCTCTTTTAGTAACTCATCGATCTGTTGCCTCTCCTTCACTTGGCTAATCCAAGAAGGTTTCACTTGAAGTTCAGCTAATAAACTTCCATCCTCATACAAACTAAGGTGAGCAAACATTGCTCTTAAGTCGGAGACTACTTTACGACTTAGAGCATCCGCCACTACATTAGCCTTTCTTGGGTGATACTCGATCAAGCAGTCATAATCCTTTAGCAACTCGATCCATCTTCTCTGCCTTAGATTCAGCTCCTTCTGAGTCAAAAGATACTTTAAGCTCTTATGATCTGTGTAGATGACAGATTTCTCCCCGTACAAATAGTACCTCCAAATCTTTAGGGCAAACACCATCGCCGCCAATTCTAAATCATGGGTAGGATAATTCAATTCATGCGGTCTTAACTGCCGAGATGCATATGCAACCACCTTTCCATCTTACATCAACACACATCCTAATCCTGCGTGTGACGCATCACAGTAAATTACAAACTCCTTCCCTGCCTCTGGCTGAATCAACACCGGAGCCTCCGTCAGAAACCTCTTTAACTTTTCGAAACTCTCCTGTTGCTTATCCGACCAAACAAATGGAACTCCTTTCCATAGCAACTTAGTCAACGGTGCCAGAATCAATGAGATATCCCCCTATTTATAGAAATTTCGGCACCTACTGCTTAAAACCGAAAACGCCCTTCCTGATAACTAAAAGTTAAGCTAATAAAAAGGGAAAATTCGGCACCCCTTTTCCATGAAGTAGCCGAATTCTTTACTCCTCTAGGTGATGGAATTTTGGCCATCACCTAGCCTTGTAGATAGCTCCTATCTTTTCTCCTTTTTATCTTCTATATTATCAATTATAAAATCCATATAAATTGTCCTATTTTTGAGCCTTGTTGCCGTCCACTTCACCTAACCCTAATGTCGAATTTAGCAACTTAAATTAAAAGATTTGGGCTCCATGAAACTTAAATTTTGGGCCCCTAACTCCTTGTGTGTGGCGTCACCCCTTGCTCCCTTTTAAATGCCGAAAATGGCCCAAAAACATGGGCTCCTTGCAGCCAAAACTTGGGCCTCTTTAACTATTAGTAATGCCACCCTCTCTCTCCCTTGCAGCGTCATCCATTGTTGGGCCACAAGCCCACGTTGGTGTTTTTAACCTTAATTGCCTCCCTTTTAACTCTATAATGCCCAATCAGATAATTTAACCAAGGCCTTTGCCTAGTCCTGAGCCCAAGTTGGACCCCTATCACTTAGATTAACATTTTAAACATATCCTTACACTAAATGCATAGACCCATTTACTCAGGATGTTACACAAAACAACTGTTAAACGAGATTTAAAATTTAGTACCAAACTTTTATCGATAAACTCGATTTTCAAACGACACTTTGATGTGACACGTCAAATTCGGTCGTAATGTCTAGGCCGGGTTTGGGGTGTTACAGAAACAGTCCATCGTGTTTCCTTAATACATAAATCTTCCAATAACTATTTTAAACCCTCGATAATAATACTTTTAGCAAACGGCATGTGTTCATCATGTATACCCAAACTACGCATTAAGATGGTCTTCGTCAAAAAGAATGGAAGTACCTCTTATGTAGATAAAAGGGGAATCTAGAGAGTTGACATGGGGATAAAATTCTCGAACAATTTTCCCTAAAACATCTTCGGGGTGCAAGCAAAAAATATTCCACCTATGTTTTTCTGCTATTGAAGATACAGATTCATCGTATCCCATGTGTGGTTCATCTTTAAACAAGAACCCTTGCTCAAAATAGAAAAGACACTTCGTGATGTTGCTGTTATATTTTGTGCCTGCGGCAGCATTAAAGAATGTCTTTGGCTGAGTAGCACCATCCCTTGATGATTCAGCAGTTTTGGAAGTAGTTTTGGAGTGAGCCATGGGAGAAATCTGAAAGAAATCTTGGAGTAGTGGAAGAAAAGAGATGAGATATTGAAAAGAAAAAAAAATGATAAAAATGAAAACTTTAAGAGAACTTAAGAGATGTGAGCAGTTGTGGAGAGAAAAATAAGAGGATAGTGATGAAAGTTCAACAAAATTGAAACGTGCTAAAGAAATTGTGTGACGTGGAGGAGGAAAGAAGAAAATTACGAGGATTTTAGGAGGGAAAAATGTAAAGTGCCCTAATACCAAAAAGTCTAACTTCCCTTCTCTGGGCTCGCTCAATAACAGAATTGGCCCAACTAAAAAAAACATCTTTCCTATTAGACTTATCTCCTTAGTCAACCTTACATTGTCCACTATATAGTTTGTCGCAATGCTACGGCAAACTCCTCTTAATATCGCAACTACTCAATTCCTATTTTTTATTTTGCCTCTAAAAATCGTAGAAAATTTTTCAAAATTAAAAAATGAAATATTAAATAAGTACTAAAAATAAAATTAAAGTAAAGCAATTAAAGAAAAGAAAGATGAAAGAAATTGTTATCTCAAACATCTTAGAGATTAATGGAGTGCTTGTCTCGATCCATATAGGCACCCTAGTAGTGTTTTAAGTGTTGCTCATTAACCTTAAATGTGATCCCCATTTTCAACTCTTTGATATTAATAGCTCCATGAGGATACACTTGGGTTACTTCAAAAGGACCTGACCAGCGAGTCTTTAATTTACTTGGAAACAATTTAAGCCTAGAGTTAAATAACAACACCTATTGTCTAGGTTAGCATTCTCATATGCTTATGCTCGAAACTCGTCCATTTCATTCAATTCTAACAACCTTTAATAGCCAACAGCGACCGAATCCATGTTCAACTTCTTAATAGCCCAAAATGCTTTGTTCTCAAGTTCAACAGGAAGGTTGTAACACCCCCTTACCCGAGTCTAACACCGAGACTGGATACAAGGCATTACCATGCTTAATCTTACTTAACGCTTTGAAACAGGCTATAAAATTTCATTTGAGGATATCTCTTACTCAAACTCGACCTACGAGGCCTTAAACATGCTTCCAGGAAATATCAGAATCTTTCTAGGAACTTTCACGAATTTGAGAAACCTTTTTAACAAAGCAGGGGTCACACGCCCGTGTAGGCCTAGGGACACGCTCGTGTGCCCCTAAGGTATGCCCGTGTCTCCCTCCCGTGGTCGACACTGACTAATTTCACACGGCCTTGACATGCCCGTGTGTAAATCCTTAGCATTCTGACTTATCCACACGGCCTATACACACACCCATGTACTCCAGCCGTGTGGTGATTCAAATCCCATGTGCAAGGTGCAGACTTCACACGGCTTGGGTACACGCCCATGTGTTAACCGTGCCTCCCACACGGTCTAGGCACACGCCCGTGTGTCTACTCACGTGGACAATTAGCAGGCTATCTACCAAGCCTTTTGTCCCTCTCATTTGTATACATTCATTCATCAGCACATAACTTCACATAGCATCAATATAACTCTTGAATTTAGGACATTTAATCATAAAAGAGATAAAGTCTTCATCTCATACACTAGGGAGAACCATTCCAAATACATTTACAAACAACATAAGCCATCATCTATGGCTATACACAACCAAACTATAAGTTCTCTTAAGCCAACACAATTTGGCTACATCAATTAGAACTTAATTAACTTTAAAAGAATCCCTATACATGCCATGACTCATAAGAACTTGAAACATCATACCAAGCGTCTGCTCGATAGTGTGAAAGCATCTCCGACGGCCTCCAACCCGAGCTAGTTAAAATATCCTATAAGAGATGAGAAAAGAAAAGGAGTAAGCATTAATGCTTAGTAAGTTCATATGTATATGACTAACAACTGCTGATACTCATTGAATATATACACAGTCACAAGGTATTATAATGAGTTTTTCTCATAAACTCATAGTTACTTACTCAACCATTCTCGAAGCTTACTCATTCTATCTCTTACCACATTCTTACCATGTCACAAGCCAACTGCTCGTGTTAATTAGTATTCATTCCTGCATTGGTCACCACATGATCACATAAAAAAACACATCAAGTATTTTCGATAAGCCACTCACGCTATTAATCTCTAGGTGGTTTCGCACTTAGCCCACCATCAATCTCTAATAGGGTGGTATCGCACACAGCCCATCAATCATTTATACATATGGTGATTTCGCACTTAGCTCACCAAATGATTATTATAAGCGATGGTATCGCACACAACCCATCGATTAATAATTAATCAGGTGGTAACGCACACAGCCCACCATTAATAATATAGTTGATGGTATCGCACACAGCCCATCACTAACCATCAATAAGGTGATATCGCACATGGCTCACCGTTATTACATAATCATGGTTAGTTATCCACATGTAATTCTCTATTTCAAATGTTCATCCGAGAACATCCTCACACACTACTATTCTTACTTAACTTTCTACAATACTCGTTTGCATTCACACAATGCATCAATAAATCTATCTCATGTAACTAAAGTGCATTGATTACACATAACCCACTAGGGGTTCATTATATACTGAATTCATCTCAATTCAATTCTAACACACACTTGTGCTTCTTGTGGTACAACCACATACTTTCTCACTTTCAACATACTCGTTAAATCACTCAAATTGTTAAATAACACTCTTGAGTCTCATACACAAAGTGTCATATTGGCATTATACCCCGATAGAGTCTTACACGTATTGACATATCGATGCCATGTCCCTGACATGATCTTATATGAATTTTCACACCGAGGCCATATTCCAATATGGTCCAATATGGTCTTACACGGGACCTTAATTGTCATAATCTCATGCTAATTTCTTTCCCATTAGTCTTAGATTAAAGTAAGACTCTCATTTCTTGACATTCTGTCAAAGCGTACTTAACGTATATATGAAAGGTAATTAAGCGATCAATACAACATTGAAATATTAAGTACCTCACTTAGAATTTCATAATTTAGCAAATGAACTTACCTCGATGTCGAAAGGGCCGAAAGGGACTTTTTGCCCACATTTCTCTTTTCACCCATTCTAGGTTCGAAACTCGTTTTCTTTGATCTAGAACAGTGGAATTTACTGATTTAATCACTTATAAATCATAATACACTATAATCTACACTTTAGGCAAAAATGACTATTTTGCCCCTACACTTTGGCAAAATTACGATTTTGCCCCTAGACTCGTAAATAAATTTTCATCACATTTTCTTATTAAACAAGCCTAACTGAACATTTAATACTCTTACAACTATCCACAATGCCAACTATTTCATGCCTTAATGAACAAATTTACAACTTTTGCATTTTAGCCCCAATTAGGTGTTTTCATAACAACACCTTTCACAAAAGTTGTTTATCATCACCCTATCATTCATTTTCTTACATAAAAACTCACCAAACAACATAAAATCTATCATGGTAAGTCCCTAGACTTTCAACTATATTGCAAACTAGTCCTCTCACTAGCTAGCTTAAGCTTTGAGGACTCCAAAAATACAAAAATCATCAAAAACAACCATCAATTTGACTTACTTGAAGATAAAATGAGCTGCTAAAATTTCAAGCTTCCAAAGCCCTCCCATGGCTGATATTTTCGGTTGGAGAAGAAGATCAAATAAAAAGATGATAACTTTTTCTTATATCATCTTATTTTATTCATTTTCTCCAACTAATATCACCAACTTTTGACTACAATAAATGCACTTGTCCCCTATGCACCCTATGGTCAGCCAACTCAATTAACAAGGCAAAATTGCACATTTAGGACCTCCAATTTATAATCCATAGCTATATGACACCTTTAGCAAATAAAATAGAACTTTTGCACTCTATGCGATTTAGTCCTTTTTCCGCGATTAAGCAAGAAATCGCTAAAATTAAAGCACAAAAATTTTCATCCTAATGAACATGTTATAACACATAAAATAACATGAAAATAATTTTCTCTAACCTTGAATTAGTGATTTCAAGATCACTGTTCTGACTAGCCCCTAAATCGGGCTGTTACAAAGGTAACATGGCTTGCTATAGACAAGCTTAAAAGTTGACATCCCCAATGAAGCTTTGTATGCGGTACGATACGCCCATAAAGCTTCATCCAACTTGGTAGACTAGTCCTTACGAGTACGATTCACCACTTTTTCTAAAAAAAAATTAATTTCTCTATTCGAAATTTTAGCTTGCCCGTTTGTTTGGGGTGATATGCCGTGGCAATCTTATGTTTCACCCCATACCAATGTAAAGCATTGGCTACCAACTTGCAGTCAAAATGAGATCCTTCATCACTAATAATGGCTATAGGTGTACCAAATCTTGTAAAAATATTCTTGTGTAAAAAATTCATTACTAACCATGCATCATTGGTAGGAAGAGTAACAGCCTCGACCCACTTAGAGACATAGTCCACTACTAATAGAATGTACACCTTGCCCATTGACGGTGGATATGGACCCATAAAGTCTATTCCCCACACATCAAACAACTCAATCTCCAGTATACTTTGCAATGGCATTTCATGTCTCTTAGATAGATTGTCTATTCCCTAACAATGATCGCAAGACTAATAGAATTCATGAGCATCCTTGAACAAACTTGGCCAATAAAATCCTGATTGAAGTACTTTGGCAACAGTCTTCATCCCTCCGAAATGTCCTCCATATGGAGCTGAATGACAATGCTGTAGAATGTTATGCATTTTATCATCAGGAACTCACTTCTTAATTATTTGATCAGCACAATGTCTATACAAATACGGTTCATCCCAATAATAGTGCTTGGCATCATGAAGAAATGTAAAACCCCTAACCCCTATCCGTCGGTGGAATAGGGTTACGAGGTATTACCGATCACTCACTTCATAACATATACATATCTAATACATTTAGACATTCAAATACATATGTTATTCAAACACAATCATATTGTCCCTTACGAGGCTCTACGAGGCCTAAAAACATGCTTAGAAATGGTTCAAGACTAAACTGAACATATACAAAAAATTTCAGAACTTAGAATAATTTTCACATTTTCAAACGTCACACGCCCGCGTTGACAGGCCGTGTGACTCACACGACCTCCAGACACGTTTGTGTCACAGACCGTGTGCCTCACACGGCCTCCAGTTACGTCTGTGTCACAGACCGTGTGGAAACAAGGCATACATACTGACTTGGTCACACGATCAGTGACACGCCCGTGTGTCCAGCCCGTGTGCCTATTCAAAATGGCCACACACGCCCATGTACCAAGACTGTGTGCCACACACGGCGATCAGACACGCCCATGTGTCTAGGCCGTATAACTCACTGGCTTATTTTATTAAAGCAGTCGGGGCCACACAGTTGAGTCACACGCCCATGTGCTCAGGCCGTGTGGCACGAAATTAGGCTTGGTTTAAGCTATATTTCTCACCTTCCTCATGCATACCTAAACCATATCATTTTATACCATTTCAATACCATTTGCTTAACCAAGAACCTCCCAAATACACAAGCTATAATCATCAATATAACCTATTTCAATTGTATAATATTTCCCATTTCAAACATCAATCCATACCTCAAAAATGAACCAATTCATCAACTCAATTTCATGCATTTCTTAAGCAAATACTCATCATCTATCAAATGATCATATGAATAACTTAAACCATTATTAAAATGGCCATATACAGTTAGATCATATCAAGCCAATCTCATAACAATTCTAAGCTATTTAGCCAATATCAAGTTTATCAAAATATATGTAACATCCCAAAATTGGGCCTAGTAGGATTGGGCCATTTGGACCTTGAGCTTTAGGAAAAAAAAATAGAATATTATTTATTCTTGTGTTAGCTCGGGTATGAATTTTGTGTGTTAGCATAGTCTTGTGAAGGCTAGATTTTAATTAGGAAGTTAGAATAAATTTTAGTATGGTTTATTTAATGAAGTAGGATTAAGTGAGCTTGACACTTAAGTTAATTAAGTGTTCATTTAAAGCATAAGAGGAGTAAGTGGCAAGTTGGTTAAGGAGCTTGAAAGGTGGCTTGAGGTTAGAGGTTCGAGTAGCATGTTTAGCATTTTGAAGGTTTATTTTTGAATCCTTGCATTGATGGCCGGTCAACCTATGTTTATGATAGGTTGGACTATTTCTTTTGGTAAGTTGAAATTATGATTAAGGAAAGCTTGATATTGGGGATAAGAATCTTGAAGTTAAGGAAGGTTGGGGAGACATAAGGCTAGACTTTAGGATGATGTTTTGGAAAGTTTTCCTAGGCTTTAGTGCATGTATGTGGACGGTATGGGTGTCTAGGTGGGTGGCCGAATTTTGTTGGGTGGTTTAGGGGGGAATATTTGGCCAATTCCTCTTTTGTGCATCTTTTTGCATTTTGTTTTTCCTCTCCAAAAACTCTTTCTTTTGGCCGAATGTTATTGTGCACTTTTGTGCAAAATATGTTTGTGTTTTAGCCTTCATTTTGTTGAACCAAAAGTACTATTCTCTTCCTTTCATTACATTGGATTTTTGTGCACTTTTCTTTTAGGCAAAATTGGTGTTGGCCGAACCTTATTTCTTTCATATTTCTCTTTTCTTTTCTTCTTTTGATTTTTGATTAATCACATTCTCTTTTATCCTCTCTTGGCCGAATCTTTCTTTTTCTCAATACCATTTCTTTTTCATTTGTTCAAAGTTAAAAGATCCATTACCATTCTATTCCCTTTTCTTTTTTTCACTTCACCATAGCCGAATTTTCTACTTCCTTATTAGTTTTAGTTTGGCCGAATATTCAAGGGTAGACTCTATTTGGTTTCTTCAATCGATTTTGGGAAAGAGCAAGTATTCTTGGCCGACCTATTATTTCTTTTCTCCTCTCTATGTTATTTTCTTGTGGACAAAGGCCGAACCTATGGGCATTTGTTGCAAGGTTCTAACCATTTTAGGATTCGATTATTCTCTTAGGCTCTTTGGGATTTCGGAAGCAATCGATTTAAGTCATTCCTTTAGCGAATCGGAGTTGGTAAGTCAAGTGGTAAGGATTCTATACTTTTTAAAGTTGGTTGAGGAAGCCTAAGATTGATTGGATTTAGTGATATGGCCGAATGGCCTTTGTTAATAATTTTTAGTATTAGCCGATTGTAGGACAAGGATCTAGTGCGATAGATCGGATCTCCGGAAGTTAGTTTTGCGTTGGTGAAAGGTGTGTATCTTACACACTCTATAACATGGTTTATATATGTTTTTATGTATGTTATAACTAATCATATTATGAAAGTGGTAAAAACGATGAGATTTGGATATGATACATGATGGTATGAATGAGGATTCGGGTAAGTCTGTTTCGATATGTTGTTATTACATGTGGATTGAAAACATGATCTATGATTTATAGTATTTATTATATGATTCATATTAAAGTGTATTAACCTGATTTGGTTATCTATTGCATTGGTATGGGCAATATGAGAGGAGGGGGAAGATTGATATTCGTGTCGACGGACACCAGTGTTTTGGTAACACATTGTGACTACGGTCACCAGAGGTTTGGTACCTCCAGAGGTTTGGCACCTCATAGCGTCTAGTTCCTGTGGTTAACACCACCGTGGGTTGGCCCCACTTTTGAGATATGGGATCGACGCCAGTGATTTGGTATCACACGTGGGTTGGCCCCACAACTTGATGATTCGTGTCTTCGGACACCAGTGGTTTGGAACCACCAGTGATTTGGTATCACATTCGTGTCTTCGGACACCAGAGGTTTGGCACCTCATAGCGACTTGTCCCTGTGGTTAATTCCACCGTAGGTTGGCCCCACTTTTGAGATATGGGATCGTCTGCCAGTGATTTGGTATCACACGATGGGTTGGCCCCATCACTTGATTTGTGACTTCGGTCACCAGTGTTTTGGTAACACAATTGTGTCTTTGGACACCAGTGGTTTGGCACCACCAGTGGTTTGGTACCACACGGGGTAGAGAAGGAGTTATGGATGGCTAGGTTGGGTGCATTATGCATATATGTACTTTGTTATAATTTGTGTAAGAATGTGGCATTTACCCGGGAGAGGGAATATGCACTGAGTCTTGGTGACTCACCTTCTCCCTTATCATTTCAGGTGATTCGTGAGATCGCGGATGTGGAGCCGGATGAACTCGAGGAGGCCATGCAATAAATTTGGGTTCTACGTGAACTTTGGTTTGAGAACTTTACTTTATTTAAATTTGGTTTTATATTTTTATGGGATTGTAATAAGGCCTCTCAAATTATGATTTTGGATTATATTTATGCTTTGGAATTGATTTAAAATATGGCTTATAAATTACTTGGTTAATTTAATAATTGAGCCCAATGTTTTCTAAACTTCACAACGCGATGGTTTTTAAAACGTTACCATCGGGTAACATAAATTAATTGACAATTTCAACAATTTAAGTGTTTTCGATATATTAAATGATTTACAAATATTTAGTTACTACTATCAAATGTAAATGGTTTCAAAGTAATAATTTGAGTTTTCTTAAAATGATATAAATCTTTTCTAACTTATGATTTACTTACTTATATTAAAATTTTATGTAATTTCAAAGTAGATTTCAGTCTTAAACTTATTTTCTACAAATATAGAATTTCAAAAGGGTTTTTCACAAAATTTAAATCGTGAACTCGTTTTTCTTCAAAACGTTTTCCTCTGTGACATACCAGATTCGGTCGTGGCGTATTGACCGGGTTTGGGGTGTTACAATATACTAAATTCCACAACCACATTCATAATCAACCATCTCAAATGACAAAATACATTCCAACCATAATATCAAATACCATAGCCTATACATGCCATATAACCAAGTCATAAAGGGTATAAATACCGAAATCATTAGCCAGATAGTGTGATGCGATCTTCGTCGACTTCCAACCCGACCGAACATCTAAATCACTATAAAACATAGAAAAACAACACAAAGTAAGCTATAAAGCTTAGTGAGTTCGTATCTTAATAAACTTAACATAACAAATAATTTCAATTCAATGTCATAAGCATAATATGCAATCTCACATGCAAAAACACAACTTATCTCTAGTTTATAACATGATTTCATATCAAATCATCACCATTCGATAATATAATTACTTACTTACTAACTTTAGCTTTCATAGGTTTATTCAATTCGATTCTAATATAACATTCAATTTTCACTTTCATATAACCAAATGAACACATATTGGAAAATAACATATTTAATCACATATCTTTCTCATATGAATCACTTATCATCACTTATATAGTATCTGACAATTTCACATATTCACATTTCATTTGCATATACATCACATAACATTCTTTGCACATATATATATACTTACCTTTCATTATCAAATATTGCATACATATCAACGTACCTGAATCGGAATGTCATTCACTTATTCACTTATTTCTTAGAATGCTCGTTGAACCGTTCGGAATCAATAGGATACTCGGATAAGTCGAAAAGCTCATACAATGCCAACGTCCCAGACGTGGTCTTACATGTAACCAAATATCGATGCCACTGTCCCAGACAAGGTCTTACACGAAATCATATACGATGTCGATATCCCAGACATGGTCTTACACGCAAATCTCAAATCGATGCCAACATCCCAGACGTGGTCTTACACGATAACACATATCGGAATCCTATGTCATGACATATATATCCTAACTATTCCTATGGTTCATACGGGGCTTTCAGATGTCATCACATTGACGATGCTTTCTCGTATTCATATAATCTGCTTCTCGAACAATTTAATATCATAATAATATATATAACTTTTTCAAAATACATATATATTTACATTACCATTCGGCATTGAATTCAATCACACAAATAATATGCATTTATAACATGATTTCGTAACATCTATTAAAATACGAACTTACATTGTTTGTAGTAATGACAAATTAAGTCGACTAATCTGATATTTTGACTTTCCCTCAATCTAGATTTGAATTCCACTTTTGCCAATCTAATTAATATCAAAATTAACTTATTTAATCATTAATTCATTCAATTAAACACAATTTACACATTTTGAAAAAAATACACTTTTGCCCCTATTATTCCACATTTTTTACAATTTAGTCCTTATCACATAAAATCACAATTTCATGAAATTAAACACAAACCTAAGCTTGCTGAATTTTCCATATATTACTCTCAACCCATATTTCAATTTATTTCACATTTCAACCCCTCAATTTACATTTTTCACAATTTAATCCTTATTTGAAATTTTTACCAAAAATCACTTAACAAAACATATTAATCTATCAACAATTATTCATTTTCCATCATCAACACTCAAAAACATCAAGCTATCTCAATGGAAACTCAGAAATGCATCAACAAATTCAGAAATTAGGGTACGAGCTAGCTAGAACACGAAGCAACGATCACAAAAACATAAAAATCATCAAAAATCGAGCTCGAATCATACCTCAATTAAAAACGACAAGGGCCGAACCCTATAATGCTTCCATGGCTGTTTCTTTTATCTATATTCAGTGGAAGATGAAGGAAAATAACATGATTTTGACTTTTATTTTATTTATTATTAACTTATATTACCTATTTACCATTTTACCCTTTAAAAACATTAATAATTACACCAAATGCCACTCCACTAACATCCACTATCTCATAAATGGACTATTTTTCACATAAGGACCTTCAGTTTTAAGTTCTATAGCTATTTAACACCTTTAGCTTATAGAACCCAACTTTTACGCTTTACGCGATTTAGTCCTTTTTATCGAAATAACCACTTAAACGGTAGAATTTCTTTATGAAAGTTTCACACAACTCTAATATCATCCTGTAAATATTAAAATAATAATAAAATAAATTTTTCAATACCGAATTGTGGTCCCAAAACCACTGTTTAGATTAACCCTAAAAATGGGCTGTTTTTTTGTCTTCCCTGACTGTTGAGATCAGGTGGCAACACACCACTCACTACATAGTTCACTATGGCAGCATACCAAGGTAATGTCATGGCAACTAAAAATTGTTCATTTGGAAATTCTTCTTTAATAAGTATATCATGACTACCTTCACTTTTAGATTCTATCCTCGACAAATGATTTGCCGCTTGATTCTTAGTCCCTTTTGGCTCTCTAATTTCTAAGTCAAACTCTTGCAGCAATAGTATCCACCTAATCAACCTTAGTTTAGCATATTTTTTGCTCATTAGATACTTAATAGCAGAGTGGTCTGCGTAAACTATCACATTTATACCAACTAGATATGAACGAAACTTAACGAACGAGAACACCAAAGCCAATAACTCATTTTTTGTAGTCGTATAGTTAAGCTGCACTTTCGATAAATTTTAGCTAGCATAGTATATTGCCCACAGTATTTTGTCTTTCCTTTGCCCCAACATGGCTCCCACAGCATAGTCACTGGGGTCACACATGAGTTTAAAAGGTAGTGTCTAATCTGGAGCTCCTACAATTGGTGTTGCTATTAGTTTTTTCTTTAACTCTTCAAAGGCTACCAAACATTATCCATCCAAATTGAAAGGTCTATTTTCCTCTAACAAAATGCACAAGGGTTTACATATTGTAACAGTTCGTTTTTGATGAAATCAGAACAATGGTTTTGGGACCACAAACTCGATGATTAAATATTTATTTTATTATTATTTTAGTGTCTATGGAATATTAGTAATGTCGTATAAGAATTTCATTAAGAAATTTTGTCATTTGCATGCTTAATTTCGTAAAAAGGACTAAATTGTAAAAGGTGCAAAAGTGTAGTTCTAGTAGCTAAAGGTGTTAAATTACTATAGAAATTTAATGTAAGAGGACTTAGATGGTAATTAGACCATTATTCTTATGAGTGGACAAATATGGACACATTATTAAGTGAGTTATAGGTTAATTACTAAGGTTAATTAAGTAAATTAATAAATAAGTTAAGTAAAAACAACATAAACAAAAGCTATCATCATTTTTGTTCATTCCTTCATAGAAATTAAACATAGAAAACTCCATTTAATAAGTTTAAAGGTTCAGTCAAGTTCTTGCTTGCATGTGAGTATAATTTTGTCCCGTTTCTAAAGATTTTTATATTTTTGAAGTCGTTTTAACTTAATCTAGTTAGCCCAAGGACTAATTTAAAAAACTATTAAAGGTTTAGGGTCATGAATGTTCTTGTGTAGATTTTGAAGTTTAATAGAAGATTATGAGTCCTTATTGTTAAATAAACAACTTTTGTAAAGTGATTTTTGATGAAATTATCATTTAGAGACTTATTTGTGAAAATAGTAAAATATCATGATAAATGGTAAATTGATGATTTGTGTGGGTTGATATGAGTCCTTAGGTAACTCGACTAGCTTGTTTTGTGGATGAAATTGCATAAGTTTCAATTTACGAGCTTAAGGACTAAATTGTAAAGAAGTTAAAATAATAAGGGCAAAAGTGTAAATTTTCAAAACTATGAATTTTGGACTGAATTGAATAGTATGAATATTAAATGGACTGAATTTTCTTATTTAGATCAAGTTAAGCTTCATACAAATCTAGATCGAGGAAAAGATAAAATCTTGGATTATTGATCTTCTTTCAACGTCTTTGTAATTGAGGTAAGTTTGTATGTTTAAATAACGTTTTAATGTTATTTGATTTATATACTATTATTCTATTAATCATATCATGTTCCAACAGAAATCCAATGATGTTTCGATAAATATTGAGCCCCGTTTGAGCCCTAGGAATATATATGATACTGATGACATGTCATTAGGGTTACCATGTTTCGGGTGCTTGACCTGAATGCCCTACCGATGGCTAAGTTCCAACATTTGTTGCGGATACTCGTTAGTTTGTGTGAGTGGCATCATGTAACTACATTCTAACCGTCATCTTGTGTGAGCAGACCCATTTATGGCTCGAGTGAGCAATGGTGTAAAGGAAAAGGAAAAGGAATGGTTTCGACATATGTTTAGCACAATTTGTGTGAGCTTTACATGTATCTGATATTATTCTAAGCGGTTCAACGGGTATGCAAAGGGAAGGAACGGTGAGTGTTCCAATCGGCTATGTTATGAAAGTGTGGAAAGGTGTGAAATGATATTGATCAAAGTATGTATAACTATGTTTATGGAAAGTATGAATTCAACGGTTTTATGTTCATGTAAACTATCTTACCATGTGATGAATCTATTGAGTTATGTGTTAAGGAACTAACAATTCTTATTGATGATGCTTAGGCTTGTGCCAAGCTATTGGTTGGATTGTATCATGTTTAAATTTAAGGATATGCTTTTGAAATGGTAAGCTATGTTCATGATTTACGAACTTACTAAGCATTATATGCTTACATGTTTTCCTTTCCTATGTTTTATAAATTATCGGAAGCTCGATCGATTTGGAAGCTTGTCAGAGACCTATCACACTAGCCAACGATTATATCGGTAGATTTTGATGTTTTGGTCAATGCTATAATGGCATGTATATGTGGACTTGTGCTTAATGATCTAGTTGTTATGTTTGGCATGTGTATGTGGTATTATGGTTGGTGTGCTTTTGGCTCTTTGATGCCTTGATGGTTGGTGCTGATATGGCTAAGTGGATGTATATTTTGAATGACCAATTTGGTATATGGTCAATTGTGTTATGTTTTGGTTTGGAAATAAGTAGTTGTGTAAGGTTGATTTATGGACAAATATGCATATGCTTAGACATGTTTGCTGGTTGTGTTTGAGGTACCTATATAGCATATTGGTTGGATGGTTAAACAACCTTTTGAATTGGTCTTATTATGCATGTTTTGGGAATGATTTATGGCCTTGGTTATATGTGCAAATGGCTTGTAGGTACATGTTTGTGTTGGGTGAAAGAAATGGCTTGATTTTGGCCTATTTCTTGTTCACACGGCCTAAAACACGAGCACGTGTCTTAGCCGTGTGTGACACACGGCCATGCGACACAACCGTGTGTCCCCTGTAGGTTTTAAAGGTTGCAAGTCAGGCAGTTATATGGCCTAGCACACGGCCTGGCACACAGGCGTCTAGCTTGGCCGTGTGGCCCAAGACAAAGAGTTACACGGGCATGGACATAGGCTCGGACATGGCCATGTGTCCCTATTTCAATTGTTACACGGCCTGAGACACGGACGTTTGTCTCAGCCGTGTGACCCCTGCAGCTTGAATTTTTCTAACTTTTTCCTTAATGTTTCATATGTTCTCGATTTAATCCCGAACTATTTTTAAAGTGTTTCTACGGCCCTGAAGGTTCGATTAAGGGACAATGTGCATGTGTGTTAATGGATTATGCTATGGTTATTATAATGTTTGGAATTGAATGTTTTTAAGTTACGTTGATACGGTAATACTTTGTAACCCTATTTTGGCGACGAATACAGGTTAGGGGTGTTACATTTATTTGTATCAGAGCTATAGTTTAGTCGATTCTCGGACTAAATGTAACGTGTACGAGTCTAGAAATACATGCCATTATATAACCTGTGATAGTGTGATAGCTTCTGACCCGTTTTGAACAATGCTTTCATATAGAAAATGTCATCCAACCGAGCCGGGTCCGATGAGGCTAAAGTAACGCGCAAGCCTCTATTCATGGAGCAGTGTCGAGTGGTAGTAGGCCCGTATCTGAGGGTCGGGGAGGAGAGGCTAAGGAAGCCTTTTTCAGAATGATGAATGAGTGGTTTACCGAGTTTGTAAGAATGAATCCGATGGCTCAACAACCTCCACCTTCACCTGTTCCCCAATCGGCCCCCATAGTTCCTCAGGATGTTGAACTAGTATGGTTGAGCAAGTCTCCAGTTGATAAAATTCGTAAACATGGGGCTGAAGAATTTAGAGCTACATCTGAAGATGATCTAGAGAAAGCCGAGTTTTGGTTGGAAAATACGATTAGAGTTTTCAACGAATTATCTTGTACACCGGCTGAATGTGTGAAATGTGTTGCATCCTTAATGAAAGATTCAACTTATTAGTGGTGGAATACATTGGTTTTAGTTGTGCCGAGAGAGTGAGTGGACTGGGAATTCTTTTAAACTAAGTTCTGAAAGAAATATGTGAGTCAGAGGTTCCTTGACAAGAAACATAAAGAGTTTCTCAAGCTTAAACAGGGTCGGATGATAGTATCTAAGTACGAGAGGGAATATGTTCAATTGAGCAAGTATGCTTGAGAATGTATACCAACCGAGATTGCCCTATATAAACGATTTGAAAATGGGATGAACGAAGACATAAAGCTATTAGTCAGGACTCTAGAATTAAAATAATTTGTTGTTTTAGTTGATGAAGCACATAAAGCCAAAGAATTGAGTAAAGCTAAAAGAAAAGCTGATTATGAGGCTTGTAATTCGGGTAAGAGATCAGTGGGAAAATCATATCAATCGCCATCAAAGAAATCAAAAGAATATCATAACCGTTCATCATCTTCGGTGGGTTATTCCAGTAGAGATCGAGGAAAACAACATGCAGTTTTAAAACCTCAGGCTACATCTGTAGCGAGCGTAGGAAGTGTTAAGAGCAACAAACCTGAGTGTCAACAATGTGGACGTCGACATTTAGAGTGTAACATGAAATATGGAGCATGTTTTAAATGTAATTCATATGAACATTTTATCTAAGATTGCCCAGAAAGGTTTGAAAAAGAAAAGGTTCAAACTGTTCGACCGAACAATACAGCTGCAAGAGGTAGACCGAAACCTTGGAAATGTGAGTAATAGCCACGGTGGGACAAAGGACTCTGTTGTGAGGTTCAAAGAACGAGCACCGGCTAGAGCTTACGCAATCTGTGCATGAGAGGAAGCGTCAGCGCCAGATGTTTTTACTGGTACATTTTATATCTTTGATACTGATGTTACTACTTTAATTGATCAAGGATCAACACATTTGTATGTATGCACGAATCTAGTGTCAAGTAAGAAATTACCTTTCGAGTCTACTGAATTTTTGGTTAAAGTGACAAACCCCCTAGGTCAGTATGTGTTAGTTGATAAAGTTTTTCAAAATTTTCTTTTGATGATCCGGGATGCAACTTTCCGACCGATTTGGTGATACTACCATTTGATGAATTTGATGTGATTTTGGGTATGGACTGGTTAACTTTGCAGATGTTAATGTAAACTGTAGAAAAAAGCTTATTGTGTTAAAATGTCAAAATGGTGAAAAACTTCGGATTGAATCAGATAGAGTGGATAGTATGTCTAATGTTATTTCGTCTATGTCAGCACAAAAGTATGTTAGAAAAGGTTGTGACGCGTATCTTGCTTACATATTTGATTCTAGAGTTTTTGAGTCGAAGCTAGAATCGGTTCTAGTGGTATGTGAGTTTCTAGATTTGTTTCCAGAGGAGTTACTCGGTTTACCATCGATCTGATATGTTGAGTTTGCTTTTGAGTTAGTGCCGGGAACATCTTCGATATCGATAGCTCCCTATAGAATGGCACTTACAGAGTCTAGTTGACAGATAGGGGTTTTACTGCGCCTAGTTTTTCTCCTTGGGGTGCACCTATTCTTTTTGTTAAGAAAAAATAGGATCCATGCGATTATTTATCGATTATCGACAACTCAACAAAGTCATGATCAAGAACAAGTATCCATTGCCACGTATTGATGATCTGTTTGATCAGTTGAAAGATGCGACAGTGTTGTCAAAGATTGATCTTCATTCTGGTTATTATTAGTTGCGAGTTAAAGACTCAGATGTGTCGAAAACTGTGTTCAGGACTAGGTACAGACATTATGAATTTCTTGTGATGCCGTTTCATTTGACTAATTCACCTGTAGTATTTATGGATTTGATGAACAGAATTTTTAGACCATATTTAGACAGATTCGTTGTGGTATTCATTGATGATATTTTGATTTATTCATAGAATGAGATAGGGCATGTCGAGCATTTGAGAATTGTTTTGCAAACTTTGCACGAAAAGTAAGTATTCGCTAAGTTTAGCAAATGTGAATTCTGGTTTCGAGAAGTAGGATTTCTGAGACATGTTGTATCAGTCGAGGGCATTACAGTTGATCTGAGTAAGATTTCAACTGTAGTAGATTGGAAGACTCCAGAAATGTATCTGAGGTCAGAATTTTTCTGGGTTTAGGCGGATATTACAAAAGATTCATCAAGGGATTCTTGATGATTGCTACACCGTTGACGAGACTATTGCAGAATGATGTTAAGTTCGATTGGTCTGAAAAATGTCAGTAAAGCTTTAATCAATTAAAACCATTGTTAACTGAGGCACCAATGTTAGTTTAGCTAGAGTCGGGTAAAGAATTTGTGATTTATAGTGATGCATCATTAAACGATTTGGGTTGTGTTTTGATGCAAGAGGGCAAAGTCATAGTGTATGCTTCTAGACAGTTGAAACCGCATGAAAATAATTATCTGATGCACAATTTAGAGCTTGCAACGATTGTGTTTGCTTTAAAGATTTGGCGGCACCATTTGTAAGGAGAAAAATGACATATCTTCACAGATCATAAAAGTTTGAAATACTTAATGTCACAAAAAGATTTGAATTTGAGACAGCACTGATGGCTCGAATTATTAAAAGACTATGATTTAATCATTGATTATCATCTGAGAAAGGATAATGCTGTTGCTGATACTTTGAGTAGAAAATAACTATTTGCTTTGCGAGCTTTGACCACGCAGTTGACATTGATTGATGATGGTTCAATTTTGAATAATTTGAAAGTTAGACTGATGTTTTTATAGCAAATTTGCGAAACTCAGAAAAGTGATGATGTGTTGATCGCTAAACAGAAAAGGATTGAGACGACTCCTGATTCAAACTTTCGGATTGGGTTTGATGATAGTTTGTATTTTAAATGTAGGATTTGTGTGCCAATAAATTTTGATCTCATTCATAAGATTTTGCAAGAACCTCCATATAGTATTTTGTCTATTCATCCTTGTAGCAATAAAATGTATGGTGATTTGAAACAAAGGTACTGGTGGCTAGGTATGAAATGATAGATCTCAGAGTTCGTATAGAGATGTTTAGTTTGTCAGCAAGTTAAAGCCGAGCATCAGGTACCTTCTGGTTTGTTACAACCAGTGATGATTCTAGAATGGAAATGGGAGCACGTCAAGATGGATTTTGTATCAGGAATGCCTTTGTCTCTGAGAAAAAAAGATACAGTTTGGGTAATTATTGATTGTCTGACGTAATCTGCGCATTTCATTCCAATGCGTACAGATTATTCACTCGAGAGACTAACAGAGTTATATGTTCTTGAGATTGTCAGATTGCACGGAGTGCCAGTTTCTATTATTATTGAAAGAGATCCATGGTTTACATCTCGATTCTGAAGCAAGTTACATGAGGCTCTAGGTGCTCGTTTTCATTTTGGCACTGCGTTTCATCCTCAGACTAATGGTCAGTCCTAGTGAGTGATTTAGATACTCGAAGATATGCTTCAATGCTGTGTTTTGGAGTTCGAAGGTAATTTGGAAAGATTTCTACCATTGGTTGAATTTGCGTACAATAACAGTTATCCATCAAGCATAAAGATGGCACCATACGAAGCTTTGTATGGTCAAAAATGTCAAACTCCATTGTATTGGACTGAGCTCAGTGAAAAAAAAGCTTCACGTGGTTGATTTTATATGTGAAATTGAAGAAACGTTAAAGTGATTCGAGATCGAAATCTTATGCGGATTTGAAAAGAAAAGACATTGAATTTCAAGTCAGCGATAAAGTGTTTGTTGAAAATATCGCCTTGGAAGAAAGTTCTTCTATTTGGTTGTAAAGGAAAGCTAAGTCTGTGGTTTATCGGTTCGTATGAGATTATTGAAAGAATCGGGCTGGTAGCTTACAGATTAGCTTTGCCATCAGAGTTAGAAAGGATCCACAATGTTTTTCACGTATCTATGTTACGATGGTACCGATCAGACCCTTCACATGTGATTTCACCTATTGACATCGAGATTTAGCCTGATATGACGTCTAGTGAGGAATTAATCAGAATTCTAGCTCGAGAGGTTAAAGAATTGAGAAATAAAAGCATAACTTTAGTGAAAGTTCTTTGGCAATGACACTGTATAAAAGAGGCTACCTGGGAGCCAGAAGAAGCTATAAAAGTGCAATACCCGAACCTCTTTTCTGGTAAGATTTTTGGGGACGAAAATTCCTTGGGGGAGAGTTGTAACATCCTGGTTTCAGTGAAATCAGAATAGTGGTTTTGGGACTACAAGCCCGACGAGTAAATATTTATTTTGTTATTATTTTAATGTCTAAGGAATATTAATAATGTCGTATAAAAATTTTGTTAAGAAATTTTTTCGTTTGCATGCTTAATTTCGTAAAAAAAAAAAAAGACTAAATCGTAAAAGGTGCAAAAGTGTAGTTCTAGTAGCTAAAGGTGTTAAATGGATATAGAACTTTAATGTAAGAGGACTTAGATGGTAATTAGACCATTATTCTTATGAGTGGACAAATATGAACACATTATTAAGTGAGTTAAAGGTTAATTACTAAGGTTAATTAAGTAAATTAATAAATAAGTTAAGTAAAAACAACATAAACAAAAGCTATCATCTTTTTTGTTCATTCCTTCACCGAAATTAAACATACAAAACTCTATTGAATAAGTTTAAAGGTTCATTCAAGTTCTTGCTTTCATGTGAGTATAATTTTGTCCCGTTTTTAAAGATTTTTATATTTTTAAAGTCGTTGTAACTTAATCTAGCTAGCCTAAGGACTAATTTGCAAAAATGTTAAAGGTTTAGGGTTTTTCCATGAATGTTCTTGTATATTTTTTGAAGTTTAATGGAAGATTATGAGTCCTTGTTGTTAATTAAACAACTTTTTTCAAGTGATTTTTGATGAAATTATCATTTAAGGACTTATTTATGAAAATAGTAAAATATCATGATAAAATGGTAAATTGATGATTTGTGTGGGTTGATATGAGTCCCTAGGAAACTAGGCTAGCTTTTTATGTGGATGAATTTGCTTATTTAGATCAAGTTAAGCCTAATACAGATCTAGATCAAGGAAAAGATAAAGTCTCGGATTAGTGATCTTATTTCAACGTCTTTGTAATCGAGGTAAGTTCATATGTTTAAATAGCATTTTAATGTTATTTGATTTATATGTTATTATTCTATTTAACATATCATGTTACGATGGGAACCCAACGATGTTTCGACAACTATTGAGCCCCGTTTGAACCTTAGGAATATATAGGATACAAATGACATGTCATTAGGGTTACCATATTTCGGGTGCTGGTCCTAAATGTCCTACCGATTGCTGAGTTCCGGCATTTGTTGCGGATACTCGTCAGTTTGTGTGAGTGGCATTATGTAGCTACATTTCGATCGTCAGCTTGTGTAAGCAGACCCATTTATGGCTCGAGTGAGCAATGATGTAAAAGAAAAGGAAAAGGAATGGTTTCGACCATATGTTTAGCACACTTTATGTGAGCTTCCTGTGTATCTGATCGACTATGTTATGAAAGTGTGGAAATGTATGAAATGATATTGATCAAAGTATGTATAACTATGTTTATGGAAAGTATGAATTCAATGTCTATATGTTCATGTAAACTATCTTACCATGTGATGAATCTATTGAGTTATGTGTTAAGGCACTAACAATTGCTGTTGATGATGCTCAGGCTTGTGCCAAGCTACTGGTTGGATTGTATCATGTCTAAATTTAAGGATATGCTTTTAAAATGGTAAGCTATGTTTATGATTTATGAACTTACTAAGCATTATATGCTTACGTGGTTTTCTTTCTTATGTTTTATATATTATCGAAAGCTCGATCAGTTTGGAAGCTCGTTAGAGACCTATCACACTATCCAGTGATTATATCGGTAGATTTTGATGTTTTAGTCAAGGTTATAATGGCATGTATAGGTGGACTTGTGCTTAATGATCTAGTTGTTATTTTCGGCATGTATATATGGTATTATGGTTGGTGTGCTTTTGGCTCCTTGATGCCTTGATTGTTGGTGTTGATGTGGCTAAGTGGATGTATGTTTTGAATGACCAATTTGGTATGTTAGGATGTGATTTGGTTTATGGTCAATTGTGTTATGTTTTCGGATGGAAATAAGTAGTTGTGTACGGTTGATTTATGGACAAAAATGCATATTCTTAGACATGTTTGCTGGTTGTGTTTGAGGTGTCTATATGGCATATTGGTTGGATGATTAAATAGCCTTTTGAATTGGTCTTATTATGCATGTTTTGGGCATGATTTAAGGTCTTGGTTATATGTGCAAATGGCTTGTATTGGGTGACAGAAATGGCTTGATTTTGGCCTATTTCTTGTCCACACAGCCTAAGACACGGGTGTGTCTCTTAGTTGTGTGTGACACACGGCCATGTGACACAAACATGTGTCCCCTTTAGGTTTTAGAAGTTTCAAGCCAAGCAGTTACACGACCTAGAACATAGCCTGGCACACGGGCGTGTAATGCCATTTTGAAAGTTACATGTCCTGGCACACGGGCGTGTGGCTTGGTGGTGTGACCCAAATCAATGAGTTACACGGGCATGGAAATGGACACGGGCTGGGACACGGTCGTGTGTCCCTATTTTGATTATTACACGGCCTAGCCACATGGCCGTGTGACCCCTGCGGCTTGAATTTTTCTTTCTTTTTCCTCAATGTTTCATATGTTCCCGATTTAGTCCCAAACTATTTTTAAAGTGTTTCTAAGGCCTTGAAGGTTCGATTAAGGGACAATGTGCATGTGTATCAATGGATTATGCTATGGTTATTATAATGTTTGGAATTGAATATTTTTAAGTTACGTTTATATGTTAATACTCCCTAACCCTATTACGGCGATGGATATGGGTTAGGGGTATTACATTTATCTTTGAAAAATCCTGGTGGGAGGTGGTAATTTCTCTATCACTTCAATTTTTGCTCTATCTACTTCAATTCCTCTTAGTGATATCCAATTCTAGATTTTTCAAACAATCTTCGAAATCATCCCTGAACACAGAAAAATCATCCATAAATACTTCAACAAAATTTTCCACTATGTTAGAAAATATGGCCATCATATAACATTGAAAAGTTATCGAGGCATTACATAACCCAAACGGCATCCTTTTGAACAATAAAGTACCATATGGACATGTGAAAGTTGTCTTCTCTTGGTCATTTGGAGCAATGGCAATTGGATTATATAACAATGACTGGTAGGGGAAAATGGTCTTTTCTCGTTGCCTTGTTAAGCTTGAGGTAATCCATACATAACCTTCATCCTGTCACAGTGTGAGGTGGTATGAGCTTGTAACACCCCAAACCCGATCTAGATGTCATGACCGGATCTGGCATGTCACATAAAAGGTTGTTTAAAAACTGCGCGTTTGTTAAAAACTTCGTATTCTTTTTGAAACTCCGAGCTTTGTTGTTTGTGAAACTCAAATTTGCTTTTATGGGTTTCTTGTAAAAATATTATTATTATTATTTTCAAAAACTTTATTTACAACAGAAATCAGATTTAGTGAATTGCGGAAATGTGATATTTGAAAACCGTTATTGTTGTTTTAAGAAAAATCCAGAGTTTAATCATTTGTAGTTTGAGTACAACTGAAATGAAAGTTTAAAAGAAAAAAATAAAATCCAATGGCCTTATTACATAATATTCAACCCAAGTTAAAATAATCTTAAAATGAAGCAAAACAGAAATTTACTAAAGTTCGTGAGAAGTACTCCGATGTATGGCCACCACAGAGTCCTCCGTAGCTCCAAATCCTCTAACGCTGGGGATCACCTGCACGGTTAAAGTAGAGGGGTGAGTTCTGAGAACTCAGTGTGTAATCCTCTAATCAGTCATTAACTGGGCCCGAGCCCATACAGATGCAGACTGGGCCGAGGCCCAATTCGATAACAATCTGGGCCTTAGCCCTATAAACATGCTAATGCAAACAGAGAATGCAGCCCAACCCAATCCAACCAAACACACCCCCCGTACCAACCCTACACACCTGTGGGGATCAAGTCAACCCACCCAACCCTACACACCAATATGGCAGACAAGCTGCTAATCACAGAATTTGTGGCGGAGCCACCAGAATAACAAAATATACGTGGCATGGCCACTACACAGAATGTGGCAGAACCACCAGATTACACATCCTCCGATCATCAGACCCAACCCATGCAACATATCATAAATGCAATGCGTCATACGTAAAAAAGTGTATATAAAGCATAAACATGATAACCAACCATAATCAAGGGTATAACTGACATTTACCTTTCAGGGGTATTTCGGTAATTTACCCTCCCAGGGGCATTTCGGTAATTTTATCACTTAACGGCCTTTCCAAAGGCCTACTGTCGCCTCAAGCGACACATGGCCCTTTTTTTTGGGTCTCTACGGAACTATTGGGCATGAAGTCCAATTCAGGCCCAAATGGGCCCACACGCTCGTGTGGCCCATTTCGCATGATTTCGGTCTCAGTTTTTCAGATTACGCAATCACACCTATCATTTGATAGTTTTCCAGCAATTTTGCCCATGTGGGCCAGATAGCCCATTGGGCCCATTTGGCCTGTTTCGACTCGGCCAAACTCATTACAGCCTCAATTTCGTGAGAGTGCTCGCGACACTCTCGCTGGTTTAACGTCATTATTTGTATTTTGATTTACTACTACGGGTGCTCGCATGCTCGAGTGGTCATAGTTGCCGGTTTTCTGGTTTTTCGGCTTTCGGCCGAGTCACAGAATATTGCAAGCATTCATCCAAAGGGGTGTGAGATTACACACCTGATTTGGAATACATATCACGCTACTCTCCGAAGCACCTAAGGACATAATTGGCTATCAGTTAGTCTTCTTGTTCGGTAATCTCAAAATTGAAATTGATAACACAATCCACAACACTTACCAAGAACTACGGCAACTCCTTGTTATGCTTGAATGTTCGGTTTACTCCCTTTGATTACGAAATTGAGTCCCAAGGTGCCACAGATTTGGCA
Source organism: Gossypium australe (assembly GCA_005393395.2). NCBI lineage: Eukaryota > Viridiplantae > Streptophyta > Magnoliopsida > Malvales > Malvaceae > Gossypium > Gossypium australe. Next base: position 50,242,975 of record CM016614.1, read on the forward strand.
ATTGCTCAGCAGGGTTTCGGCTTTCACAAAGGAACAGACAAGATTCAGGGTGGAGAGGAGTATTCAGATTCGGCCTTAGACAAGAAGAGGTAGAGTGAGAGATTTGGCTTTACAGGAGAGAAAAAAAAGAAATAGGAAAGAAATTAAAAGAAGAGCAAAACACTACCTTGCAACCACAGAAAAACCGAGTAGGTAAGGAAGCTACGTCAAACACAAGGACCAAGATTCGGCTATGAAGTTAGCCGAAATGAAGAAGAAGAAATGGAGTAAGCCAATTGAAACTAGAAGAAAATGAAATATAGGTTTCGGCTAATGAGTAGAAAAGAACAAATGGGAGAGATGAGAGGTTGAACCAAAGTTGCACGAGTGGTCAGTTTCCAACAGATTCGGCCAAGTTCCAAAGAGAGAAAAGCAAGAAGGGAGGAAATGTACCAAGAGAAGAAAAGAAATGCCAAAAGGGAAGGACCCGAAAATGCTTGAGTAGCAAATGCCCAAAAGTGCAAAAATGCCTAGAGAGACTAAAGAAATTCGGCACCTACTCCTCACGAATTTCTCTTCCCCTCAACACTCCCACATTCGGCCACTACCACTCCTCACTCCAATCCCATGATTCTCTCCTCTTTTTGCTCCACCAAACACTCTCCACCTCTCATTCAAACTATTTGACTCATTCTTCAACCACCCTAGCAGAGTTTGAACTCAACTCTGCTTCTTCCTCTTCCAAACACAAAATAATAGCCACCAAAATACAGCTTGTGAGATTCGAACCTCCAACCTCCTTGCACTGCCCTTGACGCCACACCACCTTGCCACATGCTCTCTTGTGTTAGTAAGACACAAACAAATTTCCTTAATTCTTGCTTCCAACAGTCCTTCCCCCTAAAGTGCCCAAAAACCAAAATTTTCCCAAGGCTTGGGCTCGAACCCTAGCCTCCCTAGGTCCCCCAAACACACCCAAATAACAAGCTAAACAAGCTCAACACATGCAATAGTGCAAAAATGCCAGACCCCTAATTTTAGGATGTTACAGAGCTCATTTTTATCATTACTTACCACTGTGACACTTCCTTGCTTGGATACACATTGCACAGGACTCACCCATGAGCTGTCTGAAATCAGGTAAATGATACTAGCGTCAAGCCACTTAATAATCTCTTTCTTGACTACTTTTTTTTATGATCAGATTCAGTCTTTGTTGTTGTTCAATGGAATTGCTAGGGCAATCCTCCAACAAAATCTTATGCATGTAGAATGCAGGGATAATTCCCTTTATATCAGCCAGGGTCCATCCAAATGCCCTCTTAAATCATCGAAGAACTTCTAACAACCTTGCCTCTTGCTCAGGTGTCAGCTCCACAGAAATTACTACCAACAAAGTACTATTGTCACCCAAATATGCATACTTCAAATGATAGGGAAAAGGTTTTAACTTCAGTGTAGGAGGTTCCTCCATAAAGGGTTTAGGAGGATTGAAAGGTCGATTTGATAAATCCAAGGATTCAAACTTCTTCCCTGGTCAATCCACTGTCTGCTTGGCTACCATAAATTCACTGAATTCCTCAAGACTTACAGTATCACTTTGCTCAAGTGAGCCTTCGTCACTGTCAGAATTATTATGGCAATATCTAGTGAATTCCTCCACTGTTTTTTCTATTACTCCAATAACGTGGCATTCATCATTAACATCAGCACACCTCAAAGTGTAATATCCTGAATTAGGGGTTATTTGTGATTGTATTGTTTTGAATGAGTAAGGGATTGTCGTGTTGTTAATTGAGATGTTCTAGGGTTTAGGAATAAGCTAAGGGTAGGCCCGAGCTGTAGGAAAAATTTTTGTTTTGAGTGTTAGTTAAAAGGAGCTAAGGGAGCTAGGCCTTAAGGGAATTAATGTGGATATTAAGACACAAGAATTCACTTGCCAAAGTGGCAAGAGAGGTGCCACTTAGAGCCTTGAAGGTGATGCCACAAGCATTGAAAGGGGGCTTAGGTTCGAATCCCATGGATGGACTTAAGGTGACTTTTATTTTTGCATTAATATGGCATGTGTTGGTCAAACTCTAATTAAGGTAAGGTTGGACTATTGTCTTTTATGGTTAGTAGACTAAGGAATAAGGCAAGTACTTATTTATGGTATGGTATCAAGGAATTATGGTATGATAATGAGACAAAAGGCTTGAAATATGGAGTGTTGTTTTGGAAACTCTTATATGGCCATTAGTCCATGTATTTGGACGGTTTTGGGGCCTAGGGGGGAGTGACCGAATTTTGTTTTGTTGGTAGCTAGTTGGTGCCGAAATTTCCTTTGGTTAGGTGGTCATTTTCGGCTAACTTGGAAGGCCTTCATTCTTTGTTTTGTGTCATAACCGAAAACCCTTTGAGTTTTGCCGATTTCTTTTTAGTGCACCAAAGTGAATCAAAAGCCGAATGTCTATAGGTGTTTGTTGATTTTTCCTCTTAGGCATTTGGCCGAATCTCCTTTGGAACCTCCATCTCATCTTTTATTTCTTTGTAGCCGAAAAGAACCTCTTTTGTTCCCATCTTTCTTTTCCTTTCTTTTCATATTTGTTAAAAACCTACATCTCTTCTTTTACTTTCTTTTTGGCTGAACTTTCTTCTTCCCCATCTCTCTTGGTTTTTCTTCCATTATTTACTAAAGCCGAATTCTCTCTCTCTCATTTTTTATTTTTCTTTGCCACTCTCGTACTTCATTTCTTTTTAGCCATATATCATTTGTTTTCTTCTTTCAAAACCATAGCCGAAACTTCCCAATCCCTTTTTGATTTGTCTTGGCCGAATATCAACAAGGGTAGATTCTCTTTGGGTTCTTTTCTAATTGGTTTTGAAGATAGGTAAGTGTCTTGGCCGAATTTCCTTATTCCTTTTCTCTTTTCTCTGTCGTTTTTCATGAGGGCAAAGGCTGAATTTTTGGGCATTTGTTAGCAAGGTTCTAACTATTCATAGGAACTGATTTCTTCTAGGCTCTTCGGGACTTTGGAAGCACTCGATCTAAGCCTCAATTCTCTGATAATCGATTTTGGTAAGTCAAGGGTAAGGATTGTGTTAGTTATATGTTATTTCACCTTTGGGATTTAGTGGTTTGGCCGAATGGTCTATGTTATTAACCTTAATGTTGACCGAATGTAGGACAAGGAGATCTAGTGCAATAGATCGAGTCTTCGGGATTTAGAACTTGCATTAGTAGCAGGTGTGTACCTTACACACTTTATAACTCGGTAATATATATATATATAAAAATAAACTAATCATGTTATTAAAGCCGAAAACTGTGAGATCTTGATATGATACCTTGATGGGTATGAGCAAGGATTCGGGTAAGTCCGTTTCGAAATGATGTTGCTATATGATGTTTAATATCATGATCTACGATATATATTTGTTATATGTTCATATCAAAGCATGATGGCATGATTTACACTCGTAATACATTGGTTTGGGTGATATGAGAGGAGAGGGAAGATTTGATATCCGTGTCTTTGGGACACCAAAGGTTTGGCACCTCCAGTGGTTTGGTACCACAGTTATTTTGTGTCTTTGGGACACCAGAGGTTTGGCACCTCATAGCGACTCGTCCCAGTGGCTTCGCACCACAGTGGGTTGGCCCCACATTTGATATTACGGGATTGTCGCCAGTGATTTGGTATCACAACGTGGGTTGGCCCCACAACTTGATTATTCGTGACTTTGGGTCACCAGTGGTTTGGCACCACATTATTGGATATCGTGACTTTGGGTCACCAGTGGTTTGGCACCACCAGTGGTTTGGTACCACACGGGGTAGAAAAGGAGTTATGGATGGCTAGGTTTGGGTGCATTTTATATATTGCTTGGTTATAAATTGTGTAAGTATGTTGCATCAACCGGGGGAAAGATTTATGCACTGAGTCTTGGTGACTCACCTTTTCCATTACCTTTACAGGTGATTCGTAGAGCGCGGATGAGGAGCCGGATGGACTCGAGGAGGCCATGCAATTAAAAAAATCGATTTTACACGGACTCTGGTTTGGGTACTTTATTTATTTAAATTTGGTTTTTCATCTTTATTTGGATTTGTAATAAGGCCTTTCAAATTACGTTTTTTTGGATTATTTATATGCTTTGGACTTGTTTTAAAACATGGCTAAATAAACTACATGGTTAATTTAATAATATGAGCGCAAAGTTTTCTAAACTACAAAACGCAATGGTTTTCAAAACTTTACCATCGGGTAATATAAATCATTTGATAATATTTAACAACTTAATTGTTTTCGACAACTCAAACGGTTTCCAAACTTAGGATTCCAAATTCAAATAGAAACGGTTTTCAAATTAACCATTTGGGTTCTTTTAAAATGCAACTAAGTTTTAAAATTTATTTCCGGGATTTCATAGTAAACTATCAGTCTTTAATTAATCATGCACCTGTTTTCTACAAGCACATAGTAACAAAGAGTTTTTCCCACAAAATTTAATCGGTAACTCGTTTTTCTTCAAAACGTTTTCCCCTGTGACATGCCAGATTCGGTCGTGGCGTGTTGATCGGGTTTGGGGTGTTACAAATTGGTATCAGAGCCAAGTTCAAAGGCTCGGCTGTGGGCCCGAGGCCCAAAATGTTTTAAAATATGGTCTTAAAACATTTTGTTTGAAATTATATGATTTGAAAAGCATGGCACCGAGTCTCCGGCACCAATCCGCTCAGGTAAGTATCTCAAACAATTGCTTTTGATGATATGATTGTGATGATGATGGCATGACCGAATAGTCGTGGAAACTATTCTAGAGACCCAAAACTATAGGTTGGATGTACTCGCGAAACAACCTCTTATTAAAATTATTCATAAAATTGTGCTTTAAAGATAGTGGAATAATGACTAAAGCATAAAACTTTTTAAATCAGATAAGACGAGACTTTAGACATGAGCACTCGAGGTCGGGGTCGTATTATGCGTGGACACGGTCGGGGTAGAATGGCTGTGTCTGAGCCAGTGAGGTCTGGTCAAGGGTCGGAAAATGAGATACCAGCACCACCACCGGCTGTAGGTGGTGAGTTTCAGGATCAAACGGGGGATGACGCAGTGTCTCAGGCAATGCTGCGAGTTCTTGAGAGGGTAGCTGGAGTAGGTGGAGGCGCGGGAGCTCGAAAATCTGTACCTGAGCGACTCCGAGCCAATGGACCTGAGGTATTTCTAGGTGTTTCTGGTGTGGCTCCCAGTACGGCTGAGTATTGGTTAGAGGCGACGGAGCGAATCATGGATGACTTGGATCTGAATGCTGAGGAAAAGCTAAAAGGGATAGTGTCGCTTCTTCGGGATGAGTCATATCAGCGGTGGCTCACGGTGCAGAATAGTGCTGCAGCGGAGGATCTCACTTGGGACTATTTTAAGGCAGCGTATCAGAAGAAATATGTTGGGTCTAACTACATTGATGTGCAGCGAAAGGCATTTCTGAGTTTGGTTCAGGGGAGTAAGTCCGTATCAGAGTATGAGGCAGAATTTTTAAGATTGAGCCGGTATGCTGGAGGTATCATGGCTTCAGAGCACGAGCGATGTGTTAGGTTCGAAGATGGACTGAGGGACGAGCTGAGATTACTGATTGCTCCACATCAGGAGCGAGAGTTTGCTGTGCTAGTTGAAAAGGCTAAGATAGCTGAAGGGATAAAAGGAATCTGTAAGGCAGAATCATGACAGGAATAAACATAAGAGAGGTTTTGGATCATCTGGGTCGGCCGGTAATTCTCAAAAAAGGGCTAGGCAGAGTGAGCCGAATCAATCGGGGAGGCCTGTTACTGCTAATCAGGGACCAGCACAGTGTAACCGATGTGGGAAATCTCATTGGGGAGGATGTTGGACCAGAGGGAAAGCATGTTTTGAGTGTGGCTCACTGGACCATCGTGTGAGAGACTGTTCACGTAAGCTAGCCAGGAATCAGTCTGAGGGTCAAGGTCGTTCTTAGTTCAGAAATGAGGGACCGTCACCGCAGAGGGGTCGTGGTAATGGTAGAGGAGGTAATGGTTCTGGTCGGGGCCGCGGAGCACCGGGCAGAGGTGCAAGCAACACTGAGGCAAGACAGCCTGGGTTGGTGTATGCAGCAAGACGTCGAGAGGAGGGCGATGCACCGGACGTCATAACCAGTACGTTCTTAATCTTTGGTGTACCATATACTGCTTTGATAGATGTGGGTTCGACGCATTCGTATGTTGCTAGTAGAATAGTAGAGACCATGAACTTAGACTCTGAGACTACTTCTAGGGAGATGACAGTAATTAGCCCTCTAGGTCACTCTGTAGAAGTAAATAAGTTGTATAGGGATGTACCCCTAGAACTCCAAGGGGTAGTGTTTGTAGCTGATCTGATGGAACTGCCGTTTGGGGATTTCGATCTGATTCTTGGGATGGACTGGTTGGTCAAGTACCAGGCAAGTCTGGATTGCACTGCTAAGCGCATGGTTTTGAAGATAGCTGAGGGTGAAGAGGTGGTTATGATAGGTAATAGAAGAGATTATCTATCCAACGTAGTATCTGTGTTGAAAGCTAAGAAGATGGTCAGGAAGGGCTGTGAGGCATTTGTGGTTCATGTGTGTGCGTTGGAGGCTAAGGAGTCTACTGTGGGGAATGTCCGAACGGTAAAGGAATATGCTGACGTATTTCCAGAAGAACTTCCGGGACTGCCTCCGAATCGTGAAGTTGAATTTGGTATAGATCTGTTACCCGGAACTGCGCCAGTGTCTATCGCTCCATATAGGATGGCGCCGAAGGAATTAGTGGAATTGAAGGCTTAGATTCAGGAGTTGTTGGATCGAGGTTTTATCTGACCAAGTGTTTCGCCTTGGGGAGCGCCGGTACTCTTTGTCAAGAAGAAGGATGGTACGATGCGGATGTGTATAGACTACCGCCAGTTGAATAAGCTGACGATCAAAAACAAGTATCCTTTGCCGAGGATAGATGACTTGTTTGATCAGCTTAAGGGGGCAACGGTTTTCTCCAAGATTGATTTAAGGTCTGGATATCATCAGCTAAAGGTGAAAGAGGCTGATATCCATAAGACGGCATTTCGCACTCAGTATAGGCACTACGAGTTTCTGGTAATGCCGTTTGGGTTGACTAACGCGCCGGCAGCATTCATGGACATGATGAATCGGGTATTTCAGCGGTATTTGGATCAGTTTGTCGTGGTATTTATAGACGATATTTTGGTATATTCCAAGTCAGAGGAGGAGCATGATGCGCATTTGCGAGTAGTGTTGCAGATTCTGAGGGAAATGCAGCTTTATGCCAAATTTAGTAAGTGCAAGTTCTGGCTTAGGGAGGTGACTTTCTTGGGTCACGTAGTATCAGCTGAAGGGATTAGAGTGGATCCTCGAAAGATTGAGGCAGTGTTGGATTGGAAGCCGCCTAAGTCAGTGGTTGAGATTCGGAGTTTTCTAGGTTTGGCGGGGTATTACCGAAGAATTGTAGAGGGATTTTCTTTGATCGCAGCACCAATGACTAAGTTATTGAGGAAAGGAGTTCCATTTGTGTGGACTGAGAAGCAGCAAGGAAGTTTCGACAAGTTGAAGAAGATTCTGACTGAAGCTCCAGTTTTGATTCAACCTGAGGCAGGCAAAGAATTCACGGTTTACTGTGATGCATCACATACTGGTTTGGGATGTGTGCTGATGCAGGAAGGGAAGGTAGTGGCTTATGCGTCTCGACAGCTGAGACCACATGAAGTTAACTATCCAACGCATGACTTGGAATTAGCTGCAGTGGTTTTCGCTTTGAAGATATGGAGACACTATTTGTACGGGGAGAAGTCGATAGTCTACACGGATCACAAGAGTCTAAAGTATCTTTTGACTCAGAAGGATTTGAACTTGAGGCAGCGCAGATGGATTGAGTTGTTGAAGGACTACGACTGTTCGATTGAGTATCATCCGGGCAAGGTTAACGTGGTGGCAGACGCGTTGAGCCGTAAGGTTGTATCAGACCTAAGATTGATGTTTGCTCGTCTTAGCTTGTATGACGACGGGAGTCTTTTGGAGGAATTACAGGTTAAGCCGACTTGGGTTAAGCAGATCAGGGAGAAACAGTTAGAGGATGAGGGTTTGAATGATCGGAGATTTCAGGTTCAGAATGGTGGTTTAGAGGATTACAGTTTGTCCAATGATGGAGTATTGTGTTTTCAAGGGAGGGCTTGTAGGCCAAAGGATGTCGAGTTGAGGCAGAGAATTCTTCGGGACGCACATAGCAGCCCATACGTTATGCATCCTGGAAGTAGCAAGATGTATCGGGATTTAAGAGAACAGTTTTGGTGGCCAGGTCTAAAGCGGGAGGTAACTGAGTTTGTGGGTAAATGTCTGACGTGTCAGCAGGTCAAGGCTGAACATCAGTTGTCGTCTCGGTTACTTCAGGCGGTGAAGATTCCACAGTGGAAGTGGGAAAGGATCACTATGGACTTTGTTAGTGGATTACCCCTTACACCTAGTAAGAAGGACTCAGTTTGGGTTATTGTGGATCGTTTGACTAAGTCAGCTCATTTCATTTCGGTAAGGACGGATTACTCGCTTCAGAAGTTAGCTAAGTTGTATGTGGCGGAGATAGTAAGGTTGCACGGTGTACCAGTGTCAATCATCTCGGACAAAGATCCCAGATTTACGTTGAGGTTTTGGAGAGCGTTACATCAGGCTTTGGGTACGCAGTTGGATTTTAGTACGGCTTTTCATCCACAGTCCGACGGGCAGTCGGAAAGGGTTATACAGATTTTAGAGGATATGTTGAAAGGTTGTGTTTTGGACTTCAGAGGCAGCTGGGAAGAGTTTTTGCCATTAGCTGAGTTCGCATACAACAATAGTTATCAGGCAAGCATTAAGATGGCACCATATGAGGCGTTGTATGGTAGGAGGTGTCGCACACCTACATGCTGGACAGAGTTGGGTGAGCGTCAGATGTTAGGACCAGAGTTGGTTGCAGAGACTGAGGATAAGGTGAAGTTGATTCAAGCTCGTTTGAAGGAAGCTTCGAACAGGCAAAAGTCTTATGCCGATCTCAAGCGAAGAGATATAGAGTTTGCCGTGGGTGACAAAGTCTTTCTGAAGGTCTCGCCATGGAAGAAGGTGTTAAGATTTGGGAGAAAAGGCAAGTTAAGTCCAAGGTTTATTGGGTCGTATAAGGTGTTGAGACGAGTGGGATCAGTAGCCTATCAGCTCGAGTTGCCAGCAGAGCTGAGTCAGATACACGATGTGTTCCATGTCTCCATGCTTAGACGCTATCGTTCTGATCCTTCGCATGTCGTGGCAGTGGAGGAACTAGAGGTGAGTCCAGATTTGACGGTGGAAGAGGAACCAGTCCAGATACTAGATCGAGACGTGAAAGTTTTACGCAAGAAGTCAGTTCCATTAGTGAAGGTGCTATGGCGAAACCATGGCATGGAAGAACCTACGTGGGAACCGGAGGATGTGATGAGACAGCAGTATCCTCAACTCTTTTGATCAGGTAATTTCGAGGTCGAAATTATTTTAAGGGGGTGGAATTGTAATATCCTGAATTAGGGGTTATTTGTGATTGTATTATTTTGCATGAGTAAGGGATTGTCATGTTGTTAATTGAGATGTTCTAGGGTTTAGGAATAAGCTAAGGGTAGGCCCGAGCTGTAGGAAAAATTTTTGTTTTGAGTGTTAGTTAAAAGGAGCTAAGGGAGCTAGGCCTTAAGGGAATTAATGTGGAGATTAAGACACAAGAATTCACTTGCCAAAGTGGCAAGAGAGGTGCCACTTAGAGCCTTGAAGGTGACGCCACAAGCATTGAAAGGGGGCTTAGGTTCGAATCCCATGGATGGACTTAAGGTGACTTTTATTTTTGCATTAATATGGCATGTGTTGGTCAAACTCTAATTAAGGTAAGGTTGGACTATTGTCTTTTATGGTTAGTAGACTAAGGAATAAGGCAAGTACTTATTTATGGTATGGTATCAAGGAATTATGGTATGATAAGGAGACAAAAGGCTTAAAATATGGAGTGTTGTTTTGGAAACTCTTCTATGGCCATTAGTCCATGTATTTGGACGGTTTTGGGGCCTAGGGGGGAGTGACCGAATTTTTTTTTGTTGGTAGCTAGTTGGTGCCGAAATTTCCTTTGGTTAGGTGGTCATTTTCGGCTAACTTGGAAGGCCTTCATTCTTTGTTTTGTGTCATAACCGAAAACCCTTTGAGTTTTTCCGATTTCTCTCTAGTGCACCAAAGTGAATCAAAAGCCGAATGTCCATAGGTGTTTGTTGATTTTTCCTCTCAGGCATTTGGCCGAATCTCCTTTGGAACCTCCCTCTCATCTTTTATTTCTTTGTAGCCGAAAAGAACCTCTTTTGTTCCCATCTTTCTTTTCCTTTCTTTTCATATTTGTTAAAAACCTACATCTCTTCTTTTACTTTCTTTTTGGCCGAACTTTCTTCTTCCCCATCTCTCTTGGTTTTTCTTCCACTATTTGCTAAAGCCGAATTCTCTCTCTCTCATTTTTATTTTTCTTTGCCACTTTCGTACTTCATTTCTTTTTAGCCACATATCATTTGTTTTCTTCTTTCAAAACCATAGCCGAAACTTCCCAATCCCTTTTTGATTTGTCTTGGCCGAATATCAACAAGGGTAGATTCTCTTTGGGTTCTTTTCTAATTGGTTTTGAAGATAGGTAAGTGTCTTGGCCGAATTTCCTTATTCCTTTTCTCTTTTCTCTGTCGTTTTTCATGAGGGAAAAGGCTGAATTTTTGGCCATTTGTTAGCAAGGTTCTAACTATTCATAGGAACCGATTTCTTCTAGGCTCTTCGGGACTTTGGAAGCAATCGATCTAAGCCTCAATTCTCTGACAATCGATTTTGGTAAGTCAAGGGTAAGGATTGTGTTAGTTATACGTTATTTCACCCTTTGGGATTTAGTGGTTTGGCCGAATGGTCTATGTTATTAACCTTAATGTTGACCGAATGTAGGACAAGGAGATCTAGTGCAATAGATCGGGTCTTCGGGATTTAGAACTTGTGTTAGTAGCAGGTGTGTACCTTACACACTTTATAACTCGGTAATATATATATATATATATATATATATATATATAAACTAATCATGTTATTAAAGCCGAAAACTGTGAGATCTTGATATGATACCTTGATGGGTATGAGCAAGGATTCGGGTAAGTCCGTTTCGATATGATGTTGCTATATGATGTTTAATATCATGATCTACGATATATATTTGTTATATGTTCATATCAAAGCATGATGGCATGATTTACACTCGTAATACATTGGTTTGGGTGATATGAGAGGAGGGGGAAGATTTGATATCCATGTCTTTGGGACACCAGAGGTTTGGCACCTCCAGTGGTTTAGTACCACAGTTATTTTGTGTCTTTGGGACACCAGAGGTTTGGCACCTCATAGCGATTCGTCCCAGTGGCTTCGCACCACAGTGGGTTGGGCCCATATTTGATATTACGGGATTGTCGCCAGTGATTTGGTATCACAACGTGGGCTGGCCCCACAACTTGATTATTCGTGACTTTGGGTCACCAGTGGTTTGGCACCACATTATTGGATATCGTGACTTTGGGTCACTAGTGGTTTAGCACCACCAGTGGTTTGGTACCACACGGGGTAGAAAAGGAGTTATGGATGGCTAGGTTTGGGTGCATTTTATATATTGCTTGGTTATAAATTGTGTAAGTATGTTGCATCAACCGGGGGAAAGATTTATGCACTGAGTCTTGGTGACTCACCTTTTCCCTAACCTTTACAGGTGATTCGTAGAGCGTGGATGAGGAGCCGGATGGACTCGAAGAGGCCATGCAATAAAAAAAATTCGATTTTACACGGACTCTGGTTTGGGTACTTTATTTATTTAAATTCGGTTTTTCATCTTTATTTGGATTTGTAATAAGGCCTTTCAAATTACGTTTTTTTGGATTATTTATATGCTTTGGACTTGTTTTAAACATGGCTAAATAAACTACATGGTTAATTTAATAATATGAGCACAAAGTTTTCTAAACTACAAAACGCAATGGTTTTCAAAACTTTACCATCGGGTAATATAAATCATTTGATAATATTTAACAACTTAATTGTTTTCGACAACTCAAACGGTTTCCAAACTTAGGATTCCAAATTCAAATAGAAATGGTTTTCAAATTAACCATTTGGGTTCTTTTAAAATGCAACTAAGTTTTAAATTTATTTCCGGGATTTCATAGTAAACTATCAGTCTTTAATTAATCATGCACCTATTTTCTACAAGCACATAGTAACAAAGAGTTTTTCCCACAAAATTTAATCGGTAACTCATTTTTCTTCAAAACGTTTTCCCCTGTGACATGCCAGATTCGGTCGTGGCATGTTGACCGGGTTTGGGGTGTTACACAAAGCATCAAGTACATTAAAGGTAACATGCTGATCATTTACTCTCAAGGTCAACTCGCCTTTATGTACATCAATTAAAGTCCTGCCTATAGCAAGAAAAGGTCTTCCAAGAATAATTGGCACATATTGGTTAGCTTCACATTCTAAAATAAGAAAATTTGTAGGAAAGATAAATTTATCTACTCTTACCAGCACGTCTTCAATTTTACATTTCGGATGCATGTAGGATCGATCAGCCAGTTGCAATGTAACCATAATAGGTCTCATTTTTCTAATTCCTAGCTTCCTGAAAATAGACATAGTCATTAGATTTATACTCACTCCTAGATCACATAACGCCATACCAACATAATGATTTCCAATTGAACATGGGATGGTGAAACTCCCTGGGTCCTTCAACTTTGGAGGTAATTTATTCATCAACATTGTTGCGTAACCTTCAATGAGTGCAACAGTCTAAAATTCTCCCAATCTGCGCTTCTTCGACAATATATCTTTCATAAATTTCACATAATTTCTTCATTTACTCCAAAGCTTCAACCAGTGTTATGTTGATATGGAGGTGTTTCAAAACCTCCAAAAATCTTTTGAACTGAATATCCTACTTAAAATTATGAAATTGTTGAGGAAAAGGTAAAGGTGGTTGTCCTTCAGATTGCTGATATTGTTTTGTTGTGGCATTCTTGTTGAAAACATGATCTGGGTCTGCCCCAACATTTTATTACTTACCCTTTTTAGATTTAGTATGCTTTTCAGATGAATCCAGGATCTTTACCTGATTGTTATTCGAGTTTTCCTCCCCTGCCGTGGCATCTTGAACAATGTCATTCAGTTGAGTTCCACTTCTAAGAGTGATAGCCTTGCATTACTCTTTCCCTTGTGATCTTGAATTCTCGATATCGCTAAGCAATGCCCCTTATGGTCTCAATTTAAAGCATTCGCAATTTGCCCCACTTGATTCTCAAGAGCTCAGAGACACAGTCTGACTTTAAATTACAACATCATTCTTGGCCATATATTCTTTTAGCAAAGTTTCAATAGATGATGACGATGAAACTGATGCCTGACCTTGTGGGACATTTTGCCTCGGCATAGGTTGATTATAACCAGTCGAGACATTGATGGCATTTTGTCTTGCCATATTGTTAAAATTCCTCGTACCTTGACTATTCCAACTAAAGTTCGGATTTTGCTTCCACCAAGGATTATACGTGTTCGAATAGGGGTTATTGTTCCGGTTGAAATTACCAATGTAGCATACAAATGTTGGATTTGATGGACATTTATCAAACACATGGTCTTCACCACAACGACACACGATAGTTCGGCTAATTTTAATTCCTGGACCGCAGTAGGCTTTTTCATTATTTTAATCATATTAGCCAAAAAAGATACTTGGGCTATCAACAAAGTGATTGCATCCAGCTCTATAGTACCAGTAGCTTTCTTGCCCGTCCCAACTCTTGTGGTAAGATATTGATAATCATTTTTGGAAGTCTTTTCCAAACTATCATATGCTTCATTATAATATTTATCCAACAAAGTACCATTGTTGAAGCATCAACTACCATCCTTGTATGCACATTCAGCCCATTATAGAATATCTCCATCTAAGTCCAGTGTTGGAATCCATGCACCAGACATTTTCGAATTAAATCTTTGAATCATTCCCGAGCTTCATATAGTGTTTCATCCACCAATTGTCGAAAAGATGTGATGTCATTTCTAAGCTTGTCATTCATATTTGGAGGATTATACTGTAGCAAAAACCTTTAGCAAAGATCATTCCATTTTTCCACTGTTCCTGATGACAAAGCGTCTTCAGGAACACCCTACTACCTAAACGAGTCACAAACCTCTAGAAAAAGTCATAAAAGGTAGTCTTGAAGCTCCAGTGGGTGATCCACCAAACTATCCTACTATTTGTAGCATCTAAAATATTACTAGTTTCCGCTCAAACTGTTGTGCCTGTATTTGTGGTCTAACTATCCCTAGATCCAGGTCATCCAAAATTGGCACAACATGCTCTCAAATTGGTATATCTCGGTCATCTATCACCCCACGAACATGATGATTAGTGCCCTGACCATTCAAATTATCATTCATACCAGGTATCACCTAGCGAACAAGAGAATTAGAATCTTGACCATTCAGATTATCATTGAGACCAAGATCATTCCCATTCCTAGCCATTTTTCACAATTCTTTCTGCCTTCTTTGTAAAGTTCTTTCATCCTCTAGGTCAAAAGGATATTCTTTGTTAAAAGGAATGCCTCTTCTGATGCACTAATGACAAAACTGTGCAAATTAAATATAACTAATTTAAAATAAAACTAATGGAATTAAGTAAAATAACCAAACCAAATTAAACCAAATTGTCGACCCCTGGCAATGCACCAAAAACTTGTCACGTGTGAATATGATATGTGAATTGTGCAAGTATACATGTCAAATCAAGTAATAAAGTGATAAGTCAGTTCATCTCCACAAGGATCAGATTAGGTATAGAAATGGTCAAGTTATGATAATGATTAATGTTATGGCAAAGCCTAGTTAAGTACGCAATGGTAAATTAAAATAATAAGGATGAGTGTGAAATGTATACTGACTAATATTAGAAAATGCTAAGGCAAAGCAAGAATAAAAATTTAATGGCAATTACGAGAATATTTACGTGAATAAAATGCTAGTGAATAAATAAATAACTGAGACTGCTATGGTAAAGATATTGCGGCAACGGATTGAAGGTCTACGATGCTGATTTGGAAGGTTAGGACTACTAAGAATCTGCCCTTACTTACAGTAATGCCTCAGCATAATTATACTTAATCTACTACTCAGAAGAGACCTAAAGTGACCTGCTTCTTTCAATAACAAGGTCTAAAGTTACCTGACCTATGTCTATAGGCCATATCATGGTACCCTGTATTGTTTTGTCTTCATTCCATATGATTTTTGCTCTATGTTTAGAGTCTACTACAAGTATCTGTCGAGTATTTGCTCATTTCATTCAATTATAGTCCAACTAATCCAACCTTTTCAAAATTTGATTCAGTTTTATGGGCATACTACACATTCATATATGCCTAGAGAATATACGCATATGCTTAGGAAATAAAAAAAATTAAACGAAACATTAAATTAAGTCGAATACACGCTTCAACTATTAAAGAAAATAAAAGTTTCTATCATGTAATTCCAACCCTATGAGATTTAGCTCATAGGTCGACGATTAAAATTCAAGTTTGAAATAACACCCAACATTATTTTGATAAAAATGATTCACGGAGAATAGAATAAGAAATAATGGAAGAACTTAGGAAGATGGTTGTCGCCAAATCAATCTGTAATCCAGCAGCACAGTGTCCTGTAATGGCTGAGAGGGACTGCCTTCGGTCTCCCCTTTTTGACTCTACTCAATCACTTCCCTCAATTTTAGCCTCCAGATCTCTACACTTAGGGCTTCCCCCTCTGCTTTTTATAGGGTTTTTCTTCCTAAAATAGCTCCAACAGCCCACGATATCTTCTCCTTTTTTTTTGGCAGATTTTTCTGGTACAAGTAGATTTGGGCTAAAACTGGTATGCACTAAATGTTGACTCGGTCATCTTCCTGAATTTTCGTGGCATACAATATGGCAAACTGTCCAACCTTTTGCCCCAGCAAACCTTCACTCTTTTATTTCTTTCTCCATATTTTTCACCTGCCAAACCGCCAAACCACCAAACACAACCCTTCCACACTCAATTAAAAGTGTCTAACATGTAAATACAGTCCAAGCTCCTAATGCAAATGATAAAAAAAAATCTTGCAAATTCAACTAATGGTCGATCTTTTCCCCAATTTTTTTTCCTTTTTTCTATTCACTCCCTCTTCTACCCTCTAGCTCTTTCAACCAAAACAAAAGATTCTTGCAAATTCAAAGCTATAATAGGGACAAAAATGTCTTCATTATGTCCCCACTCGAACCTTCTCCACATCTCTGCTTCAGTAGCAACCAACTCTCAAGCATATTTACTTAGCGTCATGAATTCTTTCTCATACTCAACCACCATCATGTTGTTTTGCTTTAAGTTTATAAACTCTATCTTCTTTCGCTCAATGTATAACTGGCCAACATACTTCTTCCTAAATTCATCAAGGAAGAAGTTCCAAGTAATCCTTTCAGCAAGATTCACACTTCGAACAGTGGTCAACCACTGGTATGCTTCGTCTTTCAATAATGATACAACACACCTCAACTTATCTTCATCAGTGCATTATAGTTCTTTGAACACCCTTTGGCTATTCTCTAGCCAATATTTAGCTTTAGCGAGATCATTTTGTTGGACTGCCGATACGCCCCGTGTAACAGCGAAAAAAATTCAGTGATCGACACTCATAGATCCAAGTACGAGGAACGAATCAAGTTTTTCGATCTGATTTCCTTCGTAGTGTCAATTCCAAGCCACAAAAAACTGTCTCAGCCTCTACGTAGTCCACCCAGTCGAAGAACGAACAACAGAAAATACTCTTGAACCTTTCAAAGAGTGTTTTCACAAAAACGACTGCTAGGCCCTCTCTATTATTTTTTTCCTTTACTTTGGTAACCCACACACACAAAATCAGGATTCATATCCCTTTTATTTTTCATTAATATCACATATCAGAAAAATGAGATTATTCCTTTATTTTTAGAGAAACATATGGAAAGTAAGAAAAAGAAATTATATTCTTTGCAAAAGAATATCAACTTCCATGTCCTTTTATCTTTGATCGAAATTATTATATTTAGCTAATATTTTATATGAATCAAATTGATACATTAATTTTAACAATGTTCTTTATTTGTGTACAACATGTTTGTACTTATAATACGTTCGATACTTAATTGTCAAATTAAATTAATTCAATAATTAATTTAATTCATGTGAACAACTAAACACAATACCAAACGTATTTGCATTTTGTTCTCTTCAACCATAGGGTGCGACCCTGTAGGATCTTGTAATGTTAGTAGTAATACTAGAACATTTCTAATATTACAAGCAATGAGTGGCATCTAGCAATACATCATTGCTACCCAAGCTATAAGAAGTCATGATTTGACATAACCTTTCTATGATAATTTTTTCATGTATTATGTCCTTTTATCCTTAATATCTAGATTGGACACAAGTCATGGAATAGTCACACTTATATAGTCCAATCTCATATTTCTTGATATTCTAAGTAGACTACAATAAACAAATAAGTGTGATATTTGATCTGCCAAAATTCAGTGTAGCAAATTAAACTAGTTTCACAATCAAGGGGCCTGAATACAAGCATTTTCATTACATTTTAGTTAAGTTTCTTTAGTTTTACTTACATTTAATAAAATGTGCAAATTGAATCTTTTATTGAACCTAAAGGCTGAATGAGGCCTAAGGGAGAGCTAACAGACTTTCTGAGTGTGTAGGAGACCATTAGAAGGCATTTTAGAATGATATTAGATGTAACGCCCCAAAAATTTAAGTATTTAATTTTTGCATGTTATGACATAAATTGTTTGTTTGCTGTAATGCCTAAGTGATTTAGGTGTGTATGGGGTGTATGAGAAGCCTGGGTTCAAATCTTGGCTTTTGCAGAATTTTTAGTTTTGCTCTTAAATGAATCTGGACACTGGCATATAGGCCTTATATATAAGAGTGCTTGTTTTATGACACAAAAAGAGCTTATGGTCTAGTGGCAAGGTGGCGTGTTGTGTAATTGGGAGGTCTGAGGTTCAAGTCCTGGGTTGCACAATGGAGTGTTTATTTTGTTGCTTGAGCTGTGTAGGTAGTGGAGTTGGACTGAAACACAGCTAAGGGGAGTTTGAATAGAATTTGAAGGGTGTTTGAACTGGTCATGGAGAGGTTCAAGGAGGGATAAGGGGAAAGATTTTAGGAAAAAATCAAGGAGATGAGACGGAAGGGAGTTTGTGCCGATTTGGGACTTTGGGACACAAGAATTCAGCCAAGAGAGGTATACTGCTCATTTGGGTTCTTTTCCTCTCTTTGGTCGAATGTGGTATGCTCTTTTGGCAATTTTTCTGCTCACTTTTCCTTGTTACATTTTTCTTGCTTCTCCTCTGCCGAATTCACTTTTCTTCCCTTCCACTCAACGGCCTTTTGGTTCATTTTGTCCCTCTCTTTTCACTCAATAGGTCGATTGTGTGAGCAACTCTTCTTTTTCTTTGCTCCATTGTTTCTCTTCCTTAGCTATACTAACTTTTGGCCAAATATCCCTTTCCTTCCAATCGGCTTGCCTTGTTAGAATATTTCTCCTTTTACCTTCTAGTTTGGCCAAATATCACCTTTTGTTTTATCACTCTCTGCACCGATCTTCTCTTTATTGCTTATTGCTATTCCAGTGCTGCAAGTGTTCCTAAGTATCGGTAAGTGTTTATACTCCTTCCTTTGTGATTAAACCTGTTCACTTCTATTCTTCTTCTTAAAATTGATTACCGTCTTATTCATCTTTTAATTACTGACTGTTGTTTCCATTCTTTCTTGATGTGTTACTCGTCGCGGTTCTAGGGTTTCCTTGCGGAGTGGTGGAGTGTCAGTGGTTTCGAAATAGTCATAACCCTCGTTCTCAACGTTCAATCAAGGTAAGGCGTTATCTCACTTTTGGAGTTTAAGCCGTACTGATTATGTCTTATAGGAGATCATTTATGGTTTGAGGCCACTTACATGGACTACCTTGGTTAATGGATCGGTGTTGTGGTACAGATAATCTCTAAAGGCGTGTGGTCAATTCTGGTTAACTGTCTTGGAAGACTAAAGTCGCCTCATTC
This sequence comes from Gossypium australe, assembly GCA_005393395.2. NCBI lineage: Eukaryota > Viridiplantae > Streptophyta > Magnoliopsida > Malvales > Malvaceae > Gossypium > Gossypium australe. The sequence goes on from CM016614.1 coordinate 50,262,147, forward strand.
AAACAAGGTAAGGACGGTGGTTTTGGATTAAGTGCCAATAAGAAGATGTTTTACCCTAACGATTAAGGGACTGACAGTAGGTCATGTTTGAATCTAGGTTGGGTGCTCGTGGAACTTTGGATGATTTCATAAACAGGTGTGTAAACACCCCACTGTAACTGTAGAACGGCAAAATTAGAAAAGCCAAAAAGCCGAAAAGCCAAAAACACGGCGTTTGAGACCATACGAGCGTGCGATCGCTTGTGTGGTAAGCCAAACCCATGAAACGTGGGTGATAGACTGTAAGAGGACTCCATGAGATTCTCATGGGCTTAGGCCATATTGGGCCACGTTGGGCCGAAATGGGTTGTGTGGGCCCAATAGGTTCATGGGCCCACACAGATGAAATTCGCGATTTGTGGCATATACTGGACTGGGCTATGTAGGTCACATAGCTGTGGCGAAATCTGGGCTGAACGGACCGCACGAGGTTATGGGCCCATTTGGGCCGAGTAATGGGCTTTGGGCCCATTTGCATTGTTATGACTGTTTAGGTTACCGAAGTCACTTGAGGCGACTGCAAACCTCCCGAGAGGTCGATATCTGCATCAAGACCCCAAAGTAGGTAAAATGACCAAAATACCCTTAAAGGGTGAAATGACTATTTTATCCCTAATAGATGGAAATGACCGTTATATCCCTAAGGGTAGGTTGAATGATGTGTTCATGATTTATATATGACTGTTACTGAATATGATATTCTGCATATACGTATGATTTATGACATGACACACTGCATGGGGCTGGGATACTGTTATGGAGGAAGTATATTGTACAGGTGGCTTTGCCACATATTCTGTTATTGGCAGCTTTGCTGCAATACTGTTACTGGCAGCTTTGCTGGGATATTGGTGTGTTGGTTGGGTGGGTCAATTTTATCCCCATATGGTGTGTTGATGGTACGGAGTGGTGTGTTGGTTGGATTGGGATGGGTTGAATTATTACACTGTTACTGTATTGGGCTCAGGCATAGACTGTTACTGCAAGTTACATACTGACTGACTGGTAGGGGATTACACACTAAGTTCTCGTAAACTCACCCTTTCTTTTTTTACTGTACAGGTAATCCTCAGCCATGGGCGATTTGGTGCTGTGAGGGACTCGGAGGTGGCCACACTACTGCAACCGTTTTACACTGCTTTTACTTAAATTTAAAATTTATGTTGGGTTTTGTTTATGTAATAAGGCCATTTATGTTTGTTTAAATTTTTAATTGGGCTTTGCTTATTTACTTAAAACTGCTAGTTTAGGAGAAGGCGAATTTTCAAAATAATTATTGTTTTCAAAAACACGAAAGTTAGAAATTAGGTTTTTCCAAAAGCTTCTGCGATTTTAAATCAACCTATTATAACAATAACTGATATTAAGACAAACGTTTTGACTAGATGATTTGTTAAATAACAATAAAGGGGTTTTGAATTTGGAAATGACTTTTACCAACAAGTCAAATTTTCGAAAGACACTTCAATGTGACACGGCAGATTCGACTATAACGTTTAGGCCGAGTTTGGGTTGTTACATTAGATGCTATGTCGCAATATGGGAAGACTGATGTCACAACATAGGGAACAGAATGAAAAAAACTCAAGTCTGCCTTCGATGTCGTGACACAGACTGACGGTGTCACGACACACCCCTGAAGATGGCTACAGATGAGCATACTAGTTGCTGTGTCATGACACAGGTCCTGATGTGCCGCGACATTTACTGTGGGATAGAAATTAGAAACAAATTAGGGACATTTTTGTCGACACAATTGGACTTAAAGCTCAGGAACGTCAGCTGACCTAGGGTTAAGGACGAAGGCCACCTAAAGGCTATAAATAGGCTCTTTTGGCACATGTTAAAGGGACCTTTCAATTAACCTAGCTTCTTTCGATTAGATTTAGTTTCGTTTTATTTCTTTCTTATGGTTCTAGAGTTTAGTTTATTTGTTCTTTGTTTTCTTTCAAAAAATTTGGATTGTAGAATCATTCAACTCTATGGATTTGCACTTAATATCAATACAATCAGGCTCTTTCATTTGCTCTATCTCACTGATTTAATTATCATGCTTTCTCTTTACATTAATATTATGTTTTTTATGAGTACCATGAGGAAGTAATCCTTTTATGGGGGATTGGCGGGTGGAGGTATGATCTGTTAACTATTTTGTAGGGTTACTCAATGGATCAGCTCTTTAGGAAAGGGAGAACGTGAAACAGACCCTAGGCCTGACAACCCCGGTAAGTCATCAAGGTGAACCTAAAATTGGTATTTCCCATCTGTGAACACTTGAACCCTAAACTAGTCTGGACTGTGAGGTCGAAAGATAAGTATTTCTTGCTGACAATCCCAGGAAGCAATCAAGTCGGTCAATATCTCGTATGTGGGATATAGATATGGATAGTATTATAAACTTCTTAACTGAAGGTAAGGGTGAATAGAAATATCGCGCAGGCACCAATATCCCAGTATCCTTTCATCAAGCGTTCATGTTTCCTGTGGCTAAAATGTGGATCCAATTTGTATGCACAAGAATAGTACATGTTTTAAATGTTTTTAATGTTAATACTTTTATAGCAGTGTTACTCTATGCTAAAAGGCAGGTATGTATCGGTAAATAGATTCATCAGAACATTAGGAGATGCATTGGTAGCCAGAAGGTGAGAGTCTTCTTTCCCCACCTAGTGACAACATTATGCAGAAAGGTGAGTGTACCTATGATATCCACTGAGTAGTTGCTAAAATCGTCCAAAAGTATTATTGGCGACACCTTTTCCAATAGTACATAGAATTGCAAGCCAAAAAAATAAATGATTGGAACAAGCAGCAATAGGAAGTGACGGCTACACTGGCTCCATTGCAAAGCTTGACACGAGCTCAACAAGACATCGGTGAAAGTAGTCATCCAAAGCTTGATTGGATGATACAGTGGATGCAAGATTTGTGACCAATATTCCAAGAATTTACAAGGCAAAATAATATCTGGGTCCCCAATTATACGCTTGACATGTTCGAGCCAACAAATATAGAACAAGAAGAAGTGCATGAAAGCAAGGAGGAAGGAGAAGATGAGGAGAATGGTGAGAGTGAGGAGATGGATGAGGAAGATGATTGAACTATTTTAATTTTATAAAGACTTGTATTAATTTTTGGATAATTTTAATTTAGGTTTTGTAAGAGTAGGAATAATAAATAGATTTTTCATTAAATTTTCTATGTAGGAACCTAACACGAAGGAGACACAAATATTTCGAGCTAACACGATCAAAGGAGGAAGCACCCACCATTAGCAATTGGAGCAACAACGATCAATCGGGTAACTTCCTTCTTTATCTATTTATGGGCTACATATTGAGGACAATGTGTCAACTAAAGTGTGGGGGTAACATAGAAAATTTACTTCAATTTTTTACATTTTCTTTGATTTTTCTTGTCTTTTGTGTGCTTGAGCTTGTAGAAATACAAGTGATTAGTTAGGAGCACATAGGTTTCTTGTATTTATGAATAAATTTGGCATGGTGATAGGTGATTTTAAAGTTTTGATTATTAGGCTACTAAGTTCTATATGTTACACTGTAAATAGGTATTAACCAATCAACTGTACCAAGTGATATAGAAAATACAAGGAAACGAGCATACTAGTACGAATGATAAATAGTTGAATGTGTGTTTGTTTGGTTGATGAAATTTGTGCATGTTGAGAAATTTAAGGATGACCTAAGGCATTGTTTGGAACACATCCAGAGTCGAAAAGCTGACCTATTTATGTTCACCTTCAGTAACAAATTTTGAGCCTGTTGACACTTCTTGATGAACCACATTGCAAGCCCTGACCCTAAAATGTCAATATGTATTTGCCCTTGTTCTTTGGTCCTGCACTACACGATTATTGACATCTGGCCATGTGTATTGAGGGTTAAGTAGATACATTATGCTGAAGTTTGTAAACATAGAGTGAAATAGGAAAGATTAGTGTGATATGGGAATTATAGGTTAACCTGAAAGTACAAAACAAGAAGAAAAATCCAAAAAGAAATTCCATAATAATAGAAGTAATACCTGCAAAGCTAAAAAGCATTCATGAGTGAGATGTATTAAAAAAGAGAAAAGTCACAAAAGTCACAAAAGAAAGAAAAACTCATTCATCAATGCATAAAAAACTCGTAGGCTAGTCATAGTTACTATGTCATGCTATGATTTCCTATGTGGAGTGAGAGAAGGAGAAATAAGGCGGTGAGTAGGAAAGGGTCACTAAAGGAGGAAGAATAGGGACCAAAACGATGTGCCAAAATATTTTCGTTTTTGTAACCCTTTTGATGCTTACTTTTTTTGAATTCTATACCTGTACTAAGCTTCAGAATGTTACAAGCTGAAAAGCCCTATATGACCTAAATATCCTTATACATGAATGGACATCATACTAGACATGCACATAAATGTCTATTTGTATTGTTCTCGGATAATCAAAGTACTTGTATGATTTTTAGATGGATTTCTACAAATGAGACTATGTTGTAACATATCGAACTTAGATGTTTGAAGTCAAATGTGGTAAGTCAACTATTCATCATGTTGAAGTTGTTAATACGCATGAAATGCCTAAGTCATATGCTCCAAAGTCAAAACTTGTATCATATTTTCTCAAGAGTCGTCATGTTTATTTGTCATATTTCTTTATCTTGCTTGAGGGCAAGAAATAACTTAAGTGTGAAGGATTTTGATCTGTCGAAATTTGGTGTAGCAGATTAAACTAGCTCAAGGAGCTTGAATATAAGCATTTTCATTACATTTTAGTTAAGTTTCTTTAGTTTTACTTACATTCAATAAAATGTGAAAAATGAGTCTTTTACTGACCCTAAAGGTCGAATAAGGCCTAAGGGAGAGCTAACAGACTTTGTGAGTGTGCAGAAGACCATTAGAAGGAATTTTAGGATGATACTGGATGCTATGTTGCAACACAGGAGGACTGATATCGTAACATAGGGAACAGAATGAAGAAAACTCAAGGTTGCCTTCGATGTCGCGGCACAGACTGAGGGTGTCACGACATACCCTTAAAGATGGCTACAAAGGAGCAAATTGGTTGCTATGTTGCGACACAGGTCCTGATGTGTTGCGACATCGACTTTGGCATAGAAATTAGACACGAAATAGGGGTGTTTTGGTCCACACAATCGAATTTAAAGCTCGAGAACGTCAATTGACCTAGGGTTAAGGACGACGACCACCTGAAGGCTATAAATGGACTCATTTGGCACATGTTAAAAGGACCTTTTGATTAACCTAGTTTCTTTCAATTAGATTTAGTTTCGATTTCTCTTTCTTAAGGTTCTAGAGTTTTGTTTATTTATTCATTGTTTTCTTTCAAGAGATTTGGATTGTGGAATCATTCAACTCTGTGGATTTGCACTTAATATCAATACGATCAGGCTCTTTCATTTACTCTATCACGTCGATTTAATTAGCATGTTTCTCTCTTTACATTAGTCTTATATTGTTTATGAAATCCGTGAGGAACTAATCCTTCTATGAGGGATTAGTGAAAGGAGGTATGATCTGTTAACTATTTTGTAGGGTTACTCAACGGATCAGCTCTTTGGGAGAGGGAGAACATGAAACAAACCCTAAGCCTAACAACCCCAGGAAGTCATCGAGGTGGGAATTAACCCAAAATTGTTATTGTCCATCCATGAACACCTTAACCCAAAACCAGTCTAGACTATGAGGTCGGAAGATAAGTAGTTCTTGGTGACTCATTATGTTAGTGGAAGATCGGAAGATCCTAATAGGGTAGCGACTAGTTGATTGACGAGGAATCCAAAACAACAGTTGATGGTGATTATCGAAGCGAGCTAATCACCCATAATCATATTTGATTTATTACCGAAGCGAGCTAATCACCCATAATCAGATTTGATTTATTCTTCCTTTTTAATCTTTTGAACTTTATCTTTTTATGTTGTTTTATTTTTATTATTTGAAAAACCCAAAAAATATTTTATTTTATATTCTTCGTACTATAACTGAATTTAAAGTACTAATTAGATCTTTTAATGTTTAGTTTAGAATTGATCTAGTACTCGCCTCTTTTGGGTACAATCCTCGAAATACTTACCCACTCTGTTGTAAAACTATATTACAAATAGACCCGTATACTTGCAGATATTGCCTCATAATTCTATGGTTTATTACAGTATTCACACTCTAGACATTAGTACATTCAGAGGCGATCAATATCTCATATCAACTTATTTGAGCATGGCCATGCATTTCTAGTCTCACTTCATCAAGTGGCCTAATATATTGCTCCCATTATGTAGGAGGGACAAATCCTATATTGATCAATCATATCCCACTACATAGATTGTATCACACCCGACGTCAATCTTTATAATACAACCTATTACGATAGACTTTTGAATGCATCAAAATATATGACTCACGGTGCTGGGACAATGATGATCTCAAGTCTGAGGATTGTATACATAGTTATCACTATGAGTAATGTTGTGACTATTACATAATAATCCAAGAAACATACTCACAGTGGTTCAGTCCAATATGTTGTTCTCTAACACATACTCATGTATTTGATTTTGACATCCCTATGTCAATCACAACACTTTGTCATCAATCAACTACACATTAGTCTCAATGCACTATCATTTTCCAAGCCTACAATAATACTTGACTAAGGACCTTTTAAGAATAGTTATATCATTATCAATACTTTATTATTAATCATTTTATTTATACACATAGAAAATGAAACTGAAATAATAATGACAATGTCTTATATTAACAAACAAGGTTAAACGAGTATGTAATTAAAATTATCTCATGATTGGTTTTTGGGCATACTCTAACACATTTTCCTTCTTTCTCCCAAATTCTTTAGCCCCATGCTTTCTTATCCTTTCTACGGGAGATCGATGACCAAGAGTAGAGGAAGGAGTCTGAGGTACCGGTATAGGTGTTGGATAAACTAGAGGTGAAGGTGGAGGTGGAGTTGGGGTGAGAGGAGTTGCAGCGGCTCTCATGAACTGATGGATTAGTTGATTTAGAGTTTGGAAGAATGCCTCATGCACTTACATTTTTTTCTCTAGGTCGTACTTGTTCTAGCCCAATCCTAGGTTCCTATCGATTTCTGATCTCTACTCTTGCCAGCCTTCACTAGCATGCCTCAAGTTTACAAGCTCTCCCAATTCATTTTCAGTCTGTGCAACGGTCTATTCCCTCTCTAATTTGTATTGGAGGCTCTACTTTCAACCTCTTCATCAATTGCTTCTCGAGAGTTGTTCAACATTCTCCAATTTCTATAATTCAAAATTTTAAACTTCATTAGCAAAATCTCATCTCAATAAATTACTATGTCCTATATGGCATATACTTCTAGACTCATTTTTTTCTAGGAATTAGAAATCTTAGACTCTGATACCACCAAATGTGACACCCCTTATCCGACTCGAATATTGAGTCAAGGTACCTAGATGTCACATCCGTTTCTGGGGCAACGACGATAATAACATATCAATTAATCATTCATAATGCATGTGGAATATAATTTACTAACTTAACCAAGCATAAAATGAGATTTCAAAAGTTGTCTAAGTGGCCAAAATTTGATTCGGGACCAAAGGGTAAAATTCCAAGCCATCAAGAGATTGTCTCCACTACACAATCTTTCACGCCATGATGTGACCTAGCTCGTTGTGACCTTAAGGAATTTCTTGTTGCAGCATTACTCTGTCTTGAGCTTGTCGCAACCTTAAGGTTTTTCTCATCGCGATGTGACTCTCTATGTTGAGCTCGTCATGACCTCAACAACTCTACATCGCGACCTCAATCCTACATTCCAAAAACATGCACACTTTGCTCTCTAACACCTATGATAATATCCATATGGTTCACAATAATGCTAGTAACCAATATACCATTCAAGCATACACATTTTCAACCTTGAATAACTTCTTTTTCAATTCAATTCCAAATCTCTCCAATTCGATTCACCAAATTGAAAAAATGAACCAAGGCTCCAATGCTTCCATGAAATTCATAGTCCTAACGTACATGCCAAACTAGTGCTGAAAATTAAATTCATAGTCTCTTATAGGCTTGTTTTGTGATGAGATGAGTTGGAGATATCATTCACCTTCTAGCTTCAAAATGATCTTTACCTACGTGTTTGAAAAGAAACACGTTAAGTTACCAAGAGCTTAGCAATCATATCAAGAATTCAACTTAGCTTTTAAAATGCAATTCATTTCACTACACATATATGAACATCTATATATATATATAATACCATCATTGCTTACAATTATTGTATACAAGTTTTTTTAATAATAACTATAGTAAGGTATCAATTCAACAAATTACAAGTCACTTACCATTACCACTATAATATTCACTTACCTTATAAGTCAATTGCCCAATTTTAGACTCAAGAGAACACTATAAGATGTGCCACTATTCTTTGCACGGACATGCAACTGTCACTTTGCACTAAAGTGCCACTATACCTACACCGTAGTGCCACTTTCACTTGCACCGTAATGCCACTATCACTTACGCACCTAATCTTTTTCCTAATGGTATGTCATTTATATCCTACTAGTTCTCGTTTTGTCTACTTGGACATTTAATTTATACAATTTATTTACATTTACTCAACAACGTATATTTCAAATTTTATTATTTTTACAATTTTGTACGTGTCCACATAGAATCAACCACTCATCAAATTTTCACTCAACAACTATTTTGTCAACATTCAAATTTTCACTTAATTATTACATACCAATATCTATTTCACCTATCAATTTTCACAATGTTTGCAATCTAGTCCTTTTTCAACAAATTCTCTACACATACACATTCCATTTCACAATAAGAATACAATCTCATATTCAAATAATTCCATATAATCAGATTATCATTTTCACATGTAAATAAATCAAGTAAAAGACTAAACCAAAATTTCAAATTTCTACCTAGGGTTTGATTAAATAAGTAAAATTCTTGACATACTTACAACAAAATGCTTGAATAACTCTTTTTTTCCTTCTTTACTCCATGGCTACTCCTTTGACTTTTTTTTTTCCCAATTTGTTTTCCGCATCTCTTCTCTTACTCTTCTCTTTTCTCAAAATTTCTAACTCTTTCTTTTTTCTCTTCTCAGGTATATATTCTACCTAGTTCCACATAAAATGTTGTTACCATGATGTTATTCTTGTGATTTCACTAAGGATTTATGGAGGAATTTTGGAGTTTTGTGTTTGGGATGATGAAAAATGGTGGAAAAAGGACTAAAATGGAAGAAAAAAAAGTTTGTTAAGGTTTGGAGGTGAGAGACGTGAGAGAAAAGATGGAAAGATGGCAATGTTTTGATTTTTTTTCTTCTTCTTTGCTTTTTCTATAACTTTCCAACAAAATTCATCTTTCTTTTTTTATAATAATTTATTAAAGAAAAATTTCATCATCATGCCTCAAATGTGGCTTCTATTCACTTCCATCCTCATCCACTTCTTTATGTACTCTCATGGTTAATTACACTCCAATGCCTTCCTGTCTTCTTCATCAATTTAATCTAGTCTTTTCTTATTTCTAATTTTTACTCTATGACCCAACACTTCTCACACTTTTACAATTTAGTCCATTCCTTAAATTAATTTTTCTAAATTCAAATGTCTTTATAATTCCCTATAATACCCAATTAGCTTCTCTACTAATATTAATAATTCTATTTTTCTACTCCAAAAATTTCGAACATGTGTCAACCCGAATTGACACTATTCACTTCTCGGGGGATATTAGGGATGTTACAGTAGCCCCAATCACAAAGCATTTTATTTTTTAAAATTCTAAAATTTTATATTTTTTATAATATTTAAAATTTTTTTAAAATGATTTTTCTATTATTTGTATTTGTTTTCATTTTTAAATTTTTAAATTTTCATTTTTTAAATTTTTGAAAAATTTAAATTTTCTAAAATTTAGTAGAACTTTTTTATGATTTTTAAAAATAAAGATAAATTACCAAATTTCATTATGTGACACAACCATAGAGTGCCACTTAGCAAAGTTGAAGACGTTAAGGTGCTTCCACAAAAAGGGATGATTCGAGGTCCTAATTGATTGTTTAAATTCGATTAAGGGCTCAATTGAATGTTGTTGTTGGTTTATTGAGGATTCAATTGATTATTGAATTATTTTCAAGGTTTTTTTATATAAGAAGCCAACAAGTTCATAACATTGAAATGTATGAGAATAACAAGTGAGAAGAATTTAAGTGACACGTTTATAAGTCTCAAACAAAGGAACATATGAAACTAACAAGGGAAGATGTACATAATATGGAATCAGAATCAAAAGACTGTGTGGTGTGAGCGAATGATCAACAAATGAACAAAAAGAGTTAATAAGTGGTAACCATTTTGAAAAAAAAATATGAAATTATAATGAACTATGGTTAAGTCTTAAGAAAAAATGATTTGGTGAATGGACCTAAGTCCTTGTTAGTAAGTGTCGTACTTAAAAATGAAATCCATAATTAATAAAAGACTCAAGATTATTATAAGAGATGGTGAAGTAGGAAAACTCCTTGTATACTTACTAAGCTTTCCAAGCTTACTAAGTCCTTGTTAGTAAGTGACATACTTAAAAATGAAGATTGAGCTAGCATATTAGGAGAATCACATCACTATTCGAAGTTTTAAGGATTATAAAACATGTGGTACTGTATTAAATATGTTAGTGCATTGGCATGTATATAAAGGCTTAGACCATTTTAAGAGTTTGTAATTGTATCGTGTAATTGTATCGCCTTGTGTTACTAAGAGATAAATGTATTTAAATATGACAATTATAAGTTAAACTTCAATTTTTTATTTATTTTAAGTATGTTCTTATGATGAATGTCAATTTAAATGTCTTTTGATAGTTTTTAAAATGATTTGGAACTTGTTTGTATGATTTGGTAATGATTTGATGTGTTTTTTAACTAATTTTGAGTTTTGGGGTCCCACGTATCAGTACCTAGTCCTCAAGTATCAGTACTTGCAAGTTAGTATCTAAATTGCTATAGTATCAGGATGATCTATCGATATATATAGGGCCATGTATTTATACATGTTTCCATGCACCTACAAAATTATGTTTTTAAGCTCTAAAACTAATCCAAAGGTTCATGGCCTTTTTCTTGAGCATGACTTGCACTAGAACATGTTATAAAAGTGCTTTTAAAGCTCTCATGATGTTGAAATTTGTTTTATGGGATTTGTTATTTAAAATTTTGATGTAACACTCAATTTTAGTGGGTCTTAAGTTAGGCGAGTAAACCGAAAGTAGTTTGAGTAGTGAAGTCCTATCCGTCCAATTGATGTTTTCGGCATATAGGTCGGACACATAGTTAACGTTAGAGTAGTATTCAAGGATTGTTCTCTGAATATGTTGAGTTGAAAAGAATAAGGTAAAAATAATGAGGATTTTAGGGTGAATTGGGTTATCGCCCAAGGTATTGTACGCCCAATTTATTGGGCTATCAATCTAGTTACATACCAACGAGGTAGTTAGGATGGAACGAAGAGTTGGACCAGAAATATAAAATATTGAATTTCCATTTACAATTGTAAACCATTTTTTATAAAGGCAGCCTTAAAAGTTTAAGACACGTGTCAAGCTCCAGTAAGGGCTTAGATTATTTACATAGATATTCAAGTTAGAAAAAGGGAGAGTTTTTCTTCTTCCTTCCTCTAGAATTATTGTTACCTGAATCTTAAAGAACTTACAATATTTTTCTCCTTCAAGCTAGAGTTGTAGATCTGGATCTTCACCAGTGATTACTCCATGACTAGGTAAGATTTATGACTCTGCCTATTATATTGTGAAAGGGTAAGTCTATTGGATCTGGTAAATTAGTAAGATGAAGATATAAGGCTTTGCTTGGGGATTTTCAATGTTATAAATGATGGAAAATGGGGTATATGAATAGATCTTGATGGGTTTCCATGTTCTATAACAATACTTGCTGCTGATTTGCATTGTGGAAATTTAGATCTGGAGTTTGGAGTTGTTGTAGGTGAGAATCAAGTCAGTCTCTATACTGACTCTTGCATGTATAATATTTACATGAGATATCTCTATAGAAATCGATTGAATGATGAAACCGAAGCTAGAAAAGTATGGTATGATGGTCATGCTGTAACACCCCTAACCCGTATCCATCACTGGAACAGGATTATAGAGCATTACTAGAGTTTATAGTTCAATTACAGATAATTCACGTCATTTACCATTCATTTCCAAAAATCAATCATAATGTCCCTTATATGGGTCCTCGAGGCCCAAAATACATATTAGTGCCAAGTCGGGACTATCCGGAATCACAAAAAATCTTTCGCAAATCTCAAATTTTTTCTTAGGTGCAAGGGACACACGCCAGTGTGGTCAGGCCGTGTAGCTCACACGGCCAATGACACACCCGTGTCCCAGGCCGTGTGGGCATTCGATGTGAGACACACGGCTGTGTTCCAACCTGTGTCCTTACCTGTGTAACTCTCTGACTTGTGTCACACGGCCAGCCACACGACCTTGTGCTAGACTGTGTGGACAATTTAATTTTCAAAAATTAGGTGCAGGAGTTACACGGCCATGACACACACCCATGTGCTGGGCCGTGTGTCTTACATGGCTGAGACACACGTCCGTATCTCTACCCGTGTGCTAAGTTTTGAGCATTCTGTTTCTCAAATTTAAAGATGCAGGGGACACACGGCCAAACACACGCCCGTATGCATGGCCATGTGTCACACACGATTGAGACACACGCCCGTGTGGACAAAAATAGGCCATTTTCATGACCACTTTTCTCACCCAAATTATCTTCAACCTACACCAATACATACATATATATATATATATATATATATACCAATCACTTCATGACATTAAAACCAAGCCAATATTAACATTATATAAGATATATAATCACATGTATTCAAACTTACCTTTTGTAATACATGTATGCTTTCCATAATTAAATCAAATCATACCAAGCACACATATGTTAACCATATTATAACCTCATATATATTTTTTCACTAAACATACTATCATTAGCCATTCCAATGGCTAGATTACAAACAACCACTATATGCCAACATTGGCCAAGTTAACCTATACATGCTATTATACCAAAATAAGTTTTCTATTTATACCAAAACGTGGCTGAAGGATAGTGTGATGATGCTTTGACCGATTCCAACCTTTACGAGCTTCCGAGCACTATAAAATAGAGAAAAGAAAATCGAGTAAGCATTTCAAATGCTTATTAATTTCATATAACAGGAATTTATCTTACCATATATTTACATTTAATATAAGCATACAAAAATACATCAGTGCAATTTGGCTAATAGCCTAAAACACACAACTTCACCAATCATATTAGTCAAGTAATTTACATAATACCAAGAACATGGATGAGCTCATTATTTTATGACTTTCATATATATATATATATATATATATATATATATATATATCTTTCTATATCATTATTCCATATTACATTTATATTTCCATAACAAATCATTTCATGTTCAATTTAGCCATGACAGAACTTTATCCATTGAATTTATTTGAAATATCGATGGATACACTCATGTAGTACCCTTAAAGTGTACAAAACTAGAATCCGTCAATTCATATCCAGGGGTACCCAATTAGGGCACATAATCAGGAAGCACACTCTCAAGCCATATATCAGGATGCTCATGTGAGCCATGTATCAGGAAGCTTATCCGGGCTAAATAGGAAACTCATAAGAGTTTTAATCAGAAAGCTCATTGAGCTTAACAGGTAACTCCGAAGATGTATTATCAAGGAGCTCCGAATAGCATAACAGGGAGTTCAAGCAAGCCATGTCAGAAAGCTCCTAAGAGCTTATATTAGGACACTCACGAAGAGTTGTGTTTGTGTCTGCAATAAATACTGGATCACAACCGATCGAATCATGTAACAGGACGCTTACAAAGAGCTGCGTAGTGCGCAACACATGTAAGATCACTACCGATCAGGATGCTCATAGGAACTATATAATAGGACGCTTGAGAGGGCTTATAACACGATTGCTCGTCCGAGCTATATTCTGTTCGCAACATATGTAGGACCACATTCAATATGGGAAATCATGTATCCATCGAATTTCATTATTCAAATGGAACTTAACATTTCCGAACATTATCGAACATGTGATTATTTCATATATTTATAACATTTAAATAATTCACATAAATACATACCACACTTAATTCAAGCATAAAAATAAACACAAATTAGTTACACGAACTTACCTCATCACTTGTTTGTTTATGAAAATCTACTAATTCGATCCTTTTTGTTTTCCTCAATCCAACTCAGTATTAGGTCTTTCCGGATCTATATAAATAAATTTATCATCAATTTAATCCATTTCATACTCAATTTAATTTAATTCACATCCTAGGCAAAATTACCATTTTGCCTCTATAATTTTCATAAATGACAATTTCGTCCTTAGGCTCGGAAAATGAAATTCATGCAATTTAATCCTTATTCCAAGCCTAATCAATTTTTACATATAACATTTACAGCACATATATTTCATAAAAATCAAAAAATTTCCATGAATTTTACATCTTTACAATTTAGTCCCTAAATTACAATTTCATGAAAATTCACTTTACAAAAGTTGTTTACCTATCAACAACCTTTCATTTTCTACCATAAATTTCAAATTTTCAGCATAATCATCCATGGAAAAATTTATATACTTTAATATCTTTTCAAATTTCCCCCAAAATAGATAGATTAAGTTATTTCGATCTCAAAATATAAAAATTACTAAAAACGGGACAAGTTACTTACCCAATTAAACCAAGAAAGCTTGCTTTCTATTTCCTAGGATTTCCATATATTTAGGGATGAAGATGATATCAAATGATGATATTAAACCTTTATTTAATTTATCATCTTTTAATTTTTTCACTTTCCAATTTAGTCATTTTCTTTTTCTAATTTTCGATGGATGATTCACCAAAAATATCTACTAACTTTTCTTTAATGGTCTAATTACCATATAAGAACCTCAATTTTTGAATTCCATAGCTATTTGATACTTATAGCTACTAGAATTTAAATTTTACATTTTATGCAATTTGATCCTTTCCACAATTAAACATGTAATTGGTAAAATTTTCTTATCGAAAGTTTCATACATTTTTCCTATCATAATGCAAACTATGTAATAATATTAAAATAAATTTTCTTTATGACTCAGATTTGTGGTCCCGAAACCACTATTTTGATTTCATTGAAATTAGGTTGTTACACATGCAACTATATGAATGAATGCTAAGGATAGAATGCCTGTTATGGTATGGAATCTGAAAAGTTTAGGTTTGGTCGTATATGTGCATCTTAGATGTATGCTACGAGTATGATCTATTAAGAGTAAGAGTTAAATATGAATGTGAATTGTGTTAATGCATGAAGGGTCTATCAAGAGAGTCTGTGTCTGTTCACAATGGTGGAGTCTGAAGGGGTCCATCAGGACTAAAAACACGATTTCTGATATGAATATTAAAGGAAAAGCCCATGGCCATGACACTTTCTAAAAGGAACTAAAGGAATGTGATTATCCAATAGGGTTCCTTACGTGTCCCAAGACAATGATGGGAAAACCTCATATTACTTGAGTTTAGGCAAATCCATATGGTAAACACGTCAGGAAAGAAAGCCTTCGTGGCATAAAATGAAAGAAAGCCTTTGTGGGGAAATATGAAAGGAATGCCTTTGTGGCAAACTCTATAAGGAAAGCCTTCATGGTGCACTCTTAAGTATCGCCCTTGTGGCAAACAATGAATCAATAGCCTGTGTGAAAAATTTTGATGTGATATCCTTTGTGGAGAAAACTTAGAAGAATGACATATTTGACTAAATCTGAAAGTAGTGTACTTGTGCCGTATTCTAGTAAGGCTCGCAATGGCGTAACCTAAAGGAATGATTCTTGTGGTGGATTCTATATTAAATTGCTTTGACGCATTCAATATGGCTTGTAAGTGTGATTAGAAAGATCGGAAAGGCATAGTATCTTTATGGACTACGATAAAGTGTTTTTACAAGTCCATGATTCTATTTTAAATAATGAAGTGATGAGATATAGAAGAGGTGATGGGTAAACATAAAAGAAGTGTATCCTGAATAAGGATTTTTCTAACTGTATATCAGAAAACTGTACCTATTATCTATATATGTGATCAAACATGGATTATGAATGATGGCTTAAAGTTACGAGTACAAGAGTAACGATGTTTCGATAGTATGGACCTCTATAAAGGAAATGAGTAAAGACTTATGAAAGATCATATTGAAAGTGGTAAGTGATGTATCAAATATTTTTATGGGTAAGAATGAGTTCGTAGCAAGGTATGGTATCTGACATGTAAATGAGAATAGAAATTGAGGGAGTATTTGCTAGTGATTAAGTTGAAGGTTCAGAATGATAAGATTATCTAAATAAGTTACCAATTGAGATGCGCAGAAATGACACAAGTAATGATGTTTTCCTCTAAGTTCTTACGAACTTATCTGGGTATGTGTTTTGTTACAAGTGAATTGATAAGGGTTTGTTCAATGAAGGACGATGCCAGGACTACGCCTAAGGAGCGGTGTATTAGACTATTATAAATACATAGCAAGTTTGGTGGTGTGTTCAAAGACTAAAATACTTCTTAGAAATTCACTTGGGGGCGTTTGTAATAAATTAGGGTTTCAATTTGGATATTATCGTAGTTTAATTTCCTCATGTTGTATCTATATTTACTCATTGTATCTACTTATGTATTTTAGTTTGAAATTTGTAGTAGACTAATTTGTCATTATCTGTAAATCGTAGAAGTAAATTAAGCATGTGTCTGTAATTGTGTGGTGATACCTAAGGTCCAAATTTGGTTAACCAGATCGGGTTGAGGCGTTACATTTGAAATGTTTATTTTGTATATTTTAATTATCTTAAACTTCTAAAAGCCCGTTATGCTCCGAACATCTCCAAATGCCTTGTAAATGATTCAAAATGATTTCAACATGTTTCAAAAGCCTTCATACCAACTCAACTATATTTTATGGATTTTCTTTAATAGTTTTAAAGTATTATTTCCTTGATTTTTAAACTACAAATACTAAACATTTGTTTTGGTAAGACCTTCTATCCATGTTGGTTGCTAGAATGGGTAAGGGGCTCTCACGCCTAGGAAGGGATGGGTTCTAACCATGACATACGTATTTATGCCCATATTTACAAGAGCAAGCAACACATGTTGGCTTCATCGATTGGTTCACAGACCACCCTAAAAAGCACTTTACACAGATACACTAAAGTGGCAAAACCCTAGTTAAATCTATTAGTCGTCTCAAAATCCTCAAATAGAGGAAGAAACGCAATATAGACCTTATTGTCTGACTTGTCTAGAAACAAGATTCCTTTAACCATTTTGAGCATCCAAGCTCTGGTGTATCGATCTATCTCATCTAAAGATGCATGCACTAGAAAGGTTAATTTGACAAGGTTCTCTAACCATGTGCACTTCCATCTAAATCTTTTTCTAGTTTCTCCCTCGATGATAGGACACATAAAAATTGACTACACTTAAATGCTGGACCAATTGTACTATCTACGATTACAACCTCTCTATTGATTAGAAGGTTGGTTATTGAAGTAATAACTTTGAGTGTGATGGTTGTTTCCCTGCATGGAAAAATGAAATGTAAGTGTTTTTTGCCTCCATCTTTCCACCAAAGTGCAACCAAATTTGAAATGATGTTCAACTTTGCCATCATAGATGCCATATATAAATTGAAATCCTTTGACCATTCTTTGATACGAGGGTCAGGCTTTGGAAATGTAAATTTGACCAAATACGAAGAACTCAAGCTACTGGTTGTTAAAAAAAATACAAAACAATAATATTAAAATTTGAAAATCATAACATTTCCCCAAAAATTAAAAATTAGAAAGAATTGAGTTGGATATTTCACCATATTGACGGTGTAGTTGGCAATATGTTCCATCATTATATCCATGAAAAATAAGTAAAAAAGAAAAATTTTTCTTTTGAGGTGAGGGATGGGGAGTTGGAGAGCTTGAGAGAGTTGGAGAAGTTTGGAAGGTTTTGAGTAGGAAGAAATGAGGGGAAATGGGTTTTTATAGAGGAAGCAAACAACCATGGGAGTCTTTAGTTTTAAATTCGATTGGTTGTGTCAATGACCAAAAGAATACCCTGATCAAATCTCATAACCCTAAACTCGACACTTGTGAATTTTGAGGTACTCTGCAAATACTTCGCGTAACAGCCCGTTATTAGTCAAATCAAAATAGTGGTTTCGGGACCACAAATCTAAAGTCAAAATATTTATTTTATTATTAAATTAAGGTCTACAGCATGATAATTTGTTTGTGTGAAATTTTGGTTAAGAAATTTTATTGTTTAAGTGTCCAATTCGATAAAAAGAACTAAATCGCGTAAAGTGCAAAATTGGTGTTCTATTAGCTAAAGGTATTAAATAGCTATAGAACCTTAAACTGAAGGCCCTTATGTGGTAAATAGCCCAAAAACATGTTATTGGATGATAGTGGCTTGGTAATTTTGAAATTTGTAAGGTTTTTAAAGGTTAATTTTTGGTATTTAGTAAAAAAAAGGTTAATTATGTAATATCCCGAAATTAGGCCTAGTAGGATTAGGCCTTGGGCTTTAGGAAAATTTTGAGTATTATTTTATTATTTGTGTTAGCTCGGGTATGAATTATGTATGTTTAGTATAGTCTTGTGAGGGCTTGATTTTATTAATGAGGCTAGAATAATTTTTAGTTTGAAGAATTTAATGAAGTGGAGCAAGTGAGCTTGACACTTAAGTTAATTTAAGTGTTAATTAAAGCACATGAAGAGTTAGTGGCATAGTGGTTAAGATGCATGAAAGGTGGCATGAGGGAAATGGTTCGAGTAGCATGGGAAACATTTTAAGGATTTTATTTTGCTCATTCTAGCATTGATGGACGGTCAAACCTTATTCATGATAGGTTGGACTATTAATTTTGGTAAGTTGAATTTTGGTTTAAGGAAAGCATGAAATTGGGGATAAGAATCTTAAGGTTATGGAAGGTTGGGGAGACATAAGGCTTGGCTTAAGGAAGTTGTTTTGGAAGCTTTTTAATGGCTATTTGTCCATGTATGTGGATGGCATGTATGGCTAGGGGGTGGCCGAATGTTGATAGGAAGTTGGGGGGGTTTTAGTTGGTCAATTTTAGCATTTGGTGTTTTTGTGCTTTTTGTTCATCTTTTGGTATTTTTTTCTTTTCCTCTCCAAAGCTCTCCTCCTTAGCCAATTATGTGCTTGGCAATTAGGTTCAATTTTGTTTTAGTTTTGGCCTTTAATCTTTGCTTTGTGTCAAAATCGAAAACTCTTGGGAACTTTACCATCTTCTCTCTATTTTCTTCCTAAAGGCTTTTGGTCGAATCTTCTTTGGTATCTTCCTCTCATCTTTTATTTTTTGGTAGCCGAAAACAACCTCTCTTGTTCTCATCTCTCTTTTTCATTCTTTTTCATATTGTTCAAAATCCATATTTCTTCTTTTACTTTTCTTTGGCCGAATCTTCCTCCTCTCAATTCTCTTTTCTTTTCTTCCATTGTTTGCTCATACCGAATTCTCCTATTTTATTTTCACTTTATTTTCCTTTCTTTTCTTGTATCTAGCCGAATCTTTTTCTCTCTTTTTGTTTTGTCTTGACCGAATATCAACAAGGATAGGACTTCTTTTGGTTTTCTTCAATCGTTTTGGGTAAGCCTATAGGTAAGATTTGATATTTCATTCGATAACCCTTCGGGATTTGTTGGTCTGGCTGAATGGCCTTGTTTATAGTTTTGTGGTTTGGCCGAATGTTCTTAGTGCCATAAAAGGTGTTCTTTTGTGTGTAGCTAAAGGAAGGGAACTCAGAGTGTGATTCGGGATTTGGTAGGAAACCAAATCGGCTTTAAGGGAGAAGGAAGAACCACGTTTCGAGATCGTGTTAGATTCGAGTAGTTCGGGATTTCACTATTAGGCAGGTGTGTAGTTAGCCTACCGTTTTCCGGGTATTTGTGTTATATCTGTATGTATTAAATATGTGCTAACTTGTGCAAAGGAAATTGTGATACGGATACCCTCAAGGGGTATGTCTATAATCTGGTAAGTACCAAATTTGATAAAAAGTGATTTTCTAATATGAATATGTGATAATATGCTTGATGAACATGCTCATGCATCATTATTTTATGTCATTATGGAATGTTGCATGTGCATGGGTTGGGATATGATATGAAAGAAGGTACGGGTGTACTTCGAGTACGTGGTTGACGTTGACTGAGGTCACGTTGTGGATTTATTTGCGATTAAGCTTGATGAGTGGCTGTGTGCCTCATCATGGTTGATATCGGCTATGTGCCATATCGTGGTTGATGAGTGACTATGTGTCCCATCGTGGTTTTGGTGTTAGCTACGGCTACATCGTGGATTGGCGTTGACTGAGGTCGCGTTGTGGATTATTGTGCTTACTTGCACGTGGACGGCATTGATTGCCTTTTGGAGTAAAAAGGAGAGGGTGATTTGATAACCCCCTGGTGTGTGGTGGCTGGATACGGGGGTGTGTAGAGGATGGACCTAGGTTGGGTTGGGTGCACTTTGCATAATTCAATGTGACCTGTGAAATGAGGTATTAATGTGGAAATGGGCCAAGCCCAAAATGTGAACGTGGATTGGATTGAGTAATGGGCCAAGCCTAGAATATGATATGTGGAATAATGTGATATGAATGTGGGCCAAGCCCAGAATGTGGTAATATGTGAATATGCAATTTTATTATCTGATATATGTGGTTAACATGTGGGTGGAATTCAGTGGATTAATTACACACTGAGTCTGTGTGACTCACCCAATTTTTTTCTCAAACCTTTCAGGTGATGCTCAGACCGGGTTGGAGTGGATACGAGGTGGCCCATGCAAAAGAGGATTTTCTTTATACAATTTATGTTTCAGTATTTTAAGTATTTAATTATTGTAATAAGGGCCATTTTAAGTATTTAAGAATTTTTATTATGTTTTAAGTTAAATTGTCGATTATATTATTATTTGAAAATGTTTTATTTTAAACAACTTAATTTTATTTGGAACTTTAATTACATAATGTTTTAGTAAAGACAACAAATCTTTTATGTTTTAAACTCTAAGTCAAAAGTTTTTCAAACCTTTTTCCGCAGTGGCATTTCAAATTCGGTCACACAAATGGGCCGGGTTTGGGGTGTTACAAATTCGTATCAGAGCCTAGTTCAAAACTCGAC
The DNA here is from genome assembly GCA_005393395.2 of Gossypium australe. NCBI lineage: Eukaryota > Viridiplantae > Streptophyta > Magnoliopsida > Malvales > Malvaceae > Gossypium > Gossypium australe. Next base: position 50,283,578 of record CM016614.1, read on the forward strand.
TTTGAGGGTTTTGGGCCCAAAAACATTTTTTTTTTAAAATGGGCTTTTCAAAGATTTGGGCTTTCACAAATTTTTTCAAGTTTATTCTGGCATGGCAGCTGTATCTCCGACCCGAAGTCCACCAGGTAAGTACCTCTGACTATTGAAGTGAATTGAATATATGAATTTGATGGGCTTTTATGGGAACGTAGATTAGTAGATTAGGGCTATTGAACCCTAGGACAAGTCTACTCAAACACAAGTGCATAAGACTTAATGACTATCAAACAAACCTGTGAAGTAAGTCGCCGAGTTAAGGTGTGGCAACCATTGTGCGCATGTCTAGGAGTGGATTTGGTAAGAGCTTGGTATTTAAGCAGTCCTAGTGACTCACCTCCTCTTTACTCGAATCCTACCTGGTGCGTAGCTACGGTTCACCCTAACCAAGAGGACTTATTCACGGGCTAAACCAATCATTAAAACCCGAAAGGGACTAGCCATGCAGTTTTATAAAAACTCTAGTTTTTTTTAAATCACTAAACTACCCTTTTGATCTGTACAAACTATTTTGAAGACATTTCTCAAAATATTTTCGATTTACAAAATTACGAAAATACCCCTGGTTGTAAAATTACTAAAATGCCCTTGGTTTCTAAAAGTTTCAATACTACCCTTGATTTTAACAAAATTTTCTTACTTTGCAAAAGTATCCAAAAACCTTATTTTGCAAAATATCAAGATGTCTTGATTTGGAAAATTTACGAAATTACCCCTGGGTCGGGAATGGTCAGAAATGCCCATAATGATATGTTGAATGTTGTGAATGAATGTGTCTCTACTTATGAATGTGAATGTAACTCTCTGAATTAGAGTAGTGAACTTGAACTGAACCTTTGTGTGATCGAAAGAACTACTTCTAAATACTTTATTTCATAAAAATTGTTTGCGGTTAATAAGTGGAACAAAATTCTGATGCATAAAAATTCTTAATTAGATTAAAAACGCGACGTTAGAAATGAGTTCTAGGGGACGTGGTCGTTGTGGACGTAGTAGGGGTAGAATGGCAGTATCGGAACCGGTAGGGTCTGGCCATGGGTCAGAAAATGAAGTTTCGCCGCCAGCAGTGGGCGCGGAGGATCAAGATCAGACAGGAGGCAATGACGTAGTATCGCGGGCTATATTGCGAGTGCTCGAGCGAGTGGCAGGAGCTAGTGTAGGAAGCAGAGCTCGGAAGTCAGTGTCGGAACGACTCAAGTTGAACGGGGCTGAAGTTTTTAGAGGAATATCTGGAGTAGCTCCGAATGTGGCGGAGTATTGGATTGAAGCAGTCGAAAGAATAATGGATGATTTGGACTGTACCGATGAGGAAAAGCTGAAAGGTGCTGTTTTGTTGCTCCGGGACGAAGCTTATCGATGCTGGCTCACTGTCAGACAAGGTGTTCCGGCAGATTGATTGGATTGGGATTATTTTAAGGTTAAATTTGAAGGAAAGTACGTTGGAGCCAGTTACTTGGATTCGCAAAGAAAGGCGTTTCTCAACTTGGTGCAAGGAAGTAACTCAGTAGGGGAGTACAAAGCGGAATTTGTGCGATTAAGTCAGTACGCCAAAGGGATCGTGACCACTGATTATGAAAGGTGTGTACGGTTCGAAGATGGGTTACAAGATGAGTTGCGAATGTTGATTACTCCGCAAAGAGAAAGGGACTTTGATGTTCTAGTGGAGAAAGCTCGGATCGTTGAAGAAGTTAAGAGGACTGTAAGGGAGAACCGAGAAAAGGATAGGAATTGGAACAAGAGGAGTTTTCGCCCAGCTAAATTTCAGAAAAGATCGAGGCTCAAGAATTCTGTACGTGCACCTGTACCAGTTGCTGAGAATCGGAATCGTTTATGTGTTCAGTGTGGGAGAACTCACTCAGGAGAGTGTTGGGGTAATAGTAAGGAATGTTTCCGTTGTGGATCTAAGGCTCATTTGGTTAAGAATTGTCCTCAGACAATGAAGGTTCGTGGTCCAAACCATGTAGGAAATGGTTCTGGTCGAGTTCGTGGAACACCCGGTAGAGGTGTTGAAGGTTCGGATGTGGGACAACCAAGGATTTGATAGCGGGTAAGTTCTTTGTTTTGCTTTAGAGATAGCTCATTCTTGTGTTGCTTGTGAAGTGCTTGAAACCTTGAGTGTGAACTTGGAGACTGTACTTAGAAAGTATATTGGTTTTATTAAGATCAGAGTGCGCAGCATAAGCGTAGTGTGATGAGTAGGATTGCACGACTGCTAGTTAGTAAGTAATTTCGAGGACGAAATTTCTTAAGGAGGGTAGAATTGTAATATCCCGAAATTGGGCCTAGTAGGATTGGACCTTGGGCTTTAGGAAAATTTTGAGTATTATTTTATTATTTGTGTTAGCTCGGGTATGAATTATGTATGCTTAGTATAGGCTTGTGAGGGCTTGATTTTATTAATGAGGCTAGAATAATTTTTAGTTTGAAGAATTTAATGAAGTGGAGTAAGTGAGCTTGACACTTAAGTTAATTTAAGTGTTAATTAAAGCACATGAAGAGTTAGTGGCATAGTGGTTAAGATGCATGAAAGGTGGCATGAGGGAAATGGTTCGAGTAGCATGGGAAACATTTTAAGGATTTTATTTTGCTCATTCTAGCATTGATGGATGGTCAAACCTTATTCATGATAGGTTGGACTATTAATTTTGGTAAGTTGAATTTTGGTTTAAGGAAAGCATGAAATTGGGGATAAGAATCTTAAGGTTATGGAAGGTTGGGGAGACATAAGGCTTGGCTTAAAGAAGTTTTTTTGGAAGCTTTTTAATGGCTATTTGTCCATGTATGTGGACGGCATGTATGGCTAGGGGGGTGGCCGAATGTTGATAGGAAGTTGGGGGGTTTTAGTTGGTCAATTTTAGCATTTGGTGTTTTTGTGCTTTTTGTTCATCTTTTGGTATTTTTTTCTTTTCCTCTCCAAAGCTCTCCTCCTTAGTCGATTATGTGCTTGGCAATTAGGTTCAATTTTGTTTTAGTTTTGGCCTTTAATCTTTGCTTTGTGTCAAAACCGAAAACTCTTGGGAACTTTACCATCTTCTCTCTATTTTCTTCCTAAAGGCTTTTGGCCGAATCTTCTTTGGTATCTTCCTCTCATCTTTTATTTCTTGGTAGCCGAAAACAACCTCTCTTGTTCTCATCTCTCTTTTTCATTCTTTTTCATATTGTTCAAAATCCATATTTCTTCTTTTACTTTTCTTTGGCCGAATCTTCCTCCTCTCAATTCTCTTTTCTTTTCTTCCATTGTTTGCTCATACCGAATTCTCCTATTTTATTTTCACTTTATTTTCCTTTCTTTTCTTGTATCTAGCCGAATCTTTTTCTCTCTTTTTGTTTTGTCTTGGCCGAATATCAACAAAGATAGGACTTCTTTTGGTTTTCTTCAATCGTTTTGGGTAAGCCTATAGGTAAGATTTGATATTTCATTCGATAACCCTTCGGGATTTGTTGGTGTGGCTGAATGGCCTTGTTTATAGTTTTGTGGTTTGGCCGAATGTTCTTAGTGCCATAAAAGGTGTTCTTTTGTGTGTAGCTAAAGGAAGGGAACTCAGAGTGTGATTCGGGATTTGGTAGGAGACCAAATCGGCTTTTAAGGGAGAAGGAAGAACCACGTTTCGAGATCGTGTTAGATTCGAGTAGTTCGGGATTTCACTATTAGGCAGGTGTGTAGTTAGCCTACCGTTTTCCGGGTATTTGTGTTATATCTGTATGTATTAAATATGTGCTAACTTGTGCAAAGGAAATTGTGATACGGATACCCTCAAGGGGTATGCCGATAATCTGGTAAGTACCAAATTTGATAAAAAGTGATTTTCTAATATGAATATGTGATAATATGCTTGATGAACATGCTCATGCATCATTATTTTATGTCATTATGGAATGTTGCATGTGCATGGGTTGGGATATGATATGAAAGAAGGTACGGGTGTACTTCGAGTACGTGGTTTGATGTTAGCCTTGAGCTACATCGTGGATTGACGTTGACTGAGGTCACGTTGTGGATTTATTTGCGATTAAGCTTGATGAGTGGCTGTGTGCCTCATCGTGGTTGATATCGGCTATGTGCCATATCGTGGTTGATGAGTGACTATGTGTCCCATCGTGGTTTTGGTGTTAGCTACGGCTACATCGTGGATTGGCGCTGACTGAGGTCGCGTTGTGGATTATTGTGCTTAATTGCACGTGGACGGCATTGATTGCCTTTTGGAGTAAAAAGGAGAGGGTGATTTGATAATCCCCTGGTGTGTGGTGGCTGGATACGAAGGTGTGTAGAGGATGGACCTAGGTTGGGTTGGGTACACTTTGCATAATTCAATGTGACCTGTGAAATGAGGTATTAATGTGGAAATAGGCCAAGCCCAAAATGTGAACGTGGATTGGATTGAGTAATGGGCCAAGCCTAGTATATGATATGTGGAATAATGTGATGTGAATGTGGGCCAAGCCCAAAATATGGTAATATGTGAATATGCAATTTTGTTATATGATATATGTGGTTAACATGTGGGTGGAATTCAGTGGATTAATTACACACTGAGTCTGTGTGACTCACTGTAATATCCCGGGTTAGGGGGCTATTTTGGAGTTGCATGATATTGCATGTTTGTAGTGTGCTGTGTTGCTATTTTTGTGTTCTTGGGGCTTAATTATAGCTTAGGTGTATGCCTGAGTAAATTAGGAAATTTTAGTTTTTGGGTGTTAAGTGAAGGGAGCTAGGGAAGCTGGGGTTTAAGAATTTTCTTTGTGGTTTTATTGCACAAATAAGTAGCTGGCAAAGTGGCAAGGCATGGGACACTTGGGAGCTAGGTGTGGCGTCATCTTCAAGGAGTGGAGGTCCAGTGTTCGAGCAGCAGGAGTCCCCTTTTTGTCACCTATTTTGGACGGCATAGGAGGGAAGAGAAGTATGAAATTTGAACTCTAACTTAGACTTGGTCAAAAGGGTGACATGGATGGTGGAGAGCAAATTAAGGAGGAGGACTTGTTCAACTCATTTTGAATGAGTGGTGGAGAGTCTTTGGAGGGTTGTGGCCGAATTTTAGGGAGAGGGGAGTGGGGGTAGGGACGGCATAGTGGGGGTTAGGGGGATGCCGAATGTACTCTTGCATTTTGGGTACATTTCGGTCAATTTTGGTAGCAAAGAAAGCTCTCATTTGGCCGAATTTTTCAAGAGTGTTCTGGTGTTTTTCTTCCTTTTGAAATCGAAAGTCAAGTACTCATCTTGCTAAAATTTTCTTGCCTTTTGAAGTGGGTGGCCGAATGTCTTTGTAAGGCACATTTTTTTTTTGGGGTTGCATCTCTTCTTTTATTCTTTAGCCGAACCATTTCCCCTAACATTCTTTTTCTTTTTCTTTTGAGCTAAAGCCGAACCTAGCATCCCACCTTCCTCTCTTTTCTTCTCTTAACCCCTTGTAGCCGAAACACTCATCTTCTCAAGCACCCTCATCTTTTCTTTTCTTGTTCAAAAACCGAAAGTTTCTATCCTCTATCCATCTTGTGTTCTTCTTCCAAAAGAAAACCTTAGCCGATTGCTCAAGTTGTTTTCTTATTTCATTGGTGCCGAACCTAGTCTCTCATCAACATTCTTTCTCTTTACATCCCTCTCTTGGAACTGAGTTTGGTGTGTGTTAAAACACTGTGGCCGGATCCTTCTCCCTGTTGAAGTTGTTAGCCGAATCTATCCCTCCCCCTAGTAGTCTTCCTTGGCCGAGTATCAGTGGTGTTTGGAAGCTTTGCCTTAATCGTTGGTATTGGTAAGCTCTAGGCCGAATGGCCATATCTCCCTCTTTTGGGTTCTTTATTTGGTTGTGTCTTGTTAAGGGCCGATTATGGTTATGTTGGAAGGGTATTGATCTCTCTGTTTTAGGGACTTTGGAAGTGTGAAGCAAGCAAAGGAATCATCATTCTTGTGTGATCGATTGGTGAAGGCCGATTGTCGTAAAGAACCACTATTGGTTCGGGTGTTAGTTAGGAAACCAAACCAATAGCAAGGTAAGGGTCCAACGCTAACCCTTGTGGTTCTTTTGGTTAATGGCCGAATGGTCTTAGTGACTAATTCTATGTTGGCCGAATATTGTGGTTGCTCAATGGTTTTTCTGTTTGGCCGATTGTAGGAGTTAGCAAACGAGGGATTTAGACCGTTTCGTGGGATTTTAGGCTTGCGTATATCAGGTGTGTATACTAACACACTTATATTTAGTAATATTGTTGTTAAACCTGTATGCCCATTAAAATTATGGCAGTTGATGGATTGGTATAATATCCATTTGGGTATGAGCTTGGATTCGGGTAAGTTACTATCAATATTATTATGAGTTATTGATGACTTATATGATATAATGGATATGGATATATGTGGTATGGGATATGTGGTTAGACATATTGGCATGATGTGCATGATAGTATGATATGCATGATTACATGAGTTTGGCATGTTGATGGGTGATACGTGAGGAGGGAGCAGTGATATCTTGTGCTGACGAGCACCAGTGCTTTGGTAGCACACTTTGTGACTTTGGGTCACCAGAGGTTTGGCACCTCCAGAGGTTTGGTACCTCAGCGTCTCGTCCCAGTGGCTCAGTACCACAGTGGGTTGGCCCCACAGATGATTATACGGGATTGACGCCAGTGTTTTGGTAACACACGATGGGTTGGCCCCATCACCAGATTTGTGACTACGGTCACCAGTGCTTTGGTAGCACATTGTGTCTTTGGGACACCAGAGGTTTGGCACCTCATTGCGACTTGTCCCTGTGGTTTGACCACCGTGGGTTGGCCCCACTTGAGATATGGGATCGTCTGCTAGTGTTTTGGTAACACACGATGGGTTGGCCCCATCATCATCGGATTTGTGACTTCGGTCACCAGTGCTTTGGTAGCACAACTGTGTCTTTGGGACACCAGTGCTTGGGTAGCACATTGACGGATATTGTGTCTTTGGGACACCAGTGCTTTGGTAGCACATTGTGACTATATGTCACCAGTGGTTTGGCACCACCAGTGGTTTGGTACCACACGGGGTAGAAAAGGAGACATGGATGGTTAGGATTGGGTTGCATTGATTATATTGCTATGTATGCTGTGTGTTGGCATGTTGTTCTTCGGGAGTGGGATTTACACACTGAGTCACTCGACTCACCCTCTCCTTGACATTTCAGGTGACTCGTAGACGCGGACTTGGAGCCGGGATGGACTCGGGGTGCTTATGCCATGCTGAATAAAGTCTTTACTCAGACTCTATATTTTGGGTACTTTAGTTATTCACTTTTATTTGGGTTCTATTTGGATTTGTAAAAGGCCTTTAAATTCATGTTTTAAGTTGGTTGATGTTTTAATTAGATTTTAATATGCCTTAACAAAAATAAGCCGGTATGAATTTTACTAAAACCTGGAAAGATAATGTTTTCAAAATTATCACGCGACGTGTTTTTAAACCATACCATCGGGTATCACACAAAGTCTTTTGATAAACAAATACAAATGGTTTTCAAATCAAACTTGTAGTTCTTCTAAGTTTAAAAGTGCTTTATGTATCACTAAGAAACTGATGAGGTTTTAAAGAATTCAAACTCGTTTTAACTACAAATTCCGGTTAAGTTTTCAAAATCCCTGGATTTCAAATACATCAACTGTTTTTCAAACAAGACGGCTCAAATCAGTTTCAAACACACCGTGTTTTCACTCAGCTTTTAAACGAGAAAATCTAGTTTTCCCAAAACGTTTTCCCCGTAGCATACCAGATTCGGACGTGGTGTCTTGTCCGGGTTTGGGGTGTTACATTTGTGGTATCAGAGCCAAGTTCAAAGGCTCGGCTGTGGGCCTGAGGCCCAAAATGGTTTTCAAAAGTCTGTTTAAGTGTTTGTTTTGAAAGTATGGTTTTGAAAGGCATGGCACCGAGTCTCCGGCACCAGTTCGCCCAGGTAAGTACCCCGTACTATTACTTGTGATTTGATTGGAAATGATATGATTTGATGATTAACGGTAGTATGCTACTTTAGAGATTGAAACTGATAGGATTCTGTGAACTTGCGAGAACAAATCCTCTTTAAATATTCATAAGACTTGCTTTTTAAACAAGTGAAATAAACACTGATGCATAAAATTCTCTAATCAGATACGTAGAAAGATTAGACATGAGCACTCGAGGTGGACGTGGTCGTAATACTCGCGGTAGAGGTAGGGGTAGAATGACGGTTTCTGAGCCCGTAGGATCTGGGCAGGGTTCAGAAAATGAGGTACCGGTTCCGCCACCAGCTGGAGGTGGTGAGTTCCAAGATCAGACTGGAGACGACGCAGTGTCACAGGCGATGCTGCGAGTGTTGGAAAGGGTAGCTGGGGCAGGTGGTGGTGCAGGAGTGAGGAAATCAGTTCCTGAGCGACTCCGGACTAACGGGGCCGAATTCTTCCGAGGTGTTTCTGGTGTTGCTCCTAGCACTGCTGAGTACTGGCTGGAGGCAACTGAGCGGATCATGGATGATCTGGACCTGACAGCTGAAGAGAAGCTGAAGGGTATCGTGTCGCTTCTCCGGGATGAGTCATATCAGTGGTGGCTCACGGTTCGAGACAGCGTGGCAGCGGAGGATTTGACATGGGATTATTTTCGGGCTGCATATCAAAAGAAATACATCGGGGCTAGTTATATCGACTCCCAGAGGAAGGCGTTTCTGAGGCTTGTTCAGGGGAGTAAATCTGTTGCTGAGTACGAGGCTGAGTTCCTGAAGCTGAGTAGGTATGCCAGGGGCATTGTAGCCACTGAGCATGAGAGGTGTGTTCGTTTCGAGGATGGTCTGCGAGACGAGTTGAGGCTGCTGATTGCTCCTCAGCAGGAGCGCGAGTTTGCTGTCTTAGTTGAGAAGGCTAAGGTAGCCGAGGGTGTTAAGGAGTCAGTGAGACAGAGCATGGACAGGAGTAGGCTTAAGAGGAGCTTTGGGTCTTCTGGTTTGTCGGGTAACCCGCAGAAGAGGGCTAGACCGAGTGGGCAGAATCAGTCTGCTAGATTTGTTGCTGCTAGGCAGGGACCACCGCAGTGTAATCAGTGTGGGAAAACTCATTGGGGTGGTTGCTGGACTGGAGGTAAGGGATGCTTCGAGTGTGGTTCTCTGGAGCATCGCATTAGAGATTGTCCGCGTAGGATGGCCAGGATTCAGTCGGAGAGTCAGGGCCGTAATCAGTTCAGAGGTAATGGACCGCCGCCGCAGAGGGGCCGTGGTAATGGCAGAGGTGGTTATGGATCTAGTCGGGGCCGTGGAGCACCGGGCAGAGGTGCGGGTAGTTCTGAGGCTAGGCAGCCGGGATTGGTGTATGCTGCGAGGCGCCGTGAGGAGGGCGACGCACCGGACGTCATAACCGGTACGTTTTTGATTTTTGGTACTCCTTATACTGCCTTAATTGATGTGGGTTCTACGCACTCTTATGTTGCCAGTAGTATAGTAGAGACAATGGACTTAGACTCTGAGATATCCTCTAGGCAGATGACTGTGATTAGCCCTCTAGGTCACTCTGTAGTAGTAGATAAACTGTTTAGAGAGGTACCCCTAGAACTCCAAGGGGTAGTGTTTGCTGCTGATCTGATGGAACTGCCGTTTGGGGAGTTCGATTTGATTCTCGGGATGGATTGGCTGGTTAAGTACCAGGCGAGGTTGGATTGCGCAGCTAAGCGCATGGTTCTTAAGACGGGTGATGGCGATGAGGTGGCTATGATAGGTAATAGGAGAGATTACTTATCAAATGTGGTATCTGCTCTGAAAGCGGAGAAGATGGTCAGGAAAGGCTGTGATGCGTATGTGGTTCATGTGTATGCCTTGGAGGCTAAAGGGTCTGCTGTTGAGGAGGTTCGTACTGTTAAGGAATTTGCTGATGTGTTTCCTGAGGAACTTCCGGGTTTGCCGCCAGATCGAGAGGTAGAGTTTGGGATTGATCTGTTACCCGGGACTGCGCCAGTGTCTATTGCTCCGTATAGGATGGCACCAAAGGAATTGGTAGAGCTTAAGGCTCAGATCCAGGAGTTATTGGATCGAGGTTTTATCAGGCCAAGTGTTTCGCCGTGGGGTGCGCCGGTTCTCTTTGTTAAGAAGAAAGATGGCACGATGCGGATGTGCATAGACTACCGCCAGTTGAACAAGCTGACGATTAAAAACAAATATCCGTTGCCACGGATAGATGATTTGTTTGATCAGCTGAAGGGTGCAGCGGTATTCTCTAAGATTGATCTGAGGTCTGGGTATCATCAATTGAAGGTTAAGGAGGCTGATATCCATAAAACAGCGTTTCGGACTCGGTATGGGCATTACGAATTCCTGGTAATGCCATTCGGGTTGACTAACGCACCGGCAGCGTTTATGGATATGATGAATAGGGTGTTTCAGCAGTATCTGGATCAGTTCGTCGTGGTTTTCATAGACGACATCTTAGTGTACTCAAGGACAGAGGAAGAGCATGATAAGCATTTGAGAGTGGTGCTGCAGATTTTGAGGGAAAAGCAACTTTATGCTAAGTTCAGCAAGTGTGAGTTCTGGCTTAGGGAAGTGACATTCTTGGGTCATGTAGTGTCAGCTGAGGGTATTCGAGTAGATCCTCGTAAGATTGAGGCAGTTTTGGATTGGAAGCCGCCGAGGTCAGTGGCTGAGATTCGGAGTTTTCTGGGTTTGGCCGGATATTACCGAAGGTTTGTTGAGGGTTTCTCGTTGATAGCAGCGCCGATGACCAAGTTGTTAAGGAAAGAGGTTCCGTTTGTTTGGACTGAGAAACAACAGGAAAGCTTCGACAAGTTAAAGAAGATCTTGACTGAGGCTCCGGTTCTGATTCAACCTGAGGCTGGTAAGGAATACACCGTGTTCTGCGATGCATCACATACGGGTCTGGGTTGTGTGCTGATGCAAGAAGGTAAGGTTGTGGCTTACGCTTCTCGACAGCTGAGGCCACATGAGGTCAACTATCCGACGCACGATTTGGAGCTTGCGGCTGTAGTTTTCGCCTTAAAGATTTGGAGGCACTACTTGTACGGAGAGAGATCGATAGTCTACACGGATCATAAGAGCTTGAAGTATTTACTGACTCAGAAGGATTTGAACTTGAGGCAGCGTAGATGGGTTGAGTTGCTGAAGGATTACGACTGTTCTATTGAGTATCACCCGGGCAAGGCTAACGTGGTAGCAGACGCGTTAAGCCGTAAGGTTGTTTCGGACTTAAGAGCATTGTTTGCCCATTTAAGTTTGTACGACGACGGGAGTATTTTGGCAGAGCTGCAGGTTAAGCCTACTTGGGTTGAGCAGATCAGAGAGAAACAGTTAGAGGATGAGGTTCTGAGTGCGCGAAGGTTGCAAGTGCAGAATGGTGGTTTGGAGGGTTATAGTCTGTCTAGTGACGAGGTTCTGTGTTTTCAAGGTAAGGCTTGTATGCCTAAAGATGTTGAGCTAAGGCAGAGGATTCTTCAGGACGCACATAGCAGTCCTCATGCTATGCATCCTGGAGGTAGCAAGATGTATAAGGATCTTAGAGAGCAGTTTTGGTGGCCTGGTTTGAAGAAAGAGGTAACAGAGTTTGTCGGGAAGTGTCTGACTTGTCAACAGGTTAAGGCTGAACATCAGTTGCCGTCGGGTTTGCTTCAGCCTGTGAAGATTCCGCAGTGGAAGTGGGAAAGGATAACCATGGATTTTGTCAGTGGGTTACCGCTTACGCCAAGCAAGAAGGATTCAGTTTGGGTAGTGGTGGATCGTCTGACTAAATCAGCTTACTTTATTCCGGTGAGGGTTGATTACTCACTTCAGAAGCTAGCGAAGCTGTATGTGTCAGAGATCGTGAGGTTGCACGGTGTGCCAGTTTCGATAATCTCGGATAGGGATCCCAGGTTCACGTCTAGGTTCTGGAAGGCATTGCATCAAGCATTGGGTACTCGTTTGGATTTCAGCACGGCTTTTCACCCGCAGTCTGACGGTCAATCAGAAAGGGTTATTCAGATCTTAGAAGACATGCTGAGAGGTTGTGTCTTGGATTTCCGAGGTAGCTGGGAGGAGTTTCTACCGTTAGCTGAGTTTGCCTACAACAACAGTTACCAAGCGAGCATCAAGATGGCTCCGTACGAGGCGTTGTATGGTAGGAAGTGTCGCTCACCTACGTGCTGGACAGAGTTAGGTGAACGTCAGTTATTGGGACCCGAGTTGGTAGCTGAGACTGAAGACAAGGTTAAGTTGATTCAAGCTAGATTGAAGGAAGCTTCAGACCGGCAGAAGTCTTATGCCGATCTTAAGCGAAGGGATATAGAGTTTGCTGTTGGGGATCGAGTTTTTCTGAAGGTCTCGCCTTGGAAGAAGGTTCTGAGGTTCGGGAAGAAAGGCAAGCTAAGTCCGAGGTTCATTGGGCCATATAAGGTGTTGAGGCGAGTTGGACCAGTGGCGTATCAGCTTGAGTTGCCAGCAGAGCTTAGTCAGATTCACGACGTTTTTCACGTTTCGATGCTTCGGAGGTATCGTTCAGATCCGTCGCATGTGGTAGCAGTGGAAGAAATCGAGGTGAATCCAGACTTGTCTATGGAAGAGGAACCTGTGCAGATTCTTGATCGGGATGTGAAGGTTCTGCGTAGGAAGTCTGTGCCTTTGGTTAAGGTACTTTGGCGGAATCATGGTGTAGAAGAAGCGACGTGGGAACCCGAGGATGCGATGAGACAGCAATACCCGCAACTCTTTTGACCAGGTAATTTCGAGGCCGAAATTATTTTTAAGGGGGGTAGAACTGTAATATCCCGGGTTAGGGGGCTATTTTGGAGTTGCATGATATTGCATGTTTGTAGTGTGCTGTGTTGCTATTTTTGTGTTCTTGGGGCTTAATTATAGCTTAGGTGTATGCCTGAGTAAATTAGGAAATTTTAGTTTTTGGGTGTTAAGTGAAGGGAGCTAGGGAAGCTGGGGTTTAAGAATTTTCTTTGTGGTTTTATTGCACAAATAAGTAGCTGGCAAAGTGGCAAGGCATGGGACACTTGGGAGCTAGGTGTGGCGTCATCTTCAAGGAGTGGAGGTCCAGTGTTCGAGCAGCAGGAGTCCCCTTTTTGTCACCTATTTTGGACGGCATAGGAGGGAAGAGAAGTATGAAATTTGAACTCTAACTTAGACTTGGTCAAAAGGGTGACATGGATGGTGGAGAGCAAATTAAGGAGGAGGACTTGTTCAACTCATTTTGAATGAGTGGTGGAGAGTCTTTGGAGGGTTGTGGCCGAATTTTAGGGAGAGGGGAGTGGGGGTAGGGACGGCATAGTGGGGGTTAGGGGGATGCCGAATGTACTCTTGCATTTTGGGTACATTTCGGTCAATTTTGGTAGCAAAGAAAGCTCTCATTTGGCCGAATTTTTCAAGAGTGTTCTGGTGTTTTTCTTCCTTTTGAAATCGAAAGTCAAGTACTCATCTTGCTAAAATTTTCTTGCCTTTTGAAGTGGGTGGCCGAATGTCTTTGTAAGGCACATTTTTTTTTTGGGGTTGCATCTCTTCTTTTATTCTTTAGCCGAACCATTTCCCCTAACATTCTTTTTCTTTTTCTTTTGAGCTAAAGCCGAACCTAGCATCCCACCTTCCTCTCTTTTCTTCTCTTAACCCCTTGTAGCCGAAACACTCATCTTCTCAAGCACCCTCATCTTTTCTTTTCTTGTTCAAAAACCGAAAGTTTCTATCCTCTATCCATCTTGTGTTCTTCTTCCAAAAGAAAACCTTAGCCGATTGCTCAAGTTGTTTTCTTATTTCATTGGTGCCGAACCTAGTCTCTCATCAACATTCTTTCTCTTTACATCCCTCTCTTGGAACTGAGTTTGGTGTGTGTTAAAACACTGTGGCCGGATCCTTCTCCCTGTTGAAGTTGTTAGCCGAATCTATCCCTCCCCCTAGTAGTCTTCCTTGGCCGAGTATCAGTGGTGTTTGGAAGCTTTGCCTTAATCGTTGGTATTGGTAAGCTCTAGGCCGAATGGCCATATCTCCCTCTTTTGGGTTCTTTATTTGGTTGTGTCTTGTTAAGGGCCGATTATGGTTATGTTGGAAGGGTATTGATCTCTCTGTTTTAGGGACTTTGGAAGTGTGAAGCAAGCAAAGGAATCATCATTCTTGTGTGATCGATTGGTGAAGGCCGATTGTCGTAAAGAACCACTATTGGTTCGGGTGTTAGTTAGGAAACCAAACCAATAGCAAGGTAAGGGTCCAACGCTAACCCTTGTGGTTCTTTTGGTTAATGGCCGAATGGTCTTAGTGACTAATTCTATGTTGGCCGAATATTGTGGTTGCTCAATGGTTTTTCTGTTTGGCCGATTGTAGGAGTTAGCAAACGAGGGATTTAGACCGTTTCGTGGGATTTTAGGCTTGCGTATATCAGGTGTGTATACTAACACACTTATATTTAGTAATATTGTTGTTAAACCTGTATGCCCATTAAAATTATGGCAGTTGATGGATTGGTATAATATCCATTTGGGTATGAGCTTGGATTCGGGTAAGTTACTATCAATATTATTATGAGTTATTGATGACTTATATGATATAATGGATATGGATATATGTGGTATGGGATATGTGGTTAGACATATTGGCATGATGTGCATGATAGTATGATATGCATGATTACATGAGTTTGGCATGTTGATGGGTGATACGTGAGGAGGGAGCAGTGATATCTTGTGCTGACGAGCACCAGTGCTTTGGTAGCACACTTTGTGACTTTGGGTCACCAGAGGTTTGGCACCTCCAGAGGTTTGGTACCTCAGCGTCTCGTCCCAGTGGCTCAGTACCACAGTGGGTTGGCCCCACAGATGATTATACGGGATTGACGCCAGTGTTTTGGTAACACACGATGGGTTGGCCCCATCACCAGATTTGTGACTACGGTCACCAGTGCTTTGGTAGCACATTGTGTCTTTGGGACACCAGAGGTTTGGCACCTCATTGCGACTTGTCCCTGTGGTTTGACCACCGTGGGTTGGCCCCACTTGAGATATGGGATCGTCTGCTAGTGTTTTGGTAACACACGATGGGTTGGCCCCATCATCATCGGATTTGTGACTTCGGTCACCAGTGCTTTGGTAGCACAACTGTGTCTTTGGGACACCAGTGCTTGGGTAGCACATTGACGGATATTGTGTCTTTGGGACACCAGTGCTTTGGTAGCACATTGTGACTATATGTCACCAGTGGTTTGGCACCACCAGTGGTTTGGTACCACACGGGGTAGAAAAGGAGACATGGATGGTTAGGATTGGGTTGCATTGATTATATTGCTATGTATGCTGTGTGTTGGCATGTTGTTCTTCGGGAGTGGGATTTACACACTGAGTCACTCGACTCACCCTCTCCTTGACATTTCAGGTGACTCGTAGACGCGGACTTGGAGCCGGGATGGACTCGGGGTGCTTATGACATGCTGAATAAAGTCTTTACTCAGACTCTATATTTTGGGTACTTTAGTTATTCACTTTTATTTGGGTTCTATTTGGATTTGTAAAAGGCCTTTAAATTCATGTTTTAAGTTGGTTGATGTTTTAATTAGATTTTAATATGCCTTAACAAAAATAAGCCGGTATGAATTTTACTAAAACCTGGAAAGATAATGTTTTCAAAATTATCACGCGACGTGTTTTTAAACCATACCATCGGGTATCACACAAAGTCTTTTGATAAACAAATACAAATGGTTTTCAAATCAAACTTGTAGTTCTTCTAAGTTTAAAAGTGCTTTATGTATCACTAAGAAACTGATGAGGTTTTAAAGAATTCAAACTCGTTTTAACTACAAATTCCGGTTAAGTTTTCAAAATCCCTGGATTTCAAATACATCAACTGTTTTTCAAACAAGACGGCTCAAATCAGTTTCAAACACACCGTGTTTTCACTCAGCTTTTAAACGAGAAAATCTAGTTTTCCCAAAACGTTTTCCCCGTAGCATACCAGATTCGGACGTGGTGTCTTGTCCGGGTTTGGGGTGTTACACTCACCCAATTTTTTTCTCAAACCTTTCAGGTGATGCTCGGACCGGGTTGGAGTGGATATGAGGTGGCCCATGCAAAAGAGGATTTTCTTTATACAATTTATGTTTCAGTATTTTAAGTATTTAATTTTTGTAATAAGGGCCATTTTAAGTATTTAAGAATTTTTATTATGTTTTAAGTTAAATTGTCGATTATATTATTATTTGAAAATGTTTTATTTTAAACAACTTAATTTTATTTGGAACTTTAATTGCATAATGTTTTAGTAAAGACAACAAATCTTTTATGTTTTAAACTCTAAGTCAAAAGTTTTTCAAACGTTTTTCCGCAGTGGCATTTCAAATTCGGTCACACAAATGGGCCAGGTTTGGGGTGTTACAAATTAAATAAAACAAACCTAAATTTTTATGTTCATCTTCTTCCTAAAATACTAAGAACCAAATTTTACAAGGAGAAAGAGGGCTAGGGTTCAGCCAAGCTTCTTATGCTTATTTAGGTATGGTTTTTGTCCCTTTTTAATGATTTTTACGTTTTTGAGATCGTTGTAGCTTAATCTAGCTAGCCCAGGGACTATTTTGTAAAACTGTTAAAGATTTAGGATGTTTCCATTGATGAATAAGCAAGTATTTTAATGATTTATGATAGATTATGAATGTTTGATGATCTTTATACAAGTTTTGTTAAGTGATTTTTAGTGAAAATGCAAAATAGGGATTAAATTGTGAAATATGGAAACTTTGTGGGTAAATTGTGAAATAAATGAAAAATATGGGCTGATATGTGTACTAGGAAAATTTGACTAGCATGGGTTGGTATCATATTGCATTAATTTGTGTTTTTATGAAATAAGGATTAAACTGTAAAAGTTGTGAAATACTTGGGGCAAAAGTGTAAATGTGCTTTAATGAGTGTTTTGGATTAAATTGAATAGAAAGATTAGTAAATAAGCTAAATTTGATTACATATAGATCAAGAAAAGTGAAATTCAGATCTAGATCGAGGGGAAAACAAAATACTCGACTAATCGACCTATTTCTTCGTTTTTGTGAACCGAGGTAATTTTGTATGATTAATAAGCTTAATGTTATATGTGTTTATATGCTTAAAAATTATAATTGTAATATTACGAAACTGCGGAATCTATCGACAAAGCATTGACACAGTGAGAATCTCGGTTGAACTTTAGGAATAGATAGGATACTAGTGACATGTCATTAGGGGTTACTATGATTATGTGATCCGGGTGCTGGTCCTATACGTCTTTCTGGTGGCTGAGTATACTGGAATGTGTTGCGGTTACTTGACAGCTTCTATGAGTAACACCACTTGACTGACACTTTGTGTGAGCAGGCTCGTTGATAACTCGAGAGTGAACATATATATGATATGAGATTGAGATAGCATTGGCTATGTATGTGGCACTTTGGTGCGAGATTCTTGAGTATTCGATATTATTCTGAATGGTTTAACAGGAAAAGATGATGGTACGATGATGTAAGCAATGATACGAATCATTTCAAGTACTCGTGAAAAGTTTGGCACGTAAGTGATAGTTGATAAGTTCATATGAAAAGTAGGTGAAAGTTGATGAAATTATACTTGATACATAGTAGTATGGCAATGTGCAAATTGTTGATTTGAATGTAATACTTATGTTTACTTATGTTCTTTAAGTGATGAATGAATAGGCACATTATACTTATTAATCATATGAGCTTACTAAGCTATAAAGCTCACTCTGTTTATTTTCCTTGTTTTATAGTGATTTCAAAGCTAGCTCGGATTCGGGGATCGTCGGAGACTTCAACACACTATCAAGCTATCATTTTGGTACTTTTGAAACTAAGTTTTGGTCATATGACATGTATAGGAACTTTGGTCATTTTGGGTATATAAGTTGATGATGAATTTATCCATTAGAATTGGCTTGTAAATGTTTAAAGTTTAGTCTTGTATATGACCATGAATGTTGGCTTAAATTGTTAGTTTGCTTGTGGATTATAGGTGTGGTGTATGTCAAATGTTTGATATATAAGAAGATATATGCTTGTGAGTTTGAGCATAATGATGCATGTTTGAAATTGTCTAATTAGTTGAAATGTATATGTGAATTTGGTATAAATGGATTGGCCTATTTTGTGACTTATGTATATTGTGGATAATGGAATTGAGTTGGCATGATTTAGGCTTGATTTAGTTGGTTTGTATGCCTATTTTTATGCCATGAATTGTGCAATTTCGTTTGGTGTAGGTTTGTGTAATTTGGGTGACAAAATGGCTTGGAAATAGCCTATTTTTGTCCACACGGGCAGAGACACGGGCGTGTGTTTCAGTCGTGTGTGACACACGTTTGTGTTACACGGTCGTGTGTCCCCTAGTGTTTAAATAGAAACCAAGTTAGTATCCTCTACACGGCCTCACACACACACGTGTGACATGGCCGTGTGGCATAAGTCAGTGTACCCTACAGGATTGGCACGACCTAGCACACGGACTGACACACAGGCGTGTGTGGCCATTTTTAGGGCACACAGGCGTGTGTGTTGGCTGTGTGACCCAAGTCAGAGAGTTACATGGGGTCAAACACAGGCTGGGACACGGCCATGTGATTCCATTTTGAATGTCTACACAGCCTGTGACACGAGCGTGTCTTTGGTCGTGTGTCTCACACGGCCGGGCCACACGGGCGTGTGTCCCCTGTATTTTGGAAAAAAATTCTAAGTGTTCATAAAGTTTTTAAAGTTATCAGTTTAGTCCCGAACTACCCCGAATGCATGTTTTGGGCCTCGTAGGCTCGTTTTAAGAACAATATAAATGTTGTTAATTGATGATTATATGAAATTTGAAAATGTACGTGAATTGTATGTGTAATTATGTAATATGTCTAGTAATGCTCTGTAACCTTATTTCGGCATTGAATACGGGTGAGGGGTGTTACATTTATTGGTATCAAAGCTATGGTTTTGTCGATTCTCGGGCGAACGTAGCGTGTGTGATAGTTTAGCTATACATGCCATATATAATCTGTGATAGTGTGATATCTCCTAACAGTTTATATCATGTTTTCGTATAGTAAATAGATCTCAATCAAGCTGTAGCTGATGATGTCGAAAGTAACGCACCTGTCTCCATTCACGGAGTAGTGCAATCGAAGTCTAGACCCGCATCGGGTTGTCAGGGAGGAGAGGCTAAAGAAGCCTTCTTCCAAATGATGAATGAGTGGTTTACGGAGTTTGTTCGAACAAATTCGGCTGCTAAACAACCTCCACCCCCACCTAATCCCCAATCGGTTCCCGTAGCTTCTCAAGGTGTGGAACTTCTAAGATTGAATAAGCCGCCAGTAGATAAAATCCGAAAATACAGGGCTGAAGAGTTCAGAGCTACCGTTGATGATGATCCCGAGATAGCTGAATTTTGGCTTGAAAATACTATTTGGGTATTTGATGAACTTTCTTGCACACCGTCTAAGTGTTTAAAATGTGCCATATCACTTCTAAGGGGCATAGCGTATCAATGGTGGAATACTTTAGTGTCAGTGGTGCCGAGACAAAGGGTTACCTAGGAATTCTTTCAAGCTGAATTCAGAAAGAAATATATCAGTCAACGGTTCATTGATCAAAAGCGCAAAGAGTTTTTAGAGTTGAAACAGGGACGTATGTCCGTGACAGAATACGAGCGAGAGTTTGTAAGACTAAGTAAATATGCTCGGGAATATGTTTCAACTGAGGCCATGATGTGTAAAAGATTTGAAGATGGGTTAAACGAACACATCAGACTATTAGCCGAGATTCTAGAATTAAAAGAATTCGTTGTGTTGGTTGACAGAGCCTGTAAAGCCGAAGAACTTAGCAAAGAAAAGAGAAAGGCAGATTTCAAAGCTAAAGATTCAAGGAAAAGATTGATGAATAAACCATATCAATCTTCATCAAAGAAATCACGAGATTTGTATAATCGCTCAAATGCTTCAGTGGGATATTCAAACAGAGATCGTGGAAAGCAATACTCAAGTCTTAAAGCTCAAGTTACATTAGTATCGAGTATTGACTATGTGAGAAACAATAAACCTGAATGTCAATGATGCGAAAGATGACATCCTGGTGAGTGTAGAATGAATGATCAGGCTTGTTTCAGATATGGCTCACAATATCATTTCATTTGAGATTGTCCCGAATTAGCTGAGAAAGATAAATTCCAGAATGCAAGACCGAGCAACACAGCTACTAGAGGAAGGCCACCTAGAAATGCGGGGAATGTGACTAGTAGTAGAGGAATGACGAAGGACTATGCTGTGAGATCCGAGACTCGAGCACCTGCTAAATTTTATGCTATTCGCGCTCGCGAAGATGTGTCATCACTCGACATTATCATTGGTACATTTTCTCTTTATGACACTCATGTGATTGCTTTGATTGATACTAGATCAACTCATTTGTATATTTGTATGAATTTGATGTCTAATAAGAGTTTGCCTGTTGAGTCTATTGAGTTTGTGATTAAAGTATCGAACCCCTTAGGCAAGTATGTTCTAGTTGATAAAGTTTGCAAGAACTGTCCTTTGAAGATTTAGGGTTACTATTTTCTGGCTAATTTGATGCTACTACCGTTTGATGAATTCGATGTAATCTGGGTATGGATTGGTCGACGTTGCATGATGCTGTTGTGAATTGTAGACGAAAGACTATTGAATTGAAATATCAAAATAGTGAAATCATTCGAATTGAATCAAATGAGTCGAGTGAATTACCTGTTGTGATTTCATCTATGTCAGCTCAGAAATGTGTGAGAAAAGATTGTGAAGCTTATCTTACGTATGTACTGGATTCAAAAGTGTCTGAATCAAAAACTAAATCAATACTAGTAGTTTGCGAGTATCCGGATGTGTTTCCAGAAGAGTTACTAGGGTTGCCACCGATCAGAGAGGTGGAATTTGCTATTGAATTAGTACCGGGAAAGTCACCAATACTGATAGCTCCGTATAGAATGGCTCTGAAAAAGTTGAAAGAGTTGAAAGCTCAGTTGCAAGAGTTAACGGATAGAGGTTTTGCATGACCTAGTTTTTCGCCCTAGGGTGCACCAGTGTTATTCGTAAAGAAGAAAGACGGATCAGTGAGAATGTGTATTGACTATCGTCAACTCAATAAGGTTACGATAAAGAACAAGTATTCGTTGCCGTGAATAGATGATTTGTTTGATCAGTTGAAAGGGGCAACAGTGTTTTTGAAGATTGATTTGAGATCGGCTACTATTAGTTGTGAGTTAAAGATTCGGATGTGCCAAAAAATGCATTCAAAACAAGGTACGGGCATTATGAATTTCTTGTTATGCCTTTCGGATTGACTAATGCTCTTGCAGTTTTTATAGATTTAACGAATCAGATTTTTAGACTGTATTTAGACATATTCGTTGTTTTATTCATTGACGACATTCTGATCTATTCACAAGATGAGCCTGAGCATGCCGAGCATTTGATAATTGTGCTACAAACCTTGAGAGATAAGCAATTGTTTGTTAAATTCAGCAAATGTGAGTTTTGGCTCCAAGAAGTTGGATTTTTGGGATATATTGTCTCAGCTGAAGGTATACGAGTTGATCCGAGCAAGATTTTTGCAGTTGTTGACTGGAAACCACTGAGAAATGTATCCAAAGTCAAAGCTTTCTGGGGTTAGCTGGTTATTATCGATGTTTTGTCAAAGGATTTTCGATGATTGCTACACCAATGACTAGATTGCTACAAAAAGATGTGAAATTCAAGTGGTCAGAGAAATGTCAACAAAGTATTGATCAGTTGAAAGCATTGTTAACTGAGGCACCAGTTTTGGTTCAACCTGAGTCAGGTAAAGAGTTTGTGATTTACAGCGACGCATCATTGAACGATTTGGGTTGTGTTTTGATGCAAGAAGGAAAAGTGATAGTGTATGCCTCCAGACAGTTAAAGCCGCATGAAAAGAATCATCCGATGCATGATTTAGAGTTGGTCGCTATTGTGTTTGCATTGAAAATTCGGCGACATCATTTGTAGGATGTAAAGTGTCATATCTTTACTGATCACAAGAGTTTGAAGTATATAATGACTCAGAAAGATTTGAATTTGTGACAACGAAGGTGGTTCGAATTGCTAAAAGATTATGAGTTAGTGATTGATTATCATCCGGGGAAAGCGAATGTAGTCATAGATTCTTTGAGTAGAAAATCATTATTTGCTTTGAGAGTGATGAATACACAGTTATCTTTGTTTGATGATGGTTCAATTCTAGCAGGCTGAAAGCTAAACCGATTTTTCTTCAGCAAATTTGTGAAGCTCAGAAGCGTGATAATGATTTGAAAACCAAAAGAATGCAATGTGAGTCAACTAGAGATTCAGACTATCAGATCGAATCTGATGATTATTTAATGTTCTGAGATAGAATTTGTGTACCAAAGAATTCAGAGCTCATTCAGAAAATTTTACATGAAGCACACAGTGATTGTTTATCTGTTCACCCGAGAAGTACTAAAATGTACAATGATTTGAAACAATTGGATTGGTGGTCGGGTATGAAACGAGACATTTCAAAGTTTGTATCGAGATGTTTGGTTTGCCAACAAGATAAAGCTGAACATCAAGTGCCTTCGGGATTGCTACAACTAGTGATGATACCGGAGTGGAAATGGGATAGAGTTACTATGGATTTCGTATCGGGTTTGCCCATGTCTCCAAAGAAGAAAGATGCTATTTGGGTTGTCGTTGATCGACCAACGAAATTAGCACATTTCATTCTGGTACGTACCAATTATTTGCTTGATAAATTGGTTGAATTGTATATTTCTGAAATCGTTAGATTGCACAGGGTGCCAGTTTCGATTATTTCGAATAGAGATTCGAGGTTTACATTGCTATTTTGGAAGAAGATGCAATAAGCTCTGGGTACGAAGCTGAACTTTAGTACCTCATTTCATCTGCAAACCGACGGTCAGTCTGAAAGAGTAATTCAGATTCTCGAAGATATGCTTCGTTGTTGTGTTTTAGAGTTCGAAGGCAACTGGGAGAAATATTCATCGTTGGTAGAATTCGCATATAACAACAGTTTTCAATCGAGCATAAAGATGGCACCCTATGAAGCATTGTATGGTCATAAATGCCGAACTTCATTGTATTGGACTGTAACACCCCAAACCCGGCCCATTCGTTACGACCGAATTTGAAATGCCACTGCAGAAAACGTTTGAAAATATTCTTACTTAAAAGTAAAAACCGTTAAAAATTTGTTGCCTTTAATAAAACATTTTCGTAATTTAAAACATTCTAGGTAAAAGTTAAGTTGTTATAAAAATACCGGATTCAAAACTTTAATATGACTTTTGAGATTTAAGTAGCTTTTAAAATTAAACTTACAAAATATTAACTTAATTACAAATCCAATTGAAACATAGAAAAATTCAAATACTTTAAGGCCCTTATTACATTAAATAATAATTCATAAATACTAGAAATATAAAATACTTAAAACAAGCAAAACTTCTTCTGCATGGGCCACCTTGTATCCACTCGAAACCCAGTCCAAGCATCACCTGCGATGTTAATAAAAATTGGGTGAGTCATACAGACTCAGTGTGCAATTATTCTACTGAATTCCACCCACATGTTAAACCATATAATAACCCATATAACAGACATTAATGCAACTTAACCACATTCTTTCACTTATTGGGCTTGGCCCACATTCACATTAATAGAGTTCACATATTGGGCTTGGCCAATAAGCATATCACATTCTTATAATAGTGTAATTAACCACATGTTTCCACATACTGTGCTTGGCCCATTACCACGTTAATCCACATCACATACTGGGCTTGGCCCACTTTCACATTAATCCACATATCATATTGGGCTTGGCCCATTTCCACATACATTCACATGCAAAGTTATGCAATTATGAAGCCCAACCCAGCCTAGGGTCCATCCTCTACACACCCCCGTATCCAGCCTACCACACACCAGGGGATTATTAAATCACCCTCCCCTTTTTACTCCAATAAGGCAACAAATGCCGTCCACGCGAACTAAATCGTAAATAATCCAAAACGTGACCTCAGTCAACGTCAATCCACGATGTAGCCGAAGCTATCATCAAAACCACGATGAGCACAAAGTCATCCATAACCACGATATGGCACATAGCCTATATTAATTACGATGAGGCACAGAGCCATTCATCAAACCACGTAAGAATTTAACTTACTTACCGAAATGATCAAGAATCCCGAAGGCTCCTATGTACTTCTGTCGATTTGCCCCTAAGAATCATAGTACATAATCGGTCAATACTTAATAACCAAAATGGCCTATGGCCGAATATTAGCACTTACTTACCTAGCTTACTTAAATCCCGAAAGACTCCTTTTAATGCTCCCAACGTTTGTTTAGAGAGACTACAAGAAAGTAGTCGACGACACCTTCCTTGATGATTCGGCTTTTGAGACCACAAGAGAAGAAAAGAAAAAGAGATGTTGATGAGGCTCACTAGAGATTCGGCTTATGCTGTAAATAATGACTACACATTTGGCTATGGCTCTCAAAAGAAGATGGGGTATTCGGCTATTCAAGAAATAAAAAGAAAGGATTTGGGGTTGAAAGAAAATAAAAAGAAAAGAAGAGGGGAGGAGTAAAGGAATTTCTGCAAAGCAACACTAAAGAAAAACTAACAATTTTCGGCACTTAACCCCCTCCTTATGACCGAATTTACCAAGACCAAGAGCCCCTCAATCGGCCACTACCTCTCCCCTTATCACATCCCAAAATTCTCTCCAATATTATCTCTTTTTCACCTACTTAAAATAAATAAAATTAACAACAATATCCCTTACTAATATCCCATTTAATCTCTTATCCTATCTCCTAAAATAAATAAAATAAAATCTCATTTAATCTAAATAAAACCATAATTATCCTATATTAAAATAAATAAATAAAACTACGATTATCCTACTCTTAGCCGAATATTAATAGGAGAATTAAAATCCTCCTCCAATTGAAAGTCCCAAGTGCTGTCCACTTTCTTCCAGCTCTACCCTGACGCAAAAGCAAAATAAAACACTCCCCTTGCTGCTCACAAGCCTCGAACCCGAGACCTGGAGCCCTTTTGACGCAAGCTGCAGGTAACGCCCCAAGCCACTCTGCCAAGGCGCTGTTTCTGATACTGTACACCCAGAATTTCTTTTAAGACCTCTTTCCCTAGCTCCCCCTTGTCTTAACGCCAAAAACAAAATAAAAACACGCCTCCCTGCAGACAACCAGACTCGAACCAAAGCCCTTGCTCAAGGCCTTAAGTAGCGCCTTGCAGCCACTTTACCAGGCCAACCCTTGTGTCATAAATCCCTCACGAATTTCCCTCAAAGCCTCCTTAGCCCAATTCCCCCTTTTGACGCAAAAATAAAAGTCTCTAATGCATCCCACGTTGCTCGAACCTCTTCCCTCCTGCACTCCCTTTGACGCAAACTCCCCAACACTCCAGGTGGCGCCCCTTGCCACTTTGCTGCTAGCTCTTTTGTACCACAAACTCCCCACAATTTCTCTTAAAGCCTCCTTAGCCTAGTTCCCCTTGTCTTAGCGCCAAAGGCAAAATAAAATTACACTACTTGCTGCCAAGGTGATTCGAACCAAGGCCCTTCCTCACTGCTCCTGGCGTCCTGCTCCAAGGCCCTAAATGGCGCATTCCAGCCACTTTACCAAGGTGATTTCTATGCCCAAAAATGCCTACAAATTTCCTTTAAGACCTCCCTGGCCTTGCTCCCCTTACTAACTCAAAATCCAAAAATTTTCCAATGCATTCCCTTTTAATCCTAGGGTTTTAAGAACCCCTAAAACACATCCAAACCACTCACTGAGCCTACTAACTCATGAATTATGCACCAAATGCATAGCCCCTAATTTAGGATATTACAGTTCTACCCTCCTTAAAAATAATTTCGTCCTCGAAATTACTTACTATCGAACAATTGGGCATCCTTAACTAATCACACTACTCTACTGCTGCGCACTCTGATTTTAATAATACTAACACATTTCTAAGATACTATCTCGAGGTTCACATTCAAGATTCCTTACACATTCACTAGCACCACAAGAACGAACTAGCTTATAACAATCAAGGCAATAAAGAGATTCCAAGAATAGAGAACATACCTGATCCTATCTGGTCCAATTTCATCCTCGCATAAACTGCCTAAGCCAACCTTGGTTGCCTCACATCAGAACCTTCAGCTCCCCTGCTTGGGGTTCCACGACCTTGACCTCGAGCCCTATCCATCACTTGAGGACATTTCTTAACCAAATGAGCCTTAGATCCCCAACGGAAACATTCCTTATTATTTCCCCAACATTCTCCTACATGAGCTCTTCCTCACTGAGCACATGAACGACTCCGATTCTCAGCGACTGGTATAGGTGCACGCACAGGATTCTCAATCCTTGGCCTTTTTTGAAAATCTCCAGATAATTCTGACGATCCAAAGCATCTCTTATTCCAGTTCCTATTCTTTTCTCGGTTCTGTCTCACAGTCCTCTTAACTTCCTCAGCGATCCAAGCTTTCTCCACTAGAATCGCAAAATCTCGTTCTCTCTGCGGAGCGATCAACACTCGCAGCTCATCCCGCAATCCGTCTTCAAATCGAACACACCTTTCGTAATCAGTAGCCACGATTCCCTTAGCATACTGACTTAACCGCACAAATTCTGCTTCATACTCCGCTACCGACATACTTCCTTGTACCAAATTTAAAAACGCCTTCCTTTGCGAGTCCAAATAATTAGCTCCAACATACTTTCCTTCGAACTTAACCTTGAAATATCCCCAATCCACTCGATCTGCAGGGGTACCTTGCTTGACAGTGAGCCACCATCGATAAGCTTCATCCCGGAGCAACGAGACAGCACCTTTCAGCTTTTCTTCAGCAGTTAAATCCAAATTATCCATAATCCTTTCAACTACTTCTAACCAATATTCCGCCACGTTCGGAGCTACTCCAGACACTCCTCTAAAAATCTCGGCTCCGTTTGACTTAAGTCTTTCAGGCACTGATTTCCGAGCTCCATTGCTCACATTGGCTCCTGCGACTCGCTCTAGCACTCGCAGCATAGCTAACGATACTGCATCATCTCCTCCAATCTGATCTTGATCCTCCGCGCCCACTGCTGGCGGCGGCACATCACTATCTGACCCATGGCCAGACCCTACTGGTTCCGATACAGTCATTCTACCTCGACCACGTCCACTAGAACTCATGTCTACCGTCGAGATTTAATCTGATTAAAAAGTTTTATGCATTAGTAATTTTGTTTCACTGTTTATCCCGCGAACAGTTTTATGAAAAGATTTTGTTAGTGGTTCTTTCGATCAATCAAAGTTTCAGTTCAAGCTTCTATTCTAATTCAGAGAATCACACATTCATATTCATATCCATCCATCTCGATAGAGACACATTCATTCATTCACATCATTCAACACACTATTATGGGCATTCTTGTCCATTCCCAACCCAGGGGTAATTTTGTCATTTTTCCTATAAGGGTATTTTGGTAATAAATTAGGGTCAATTCGGAAATGTTCTACAAATCAAAGGTATTTCAGAATTTACAAACCTCGGGGGTTATCTTGAAAATTTGTTTACCAAATCAAAGGTGTTGCAAAAATTTCAGAAATCGGGGTTATTTTGGTAATTTTGGAAGTCAGGGGTAATTTCGTAAATTTTCCCAAATCAGGGTATCTTGGTATTTTGTAAAATATGGTTTTTGAATACTTTTACAAAGTAAGAAATTTTTATTAAAATCGAGGGTAATATGGTAATTTTAGAAGCCAAGGGCATTTTTGTAATTTTACCACTAGGGGTATTTTAGTAATTTGGCAAACCGAAAAATTTTTTCTGAGAAATTTTTCAAAATAGCTTTTGTTACAAATCGAAGGAGTAATTTAAGGAATTTAAAAACTAAGGTGTTTATAAAACTGCATGGCTATTCCTTTTCGGGTTTTAATTATTGGATTTAGCCCGTGAAAGTCCTCTTGGTTAGGGTGAACCGTAGCTACGCAACAGGTAGGATTCGAGTAAAGAGGAGGTGAGTCGCTAGGACTGCTTAAGTACCAAGCTCTTACTGAATCCACTCCTAGACATGCGCACAATGGTTGCCACACCTTAACTCGGCGACTTACTTCACAGGTTTGTTTGATTGTCCTTAAGTCTTATGCATGTGTTTGAGTGCACTAGTCCTAGGGTCCAATAGCCCTAATATTCTAATCTACGAGCCCAAATAAGCCCATAACATTCACATATTCAAATCACTTCAGAAGTCAGAGGTACTTACCTGCTGGACTTCGGGTCGGAGATACAGGTGCCATGTCAGAATAACCTGAAATAGTTCATAAAATCTTATATTTTTGAAAAGCCCATTTTGGAAAAACGTTTTTGGGCCCGAAACCCTCAAAGCCGAGTTTTGAACCGGACTCTAATACCAAACTGTAACACCCCAAACCCGGCCCATTCATTACGGCCGAATTTGAAATGCCACTACGGAAAACGTTTGAAAATATTCTTACTTAAAAGTAAAAACCGTTAAAAATTTGTTGCCTTTAATAAAACATTTTCGTAATTTAAAACATTCTAGGTAAAAGTTAAGTTGTTATAAAAATACCGGATTCAAAACTTTAATATGACTTTTGAGATTTAAGTAGCTTTTAAAATTAAACTTACAAAATATTAACTTAATTACAAATCCAACTGAAACATAGAAAAATTCAAATACTTTAAGGCCCTTATTACATTAAATAATAATTCATAAATACTGGAAATATAAAATACTTAAAACAAGCAAAACTTCTTCTGTATGGGCCACCTTGTATCCACTCGAAACCCAGTCCAAGCATCACCTGCGATGTTAATAAAAATTGGGTGAGTCATACAGACTCAGTGTGCAATTATTCTACTGAATTCCACCCACATGTTAAACCGTATAATAACCCATATAATAGACATTAATGCAACTTAACCACATTCTTTCACTTATTGGGCTTGGCCCACATTCACATTAATAGAGTTCACATATTGGGCTTGGCCCATAAGCATATCACATTCTTATAATAGTGTAATTAACCACATGTTTCCACATACTGGGCTTGGCCCATTACCACGTTAATCCACATCACATACTGGGCTTGGCCCACTTTCACATTAATCCACATATCATATTGGGCTTGGCCTATTTCCACATACATTCACATGCAAAGTTATGCAATTATGAAGCCCAACCCAGCCTAGGGTCCATCCTCTACACACCCCCGTATCCAGCCTACCACACACCAGGGGATTATTAAATCACCCTCCCCTTTTTACTCCAATAAGGCAACAAATGCCGTCCACGCGAACTAAATCGCAAATAATTCAAAACGTGACCTCAGTCAACGTCAATCCACGATGTAGCCGAAGCTATCATCAAAACCACGATGAGCACAAAGTCATCCATAACCACGATATGGCACATAGCCTATATCAATTATGATGAGGCACAGAGCCATTCATCAAACCACGTACTCGAAGTACACCCTGTCCTTCTTTCATATCATATCCCACCCATGCACATGCAACATAAAATAATGCCATGATAATGTATGCACATGTTATTTAGTATATTATCACATATTCACATCAATAATCACATTTCAGCAGATTCGGTACTTACCGGATTATCGACATACCCCATGAGGGTATCCATATCACAATTTCCACTGCACTAGTTAGCACATGCATAGCACATACACGATATCACATACATAACATAAACCCGGAAAACAGTAGGCTAACTACACACCTTATAACTTGGAGAACTACGCTTTCGATACTGATGCTATCACTAATCGATACTACGGCTATCTGCCTACTCTGCTGGTCTGACGCTGGTCCACACCCCGGTGGCCAATCCCAAACTGCAGAAACTGATCTCTTCTTGAACTTAGGGATAGGGACTATCCCTTGTCCTCCTTGACTAGCATCCACGTCCATTGCAAATCACTTAATCAGAATCCTTTGGTTAAACGTCATAATACAATATCTTAGGCAAATAAACTACAATTTAACTTACTTACCGAAACGATCTAGAATCCCGAAGGCTCCTATGTACTTCTGTCGATTTGCCCCTAAGAATCATAGTACATAATCGGTCAATACTTAATAACCAAAATGGCCTATGGCCGAATATTAGCACTTACTTACCTAGCTTACTTAAATCCCAAAAGACTCCTTTTAATGCTCCCAACGTTTGTTTAGAGAGACTACAAGAAAGTAGTCGACGACACCTTCCTTGATGATTCGGCTTTTGAAACCACAAGAGAAGAAAAGAAAAAGAGATGTTGATGAGGCTCACTAGAGATTCAGCTTATGCTGTAAATAATGACTACACATTTGGCTATGGCTCTCAAAAGAAGATGGGGTATTCGGCTATTCAAGAAATAAAAAGAAAGGATTTGGGGTTGAAAGAAAATAAAAAGAAAAGAAGAGGGGAGGAGTAAAGGAATTTCTACAAAGCAACACTAAAGAAAAACTAACAATTTTCGGCACTTAACCCCCTCCTTATGACCGAATTTACCAACACCAAGAGCCCCTCAATCGGCCACTACCTCTCCCATTATCACATCCCAAAATTCTCTCCAATATTATCTCTTTTTCACCCACTTAAAATAAATAAATTAACAACAATATCCCTTACTAATATCCCATTTAATCTCTTATCCTATCTCCTAAAATAAATAAAATAAAATCTCATTTAATCTAAATAAAACCATAATTATCCTATATTAAAATAAATAAATAAAACTACGATTAGCCTACTCTTTGCCGAATATTAATAGGAGAATTAAAATCCTCCTCCAATTGAAAGTCCCAAGTGCTGTCCACTTTCTTCCAGCTCTACCCTGACGCAAAAGCAAAATAAAACACTCCCCTTGCTGCTCACAAGCCTCGAACCCGAGATCTGGAGCCCTTTTGACGCAAGCTGCAGGTAACGCCCCAAGCCACTCTGCCAAGGCGCTGTTTGTGATATTGTACACCCAGAATTTCTTTCAAGACCTCTTTCCCTAGCTCCCCCTTGTCTTAACGCCAAAAACAAAATAAAAACATGCCTCCCTGCTGACAACCAGGCTCGAACCAAAGCCCTTGCTCAAGGCCTTAAGTAGCGCCTTGCAGCCACTTTACCAGGCCAACCCTTGTGTCATAAATCCCTCACGACTTTCCCTTAAAGCCTCCTTAGCCCAATTCCCCCTTTTGACGCAAAAATATAAGTCTCTAATGCGTCCCACGTTGCTCGAACCTCTTCCCTCCTGCACTCCCTTTGACGCAAACTCCCCAGCACTCCAGGTGGCGTCCCTTGCCACTTTGCTGCTAGCTCTTTTGTGCCACAAACTCCCCACAATTTCTCTTAAAGCCTCCTTAGCCTAGTTCCCCTTGTCTTAGCGCCAGAGGCAAAATAAAATTACACTACTTGCTGCCAAGGTGATTCGAACCAAGACCCTTCCTCACTGCTCCTGGCGTCCTGCTCCAAGGCCCTAAGTGGCGCATTCCAGCCACTTTACCAAGGTGATTTCTATGCCCAAAAATGCCTACAAATTTCCTTTAAGACCTCCCTGGCCTTGCTCCCCTAACTAACTCAAAATCCAAAAATTTTCCAATGCATTCCCTTTTAATCCTAGGGTTTTAAGAACCCCTAAAACACATCCAAACCACTCACTGAGCCTACTAACTCATGAATTATGCACCAAATGCATAGCCCCTAATTTAGGATATTACATGGACCGAGCTAAGTGAGAAAAATATTCACGGGGTTGATTTGATCCGAGTGACTGAATATAAAGTAAAAGTAATTTGCGACAGTCTGAAAGCAGCTTCAGATTGACAAAAATCGTATGCGGATTTGAAACGCAAAGACATGGAATATCAAATCGGTGATAAAATATTTATGAAAGTATCTCCATGGAAGAAAATACTTCGTTTTGGTCACAAAGACAAATTGAGTCTGCGATTCATCGGGCAGTATGAGATTATCGAAAGAATAGGGCCAATGGTATATCGGCTAGCATTACCGTCAGAATTAGAAACGATTCACAACATGTTTCATGTGTCGATGTTACGCCGATATAGATCCTATCCATCACATGTAATTTCTCCGACAGAAATTGAGATTCAACCTGATATGTCGTCAAATGAAGAACCAATCAGAATTTTAGCTCGATAGGTTAAGGAATTGAGAAATAAACGCATAGCTTTGGCAAAAGTGTTGTGCCAACGTCACGGGGTCGAAGAGGCTACGTGGGAGCCTGAGGAAGCTATGAGGAAATAGTACCCTAACCTCTTTTTTGCTAAGAATTTCAAGGACGAAAATTCTTACAGAGAAAGAGTTGTAACAACCCGTTTTTAGTCAAATCAGAACAGTGGTTTCGGGACCACAAATCTGAAGTCAAAATATTTATTTTATTATTAAATTAAGGTCTACAGCATGATAATGTGCTTGTGTGAAATTTTCGTTAAGAAAATTTATTGTTTAAGGGTTCAATTCGATAAAAAAGACTAAATCGTGTAAAGTGCAAAATTGGTGTTCAATTAGCTAAATGTATTAAATAGTTATAGAACCTTAAAGTGAAGGTCCTTATGTGGTAAATAGCCCAAAAACATGTTAGTGGATGATAGTGGCTTGGTAATTTTGCAATTTGTAAGGTTTTTAAAGGTTAATCTTCGGTATTTAGTAAATAATGGTTAATTAAATAAAACAAACCTAAATTTTTATGTTCATCTTCTTCCTAAAATACTAAGAACCGAATTTTACAAGGAGAAAGAGGGCTAGGGTTTGGCTAAGCTTCTTTTGCTCATTTAGGTATGGTTTTTGTCCCATTTTTAATGATTTCTACATTTTTGAGATCGTTGCAACTTAGTCTAGCTAGCCCAGAGACTATTTTGCAAAACTGTTAAAGATTTAGGATGTTGCCATTGGTGAATAAGCATGTATTTTAATGATTGATGATAAATTATGTGTAACACCCCTTACCCGTATACTACGCCAGGGCCGGGTACGAGGCGTTACCGTACTTAACTCACTTGGTCATACAATTTAAAATATCTCCTTCACCATCAAAGCATTCTTATTAAGGACTTAGAAGGCCTTAAACATGCATACGAAGGGTTTCAGAATCCAATCGGAAACTTTAGTGCACTTAAAAACTTTCACCTAAACAGGGGCCACACGCCCGTGTGGGCAGGCCGTATGGTAACACACGCCCATGTCCCTCACCCGTGGTCGACACTGACTTATTTCACATGGCCGGACACACGCCCGTGTCCCTGGCCCGTGTCCCTCACACGGCTGAGACACGGGCGCCAAAACCTTGGCATTCAGTTTATGACGTCATCATCTCACTATGGTCACACGGTCAAGGCACATGCTTGTGTCCTTAGACCATGTGTCGAATTAAATTCCAAATTCAAGGTGCAGACTTCACACAGCCTGGGCACACGCCCATGTCTGTGGCCGTGCCTCCCACACGGCTGAGACACACGGCCGTATCTCTGCCCGTGTGTTTATTACAAAGCTTACTGGCTTGAAAAACTAGCATGAAGAGGACACACAGCCTGGTCAAACACCTATGGGACTGACCGTGTGTCACACACGCCCGTGTGCCTACCCGTGTGGACAAGAACAAGGCTATTCGCCAAACTCTTTTCACCACCCTAACTCACACAACATAAATCCATTCAACAAATCACTAAATAACTCAGCTTTGCAATATACACTTTGTTGAATAACTTCATCTTTTCATATATAATAGTGAGCCATCAACTATGGCTATATACAAAAGAATTCACCTTTAAAGGGGCCAACACATTCTTGGCCAAAATAACAAAACAAATTACCTAGTCTAGCCCCTATACATGCCATACTCAAAACACTAAGTCTAGATATACCGAGAGGAGCTGATAATGTGGGTGATCTTCCAATTATCTTCATATCCTGACCCGGCTCTTCGACTCTATAAAACAAGGGAAAAAAGAGGAGAGTAAGCTTTAAGCTTAGTAAGTATACATGAAAACAAATAACATCATAGTATGTGCTAAATGATAAATAGCATTACATACTAAGCAAAAACAATCCACATTCCATGATCTTGCTTACTCATTTCATCTCTTACCACATTCCAACCATATCACAAGCCAAATGCCCACATTATTTGACATGCATCCCTGCACCTATCACCACATGATCACAAGAAGCAACACATCATAATTTTACCAATAAACCATTCATAATACTACCAATCACTCGGTGGTTTCGCACTTAACCCACAATCAATCTTTAACAGGGTGGTGTCGTACATGGCCCACCAACAAGAATATTTACGGTGGTAACGCACTTAGCCCACCAAATAATATAAACGATGGTATCGCACATAGCCCATCGTGGATAAGCAATAAGGTGGTATCGCACACAGCCCACCATTTATTACTAGGGATCTTATTTCACATTTACATATCTATTTCGTCTTTCATCCGAAAATTATTCAATACCTACAAATTCAATCCCCTTGAATCATACATGTTCCCAATCATACAGCGCACCAATAAGTAACAACATGTGTATATAAGATGTATCATTTACACATAAACTTACCTCGGTGCAAAATGTGTTAATCAACGGTCTATTCTGTAACCTTGCCTTTTCCTTGGTCAATGTTGATTCCATGCTCTTCTTGGTCTATAACAACAAAATTAACTTATTTAAAACATTTTATGATCATAATGCATCAAAATATATACTTAGGCAAAAATGACCATATTGCCCTTACACTTTGGCAAAATTATGATTTTGCCCCTAGGCTCGTAACTCATTTTTCAACACATTTTCTCATCAAACAAGCTTAGCTGAACATTTATTTCTCTTACAACTACTCACAAATCTAACTATTTCGTGCATTTATTACACATTTTTAATCTTTGCATTCAAGTCCTATTTAGGTGTTTTCATGTTAACACCTTTCACAAAAGTTGTTTCTCATCTCCCTAACATTCATTTTCTTCCATAAAAACTCAGCTAACAACATAAACACTCTCATGGCAAACCCCTGGACTTTCAACCATATCACAAATTAGTCCCCTCATTAGCTAGCTTAAGCTTTGGACACTCCAAAAGTACAAAAATCGTCAAATAAAACCACCAAAACCACTTACTTGCAAGAGATTTGTTTTGCTGAAATGTTGAACTCCAAGAACCCTTGTTCCTCTCAATTTTTGGTGGTAGGAGAAGAAGGAATTGTAAAAGATGACAACATCTTTTATTCATCTTATTTTACTCATTTTTATCACCTAATTTCCACCAAATTTGACCAAAATTTAATGTCTTGTCTCCCTAGCCTCTTATGGCCGGCCATTACAATTTCAATGGCCTAATTTCACTTTAAGGACCTCCAATTGATATTCTTTGGCTATTAGACACCTCTACCACTTAAAAGGGAATTTTCGTAATTTATGCGATTTAGTCCTTTTTCACAATTAAGCATGAAATCATTAAAATTAAAACACCAAAATTTTCATATAGCCATATATTAATGCCATAACACATAAAATAATATCAAAATAATTTTCCTCAACCTCGGATTAGCGGTCTCAAAACCACTATTCCGACTAGTCCCAATATCAGGCTGTTACAACTCTCCCCTCCTTTAAAGATTTTCGCCCTCGAAAATCTTACCGGTAAAAAGGTTTGCATATTATTCTCTCATGGCTTCTTTCAGTTCCCACGTAGCTTCCTCCACATTGTGTTTTTGCCATAACAGTTTTACTAAAGCTATGTTCTTATTCCTCAATTGTTTAACCTCCTGAGCCAATATTTTTAATCGGCTCCTCTTCATAAGTCATGTCCGATCGTATCTGAACTTCCGTTGGAGGGATCACATGCGAAGAATCGGAACAATATCATCGCAACATTGGCACATGAAACACGTTGTGTATTTCCTCTAACTTTACCGGCAAAGCCAACTGGTATGCCACTAGCCCAATTCTTTCGGTAACCTCATACGGTCCTATGAATCATGGACTCAATTTGCCCTTACGACCAAATCTCAATATTTTCTTCCACGGGGATACTTTTAGAAATACCATGTTGCCCACTTGAAACTCGATTTCTTTTCTTTTCAAATCTGTGTACGACTTTTATCGATCCGAAGCAGCTTTCAGACTATTACAGATCACTTTCACTTTTTCCTCAGTCTCTTTAACTAGATCGACCCCATGAATTTGCTTCTCACTAAGCTCGGTTCAATACAAGGGAGTTTGACACTTACGACCATACAAGGCTTCGTACAGTGCCATTCGTATACTCGATTGATAACTGTTATTGTAGGCAAACTCAACCAAAGGTAGATATCTCTCCCAATTACCTCTGAATTCTTACACACAGCATTGTCGCGTATCCTCAAGAGCTTGAATCACTCTTTCAAATTGGCCTTCAGTTTGAGGATGGAACGCAGTATTAAAATTCAACCTTGTACCCAAGGCCTCCTGCAACTTCTTCCAAAATCTCGAAGTAAATCTCTGATCTCTATCCGAGATAATAGATACAAGCACCCCGTGTAATCTCACCACCTCAGCAATATACAACTCAGCCAACTTATCAAAAGCATAATCAACACGCACTGGTATAAAGTGAGCCGACTTTGTTAGTCTATCAACAATAACCCACACAGCATCTTTCTTTTTCGGGGTCATAGGCAACCCTGTCACAAAATCCATGGTGATCCGATCCCACTTCCACTCGGGAACCATCACCGACTGAAGTAATCCCAAAGGTACTTAATGCTCGACTTTTACATGCTGACAAATCAAACATCTTGTTACAAACTCGGAGATGTCTCTTTTCATACCCGGCCACCAATAAAATTTCTTCAAATTATTGTACACTTTCGTGCTACCGGGATGTACTGACAAATGACCACCATGTGCTTCAAGTAAAATTTCTCGGATCAACTTATCATCTTTTGGTACACAAATTCTGTCGTGAAACATTAAACAACCATCCGAATTCACCTAAAAATTAGAATCATTACCCAATTCACATTAATCTCTCTTAGTTTGCATCACATTATCATTCTTTTGAGCTTCACAAATTCGCTGAATAAATAGCGGTCTAGCCCTCAACTCGGCCAACATAGCACCATTATCAGAAAACGCTAAGCTCGTGCTCATAGCTCTCAAAGCATAGAAAGATTTCCTGCTCAAGGCATCAGCAACTACATTCGCTTTCCCCGGATGATAATCAATTACTAGCTCATAGTCCTTTAATAATTCGAGCCACCGCCGTTGTCGCAAATTCAAATCCTTTTGGTCCATTAAGTACTTCAAACTCTTATGATCGGTGAAGATTCGGCACTTCTCACCATATAAATAATGACGCAAGATCTTTAATGCGAAAACGATCGCAGCCAACTCCAAATCATGAGTTGGATAATTCTTCTCATGCGGTTTTAGCTGTCTTGAGGCTTAAGCTACTACCTTACCCTCTTGTACCAACACACAACCGAGGCCATTTAATGACGCATCACTGTAGACCACAAACTCTTTCCCCGACTTAGGTTGTACTAAAACCGACGCCTAAGTCAACAATGTTTTCAATCTCTCAAAAATCTATTGACATTTCTCAGTCCATTCAAACTTGACATCCTTATGCAACAGTTTCATCATTGGGGTAGCAATCATGGAAAATCCCTTTATGAATCATCTGTAGTACCCCGCTAAACCCAAAAAGCTTCTGAGTTCCGACACATTCCTCGGTGGTTTCCACTCCACAATAGTCGAGATCTTACTCGGATCAACTCTAATACCATCACCCAACACAATGTGTCCTAGTAATCTGACCTCTCGGAGCCAAAACTCACTCTTGCTAAATTTAGCATACAACTGCTTGTCTCTTAAAGTCTACAAAAACAATTCTTAGGTGCTCTGCATGATCACTCTCATCCCGAGAATAAAACAATATATCATCGATAAAGACAACTACAAACTTGTTCAAATACGGTCGGAAGACACGATTCATTAAATCCATAAAAATTGCAGGAGCATTCGTTAAACCAAATGGCATGACAAGAAACTCATAATGGCCATACCTCGTCCGAAATGCAGTTTTCGACACATCCTGCTCCATAACTCTCAACTGGTAATAACCAGACCTTAGGTATATCTTAGAGAACATTGTAGCTCCCTTCAGTTGGTCAAATAGATCATCTATCCTTGTTAAGGGATACTTATTCTTCACTGCCACCTTGTTGAGCTATCTGTAGTCTATGCACAATCTCATCGACCCATTTTTCTTCTTCACAAAAAGCACCGGAGCACCCCACGGTGAGTAGCTCAGTCTTGCAAAACCATTGTCCGTTAACTCTTGCAATTGAGCTTTCAGCTCTTTCAACTCTAATGGTGCCATCCTATACGGAGCAACCGAAATAGGTGTCGTTCCCAGGAACTATCTCAATCCCAAACACGACCTCTCTAACATGAGGCAATCCGGGTGACTCTTCCGGGAATACATCCGAATACTCACATACCACCGGCACTGATTCAATCTTTACCTCAGGCTCTTGAGTATTTAGCACAAAAGCGAGATAAGACTCATATCCTTTTCTCAATTATTTCTCAGCCACCATGGAAGAAATTATCACCGGAAAACTATCTGACCCACCTGATTCAACCCGAATGACATCTCCATTTTCACATTTCAATTCAATAAGTTTACTACCACAGTTCACTAAAACACTATGAGTAGTCAACCAGTCTATACCAAGAATCAAGTCAAATTCATCAAACGGCAACAACATAAGGTTTGCCAGAAAACAATGACCTCTAATTGTCAAAGGACAATTTCAACACACTTTGTCAACTAACACATTTCCCTAACGAGTTTGACACATTTACTACAAATTTCGTAGACTCAACAATCATGCTCATACTAGATGCCAATCACATGCAAATGTAAGAATGAGTAGATATCAGATCAATCAAAGCAATAACAAAGGTGTCATAAAGAGAAAAAGTACCCGTTATCATATCTGGAGATGATGCCTCTTTGCGAGCATGAATGGCATAAGTCCTTGCAGGTGCTCGACCCTCTGGTCTCACAGTAGAATCTCGAGGTGCACCTCTACCACTAGTCCCACCTTCTGAGTTCTTTTGTGGTCTACCCCTTGAAGATACATTGCTTGATCTTATCTCTTGCTTCCTTTCCTTGTCATCCCTCTCAGAGCTATTTTGGATGAAATGATCGGGTGGACCACACTTGTAGCAATTCCTGCTATTCCCCCAACACTCCCTCGTGTGTTGTCTTCCACAATTTGGACACCCCGGTTTGGACTTTGGATTGCCCACACTTGCCATCGAAGTGGTTTGAACTTTCGAGCCCGAGTATATATTACCTCGGTCTCTATGTGAATATCTAACTGACGTAGTCGCCCGAGGGTTTACTTCCTTAGACCTCTTCGATTGAGCTTGGTATGATTTACTCATTGGCCTTTTTCTTGCATCTCAGGCCTCACTCACAGCCTTCCTCTTTTCCTTATTCAGTTCTTCGGCCGTACATGCCCTATCAACCAACATTACAAACTCTTTTAACTCCAAGATCCCAACTCGAAGTCTGATATCATCATTCAGCCCATCTTCAAACCTCTTGCACAAGATAGCTTCTGTAGACACACACTCTTGTATATACTTGCTGAGCCTAACAAACTCGCGCTCATATTCTGCTACAGTCATTTTTCCTTGCTTTAACTCAAGGAATTCCTTTCGTTTCTGATCAACACATTGCTGACTTATATACTTCTTTCGGAACTCTTCCAAAAAGAAACCACACATCACTCTCTCCTTTGGAACCACTGATGTCAATGTTTTCCACCAATGGTATGCCGAGTCCCTCAGCAAAGACACGATGCATTTTAAGTTCTCCTTAGGTGTACAAGAGAGTTCATCAAATACTCTCATTGAGTTCTCAAGCCAGAACTCCGCCCTCTCAAGGTGATCATTTATATTAGCTCTGAACTCCTCAGCCCCTTGCTTCCGAATATTGTCTACCAGAGGCTTGGTTGTTCTCACAACATCTATACCTTGAGGAGCCACAGGAACTGGCTGAGGTATAGGAGGGGGTGGAGGAGGTTGAGCATTTGGATTTGCTCGTACATACTTCGTGTACCAATTACTCATCATTTAGAGAAAGGCTTCTCGGGCCTCTTCTCCTTGACTCCTAGTCTTGGGTCCACTCTCTACAGGCGCGGTCCCTTGCATAAGGCTTGTACGTTACTAGCTACATCATCAGTAGCTGCTCAATCGGGATCCATTTACTATATAAAAACAAAGTTTAAAATTATCAAAAGCCACCACACTATCAATATACATTTATGGCATGTATAGCTAGACTCTTGCACACGCTATGGTAGTCCGAGAACCTACTAAACCATAGCTCTGATACCACTAAATGTAACACCTCTTACCTGTATACTGTTGGAACGCCGATACCCCATGGCGCAGCAGAATAAAATTAGATCCGGCGATCCAAATCATGGATCCATGTGTGAGGAACGAATCGGGGTGAAATAAAGGTTTCGAAATTACCAAAACTTCAATCTGAGTAGACAGCGACACCTTGGCAACAAGAGTTTTGATCTACTGTCGAATCAAGCCTCAACCTTTTTCGATGTCGGCCTCTACGTAATCCACCCGGTTTGACTATGAACGGAAGAAATCTCCAAAACTGTTTTGGAGGTTTATTTGCTTGACGGCTGCTAGACCTAACAAGCAATCACTTAGGGTTTTCCTCTCAAGCTTTGTCTCCTTTTAATACCTTTTATAATGGGTGTCCTTTTCATTGGGCCTTTTATAATTGGTATCCTTTTAATTGGGCCTTTTTATAATTGGTATCTCTTGAATGTATTATAAGATTAAATAAATATAATAAAGTTTTTAACCGAAAATTATAATTACATTAATTATATCCGAAATTTATAATTACATTAATTATAATAAGGATTTCGATAAATTATATTTATTTAAATTGATATATGAATCAAATTCATATATTGATAAAATTATGTTATCATTATGTGTACAACATCCTTGTACATATAATATGTTCAATATTTGATTGCCCAATTAAATTAATTCTTTAATTAATTTGATTCATGTGACAACCAAGTACAATACCAATTATATTTTATTCCGTTCATTTCAACCATAGGGTGTGACCCTGTAGGTTCTTGCAACGTTAGCAGTAATACTAGAACGATTCTATTGTCACAGACAATGAGTGGCATCTAGCAATTCATCATTGCTACCTAAGTTACAAGAAATCATGATTCAACATAATCTTTTGTGATTAACCTTTCATGCATTAATCCTTAAGTCCTTTATCTCTGGAATGGATACAAGTCATGGGATAGTCACACTTGTATAGTCCATCCCATGTTTCTTGATATCTTGTGTAGACTATGATATACAAATTAGTATGACATCTCATATCAACTTATTTGATCATGGTCATGCATTTCTAGTCTCACTCAATCAAGTGGCCTAAGATATTACTCCTATTATGTAGGAGGGACTTATCCTTTATTGATCAACCATATTCCTCTACATAGATTGTGGTATATCCAACATCAGCCTTTATAGAACAACCTGTTACGGTGTACGTTTGACTGTATCAAAATATACAACTCACGATGCTGGGATAATAATGATCTCAAGTCTGAGGATCATATACATATTAATCACTATGAGTAATGTTGTGACAATTACATA
This sequence comes from Gossypium australe, assembly GCA_005393395.2. Taxonomy (NCBI): domain Eukaryota; kingdom Viridiplantae; phylum Streptophyta; class Magnoliopsida; order Malvales; family Malvaceae; genus Gossypium; species Gossypium australe. Next base: position 50,325,393 of record CM016614.1, read on the forward strand.
ATAATCCAAGAAACATACTCATAGCGGGTCAATCCAATATGTTGTTCTCTAACACACATATTCATGCATTGATTTTGACACTCCATATCAATGACAACTCTTTATCATCAATCAACTACATGTTAGTCTTAATGCATTATTATTGTCCTAGTCAACAACAATACTCGACTAAGGATCTTTTAAGAATAATCATATTATTCTCAGGACATTATTATAAAACAGTTTATCTATACACACAGAAAGAAAAACTGAAATAATAATGACAACGCTTTATATTAATAAACATGGTAAATTAAGTATGTTATTACAACCATCTCATGATTGATCTTTGGGCATACTCTTACAATCTCCCACTAGCACTAAGACCAATCACTCATATATCTAATACCAAGTGACTTAGTGTGACGATCATGCTTCTGCTGTGTCAGAGGCTTGGTCAGGGGATCAGCAATGTTATCATCTGAAGGTACTCTGCATATCTCTACATCCCCTCGATCGATAATCTCTCGAATAAGATGGTAGCGTCTAAGTATATGTTTGGATCGCTGGTGAGATCTGGGTTCTTTAGCTTGTGCAATAGCTCTATTGTTATCACATCGGAGTTCTATAGCATCTGATATGCTAGGCACAACCCCTAGTCCAGTAATGAACTTCTTGATCCAAACCGCTTCCTTTGCTGCATCACTGGCTGCAATATACTCAGCCTCTGTTGTAGAATCGGCTACTGTACTTTGCTTTGAACTCTTCCAGCTCACAGTGTAACACCCCAAACCCGGACAAGACACCACGTCCGAATCTGGTATGTTACGGGGAAAACGTTTCTAGGAGGTTCAGATTTTTCATTTAAAAGCGGGGTGAAAACATAGTGAACTTGAAGAAAATTTGAGTAGGCTTGTTTGAACACAAGAGGTGTATTTGAAACCCGGAGATTTTGAAAACTTAGCCATAATGTGTAGCTAAAATATACCATTTAAAACCTCATTAGTTGCTTAGTGATACATAAAACACTTTAAAACTTAGAAGAACTACAAGTTTGAATTTGAAACCAGTTGTATTTGTTTATCAAAAAGGCTTAGTGTGATACCCGATGGTATAGTTTAAAAACACATTGCGTTCTAGTTTTGAAAACATTATCTTTCCAAATTTTAGTAAAATTTTTACCAACTTATTTTGTTAAGGCATATTTAAAATCTAATTAAAACATAAACAACATAAAACATAACTTTAAAGGCCTTTTACAAATCCGAAATAAAACCCAATTAAAAGTAAATAAGTTAAAGTACCCAAATGCAATAGTCCGAGCTAAACTTTTATTAAAGCATGGCATGTGCACCCCGAGTCCACCCCGGCTCCATGTCCGCACCTACGAGTCACCTGAAATGTCAAAGGAGAGGGTGAGTCGAGTGACTCAGTGTGTAAATCCCGCTCCCGAAGAAACAACATGCTAACACACATCATACATAGCAACATAATCAATGCAACCCGATCCTAACCATCCGTATCGCCATTTCTACCCCGTGTGGTACCAAACCACTGGTGGTGCCAAACCACTGGTGACATATAGTCACAATGTGTTACCAAAACACTGGTGTCCCAAAGACACAATATCCGTCAATGTGGTTCTAAACCACTGGTGTCCCAAAGACACAATGTGCTACCAAAGCACTGGTGACCGAAGTCACAAATCCAATGATGATGGGGCCAACCCATCGTGTGATACCAAATCACTAGCAGACGATCCCATATCTCAAGTGGGGCCAACCCACGGTGGTCAAACCACAGGGACAAGTCGCAATGAGGTGCCAAACCTCTGGTGTCCCAAAGACACAATGTGCTACCAAAGCACTGGTGACCGTAGTCACGAATCTGGTGATGGGGCCAACCCATCGTGTGTTACCAAAACACTGGCGTCAATCCCGTATAATCATCTGTGGGGCCAACCCACTGTGGTACTGAGCCACTGGGACGAGACGCTGAGGTACCAAACCTCTGGAGGTGCCAAACCTCTGGTGACCCAAAGTCACAAAGTGTGCTACCAAAGCACTGGTGCTCGTCAGCACAAAATATCACTGCTCCCTCCTCTCGTATCACCCATCAACATACCATGCTCATGTAATCATGCATATCATACAATCATGCATGTCATACAAATATATCTAATCTCATATCCCATGTCACATATTACCACAACCATGGTGTCATGTAAATCATCAATAAATTTATAACAATAATGATACTGACTTACCCGAGTCCAGAATCATACCCATTAGGGTATCATAACAGTCACCACTGTCTCATTAGTCATCACACAGGTTATTAATAATATTACTAAATATAAGTGTGTTAGTATACACACCTGATAATACGAGCCTAAAAATCCTGACCAAAGTGATCTAAATCCCTCGATTGCTAACTCCTTGCTATTGGTTTGCTTTCTAACCACTACCCGAACCAACTAAGGATCCCTTTCTTCAATCGGCACAACCTTGAAAAGAAAATGGTTAATCCCTTGTCACCTTGACTTAATCAGATTTAAACGAATCACTGTGAATGATATCTTACCATCACTTACCTATCGGTTCAAAGAGTCGACGGCTCTTCTTGGCTACTTTTCGATATCTAAGACCCTAACACAAGATGATAATCCAAAAAGGTTAACACCCTTCCAAACTGGCCATAATCGGCCCTTAACCAAACCACAACCAACCAAGAACCAAAAGAGGGAGATATGGCCATTCGGCCTTGCACTTACCAACACCCAATATTCGGCCAACTAGGACTTCTAGGAGGGAACCACAAGAGATTCGGCCAAGGCTTGCAAAGAAAGGAAAAGGAATCGGTTTTAAGTGTTTATCACCTTTAATGTTCGGCTTGAGTGGAGGAGAAAGAAAAGAGGTGCGAGAAGCATGTAGTTTCGGCAATGGCAATTTGAGAAAGAGAAAAGTGAGTACAATGGAAGTAGTTTCGGTTTGCCAAAGGAAGAAATGAAGAGAGAGTCTTGAAGGATGGATTTCGACTAACTATGACAGGAGAAGAAAAGAAGAAAGTGAGAGAACTCTCTTTTGAAATTCGGCTTAACAAAGAATATTGAGAAAACAACATAAAAATTCGGCAAGCCTTAAGGAGGTTTTGATTTTCGGTTTACAAAGAAAGAAAAATGAAAACAAAAGCACTAGAGGATTCGGCTACTAATGTCAAAATGAAAAGTTTGCTTGACACTCCTCTCTTGACCGAAAATGCCCAAATGCCTAGGAGGATTTCGGCTAACAACATGTGACCGAAAGTGTACCAACATTCCAAAATGACTTTCGGCACACACAACCCCATCCCAAGCCGTCACTTCCTCCCCCCAAACTCTCCCAAAATTCGGCCATGATCCCCCAATCAACTCCCATCCACACATTCAAAATAGTTTGAACAAGTCCTCCTCCTTAATTAGCTCTCCACCATCCATGTCACTACTTGACCAAGTCCAAGTAGTATTTGAACTCCATCCAACTCCTCCCTCCTATGCCGTCCAAAATGCAACCCAAAATGGGGGTTTCGCAGCTCGAACTCAGGACATCCCCTCCCTTGCAAATGACGCCACACTCAGCTCCTAGTGGTACCTTGCTCAGCCACTTTGCCAACACTTCTTTTGTGCAATGAAACCACAATTTATTTTCTTAAACCCCAGCTTCCTCAGCTCCCTTCCTATAAAGCCCAAAAACTAAAATTTACCCATTCACTCAGGCATACCCCTAGGCTATAATTAAGTCCCGAAAACATAAAAATAGCAACATAGCATACTAACAACATGCAGAACATGCCATGACAAAAATAGCCCCCTAACCCGGGATATTACAGTTCTACCCCCCTTAAAAATAATTTCGGCCTCGAAATTACCTGGTCAAAAGAGTTGCGGGTATTGCTGTCTCATCATATCCTCGGGTTCCCACGTCGCTTCTTCTACACCATGATTCCGCCAAAGTACCTTAACCAAAGACACAGACTTCCTACGCAGAACCTTCACATCCCGATCAAGAATCTGCACAGGTTCCTCCTCCATAGTCAAGTCTGGATTCACCTCGATCTCTTCCACTGCTACCACATGCGACGGATCTGAACGATACCTCCGAAGCATCGAAACATGAAAAACATCATGAATCTGTTTAAGCTCTGCTGGCAACTCAAGTTGATACGCCACTGGTCCAACTCGTCTCAAAACCTTATACGGTCCAATGAACCTCGGACTTAGCTTGCCTTTCTTCCCGAACCTCAATACCTTCTTCCAAGGCGAGACCTTCAGGAAAACTCGATCCCCAACAGCAAACTCTATATCTCTTCGCTTAAGATCGGCATAAGACTTCTGCCGGTCCGAAGCTTCCTTTAATCGAGCCTGTATCAACTTGACCTTGTCTTCTGTCTCAGCAACTAACTCGGGTCCCAACAACTGACGTTCACCTAACTCCGTCCAACATGTAGGTGAGCGACACTTCCTACCATACAATGCCTCATACGGAGCCATCTTGATGCTCGCTTGGTAACTGTTGTTGTAGGCAAACTCAGCTAATGGTAGAAACTCCTCCCAACTACCTCTGAAATCCAAGACACAACCTCTCAGCATGTCTTCCAAGATCTGAATAACCCTTTCTGATTGCCCGTCAGACTGCGGGTGAAAAGCCGTGCTGAAATCCAGACGAGTACCCAGAGCCTGATGCAATGCCTTCCAGAACCTTGAAGTAAACCTGGGATCCCTATCCGAGATTATCGAAACCGGCACACCGTGCAACCTCACTATCTCTGACACATACAACTTCGCTAACTTCTGAAGTGAATAATCAACCCTCACCGGAATAAAGTGAGCTGATTTGGTCAGACGATCCACCGCTACCCAAACTGAATCCTTCTTGCTTGGCGTAAGCGGTAACCCACTGACAAAATCCATGGTTATCCTTTCCCACTTCCACTGAGGAATCTTTACAGGCTGAAGCAAACCCGACGGCAACTGATGTTCAGCCTTGACCTGCTGACAAGTCAGACATTTCCCAACAAACTCTGTCACCTCTTTCTTTAAACCAGGCCACCAAAACTGCTCTCTAAGATCCCTATACATCTTGCTACCTCCAGGATGCATAGCATAAGGACTGCTATGTGCGTCCTGAAGAATCTTCTGCCTTAGCTCTACGTCCTTAGGCATACAAGCCTTACCTTGAAAACACAACACCTCGTCACTAGACAAGCTGTAACCCTCCAAACCACCATTCTGCACTTGTAACCTTCGCGCACTCAGAACCTCATCCTCTAATTGTTTTTCTCTGATCTGCTCAACCCAAGTAGGCTTAACCTGCAGCTCTGCCAGAATACTCCCGTCGTCATACAAGCTCAAATGGGCAAACAATGCTCTTAAGTCTGAAACAACCTTACGGCTCAACGCGTCTGCTACCACGTTAGCCTTGCCCGGATGATACTCAATAGAACAGTCGTAATCTTTCAGCAACTCAACCCATCTACGCTGCCTCAAGTTCAAATCCTTCTGAGTCAGAAGATACTTCAGACTCTTGTGATCGGTGTAAACTATTGATCTCTCTCCATATAAGTAGTGCCTCCAAATCTTTAAGGCAAAAACTACAGCCGCTAGCTCCAAATCGTGCGTCGGATAGTTGACCTCGTGTGGCCTCAGCTGCCTAGAAGCGTAAGCCACAACCTTGCCTTCCTGCATCAGCACACAACCCAAACCCGTATGTGATGCATCGCAGTAGACTGTGTATTCCTTACCAGCCTCAGGTTGAATTAGGACCGGAGCCTCAGTCAAAATCTTCTTTAACTTATCGAAGCTTTCCTGCTGTTTCTCAGCCCATACAAACGGAACTTCTTTCCTCAACAACTTAGTCATCGGCGCTGCTATTAACGAGAAACCCTCAACAAACCTTCGGTAGTATCCGGCCAAACCCAGAAAACTCCGAATCTCAGCCACTGACCTAGGTGACTTCCAGTCCAAAACAGCCTCAATCTTACGAGGATCTACTCGAATCCCCTCGGCCGACACTACATGACCCAAGAATGTCACTTCTCTAAGCCAGAACTCGCACTTACTGAACTTAGCATAGAGTTGCTTTTCCCTCAGGATCTGCAGCACCACCCTCAAATGCGCATCATGTTCTTCCTCTGTCCTTGAGTACACCAAGATGTCGTCTATGAAAACCACCACGAAACGATCCACATACCGCTGAAACACCCTGTTCATCATATCCATAAACGCTGCCGGTGCGTTAGTCAACCCGAATGGCATTACCAGGAATTCGTAGTGCCCATACCGAGTCCGAAACGCTGTTTTATGGATATCGGCCTCCTTAACCTTTAACTGATGGTACCCAGACCTCAGATCAATCTTCGAAAATACCGCTGCACCCTTCAGCTGATCAAACAAATCATCTATCCGTGGCAATGGATACTTGTTTTTAATCGTCAGCTTGTTCAACTGGCGGTAGTCTATACACATCCGCATCGTACCATCTTTCTTCTTAACGAATAATACCGGCGCACCCCACGGCGAGACACTTGGCCTGATAAAACCTCGATCCAATAACTCCTGGATCTGAGCCTTAAGCTCCACCAATTCCTTTGGTGCCATCCTATACGGAGCAATAGACACTGGCGCAGTCCCGGGTAACAGTTCAATCCCGAACTCTACCTCACGATCTGGCGGCAAACCCGGAAGCTCTTCAGGAAACACATCAGCAAATTCCTTAACAGTACGAACCTTCTCAACAGCAGACTCTTTAGCCTCCAAGGCATACACATGAACCACATACGCTTCACAGCCCTTCCTGACCATCTTCTCCGCTTTCAAAGCAGATACCACATTTGATAAGTAATCCCTCCTATTACCTATCATAGCCACATCATCACCATCAACCGTCTTAAGAACCATGCGCTTGGCCGTGCAATCCAACCTCGCCTGGTACTTAACCAGCCAATCCATCCCAAGGATCAGATCGAACTCCCCAAACGGCAGTTCCATCAGATCAGCAGCAAATACTACCCCTTGGAGTTCTAGGGGTACATCTCTAAACAGCTTATCTACTACTACGGAGTGACCTAGAGGGCTAATCACAGTCATCTGCCTAGAAGATATCTCAGAGTCTAAGTCCATTGTCTCTACTATACTACTGGCAACATAAGAGTGCGTAGAACCCACATCAATTAAAGCAGTATAAGGAGTACCAAAAATCAAGAACGTACCGGTTATGACGTCCGGTGCGTCGCCTTCCTCTCGGCGCCTCGCAGCATACACTAATCCAGGCTGTCTGGCATCAGAACTACCTGCACCTCTGCCCGGTGCTCCACGGCCCCGACCAGATCCATAACCACCTCTGCCATTACCACGGCCCCTCTGCGGTGGCGGTCCATTACCTCTGAACTGATTACGGCCCTGACTCTCAGACTGAATCCTGGCCATCCTACGCGGACAGTCCCTTATGCGATGCTCCAGAGAACCACACTCGAAACAACCTTTTCCACCAGTCCAACAGCCACCCCAATGAGATTTCCTACACTGATTACACTGCGGCGGTCCCTGCCTAGCAGCAACAAACCTAGCAGACTGATTCTGCCCACTCGGTCTAGCCTTCTTCTGCGGATTACCCGACGAACCAGAAGACCCAAAGCTCCTCTTAAGCCTACTCCTGTCCATACTCTGCCTCACTGACTCCTTAACACCCTCGGCTACCTTAGCCTTCTCAACTAAGACAGCAAACTCGCACTCCTGCTGAGGAGCAATCAGCAGCCTCAACTCGTCTCGCAGACCATCCTCGAAACGAACACACCTCTCATGCTCAGTGGCTACAATGCCCCTGGCATACCTACTCAGCTTCAGGAACTCAGCCTCGTACTCAGCAACCGATTTACTCCCCTGAACAAGTCTCAGAAATGCCTTTCTCTGGGAGTCAATATAACTAGCCCCGATGTACTTCTTTTGATATGCAGCCCGAAAATAATCCCATGTCAAATCCTCTGCTGCCACACTATCCTGAACCGTGAGCCACCACTGATATGACTCATCCCGGAGAAGTGACACGATCCCCTTCAGCTTCTCTTCAGCCGTCAAGTCCAGATCATCCATGATCCGCTCAGTTGCCTCCAGCCAATATTCAGCAGTGCTAGGAGCAACACCCGATACACCTCGGAAGAATTCAGCCCCGTTAGCCCGGAGTCGCTCAGGAACTGATTTCCTAACTCCTGCACCACACTTGCCCCAACTACCGTTTCCAACACTCGCAGCATCGCCTGTGACACTGCGTCATCCCCAGTCTGATCTTGGAACTCACCACCTCCAGCTGGTGGCGGAACCGGTATCTCATTTTCTGAACCCTGCCCAGATCCTACGGGCTCAGAAACCGTCATTCTACCCCTACCTCTACCACGAGTATTACGACCACGCCCGCCTCGAGTGCTCATGTCTAATCTTTCTACGTATCTGATTAAGAATTTTATGCATCAGTATTTATTTCACTTGTTTAAAAGCAAGTCTTATGAATATTTAATGAGGATTTGTTCTCGCGAGTTCACAGAATTCTATCAGTTTCAATCTCTAAAGTAGCATACTATTGCTAATCATCAAATCATACCACATCCAATCAATTCACAAAGAATAGTCCGGGGTACTTACCTGGGCGAACTGGTGCCGGAGACTCGATGCCATGCCTTTCAAACCATATATTTAAAAACAACCACTTAAAACAGACTTTGAAAACATTTTTGGGCCTCGGGCCCACAGCCGAGCCTTTGAACCTGGCTCTGATACCACAAATGTAACACCCCAAACCCGGACAAGACACCACGTCTGAATCTGGTATGTTACGGGGAAAACGTTTCTAGGAGGTTCAGATTTTTCATTTAAAAGCGGGGTGAAAACATAGTGAACTTGAAGAAAATTTGAGTAGGCTTGTTTGAACACAAGAGGTGTATTTGAAACCCGGAGATTTTGAAAACTTAGCCATAATGTGTAGCTAAAACGAGTTTATACCATTTAAAACCTCATTAGTTGCTTAGTGATACATAAAACACTTTAAAACTTAGAAGAACTACAAGTTTGAATTTGAAACCAGTTGTATTTGTTTATCAAAAAGGCTTAGTGTGATACCCGATGGTATAGTTTAAAAACACATTGCGTTCTAGTTTTGAAAACATTATCTTTCCAAATTTTAGTAAAATTTTTACCAACTTATTTTGTTAAGGCATATTTAAAATCTAATTAAAACATAAACAACATAAAACATAACTTTAAAGGCCTTTTACAAATCCGAAATAAAACCCAATTAAAAGTAAATAAGTTAAAGTACCCAAATGCAATAGTCCGAGCTAAACTTTTATTAAAGCATGGCATGTGCACCCCGAGTCCACCCCGGCTCCATGTCCGCACCTACGAGTCACCTGAAATGTCAAAGGAGAGGGTGAGTCGAGTGACTCAGTGTGTAAATCCCGCTCCCGAAGAAACAACATGCTAACACACATCATACATAGCAACATAATCAATGCAACCCGATCCTAACCATCCGTATCGCCATTTCTACCCCGTGTGGTACCAAACCACTGGTGGTGCCAAACCACTGGTGACATATGGTCACAATGTGTTACCAAAACACTGGTGTCCCAAAGACACAATATCCGTCAATGTGGTTCTAAACCACTGGTGTCCCAAAGACACAATGTGCTACCAAAGCACTGGTGACCGAAGTCACAAATCCAATGATGATGGGGCCAACCCATCGTGTGATACCAAATCACTAGCAGACGATCCCATATCTCAAGTGGGGCCAACCCACGGTGGTCAAACCACAGGGACAAGTCGCAATGAGGTGCCAAACCTGTGGTGTCCCAAAGACACAATGTGCTACCAAAGCACTGGTGACCGTAGTCACGAATCTGGTGATGGGGCCAACCCATCGTGTGTTACCAAAACACTGGCGTCAATCCCGTATAATCATCTGTGGGGCCAACCCACTGTGGTACTGAGCCACTGGGACGAGACACTGAGGTACCAAACCTCTGGAGGTGCCAAACCTCTGGTGACCCAAAGTCACAAAGTGTGCTACCAAAGCACTGGTGCTCGTCAGCACAAAATATCACTGCTCCCTCCTCTCGTATCACCCATCAACATACCATGCTCATGTAATCATGCATATCATACAATCATGCATGTCATACAAATATATCTAATCTCATATCCCATGTCACATATTACCACAACCATGGTGTCATGTAAATCATCAATAAATTTATAACAATAATGATACTGACTTACCCGAGTCCAGAATCATACCCATTAGGGTATCATAACAGTCACCACTGTCTCATTAGTCATCACACAGGTTATTAATAATATTACTAAATATAAGTGTGTTAGTATACACACCTGATAATACGAGCCTAAAAATCCTGACCAAAGTGATCTAAATCCCTCGATTGCTAACTCCTTGCTATTGGTTTGCTTTCTAACCACTACCCGAACCAACTAAGGATCCCTTTCTTCAATCGGCACAACCTTGAAAAGAAAATGGTTAATCCCTTGTCACCTTGACTTAATCAGATTTAAACGAATCACTGTGAATGATATCTTACCATCACTTACCTATCGGTTCAAAGAGTCGACGGCTCTTCTTGGCTACTTTTCGATATCCAAGACCCTAACACAAGATGATAATCCAAAAAGGTTAACACCCTTCCAAACTGGCCATAATTGGCCCTTAACCAAACCACAACCAACCAAGAACCAAAAGAGGGAGATATGGCCATTCGGCCTTGCACTTACCAACACCCAATATTCGGCCAACTAGGACTTCTAGGAGGGAACCACAAGAGATTCGGCCAAGGCTTGCAAAGAAAGGAAAAGGAATCGGTTTTAAGTGTTTATCACCTTTAATGTTCGGCTTGAGTGGAGGAGAAAGAAAAGAGGTGCGAGAAGCATGTAGTTTCGGCAATGGCAATTTGAGAAAGAGAAAAGTGAGTACAATGGAAGTAGTTTCGGTTTGCCAAAGGAAGAAATGAAGAGAGAGTCTTGAAGGATGGATTTCGGCTAACTATGACAGGAGAAGAAAAGAAGAAAGTGAGAGAACTCTCTTTTGAAATTCGGCTTAACAAAGAATATTGAGAAAACAACATAAAAATTCGGCAAGCCTTAAGGAGGTTTTGATTTTCGGTTTACAAAGAAAGAAAAATGAAAACAAAAGCACTAGAGGATTCGGCTACTAATGTCAAAATGAAAAGTTTGCTTGACACTCCTCTCTTGACCGAAAATGCCCAAATGCCTAGGAGGATTTCGGCTAACAACATGTGACCGAAAGTGTACCAACATTCCAAAATGACTTTCGGCACACACAACCCCATCCCAAGCCGTCACTTCCTCCCCCCAAACTCTCCCAAAATTCGGCCATGATCCCCCAATCAACTCCCATCCACACATTCAAAATAGTTTGAACAAGTCCTCCTCCTTAATTAGCTCTCCACCATCCATGTCACTACTTGACCAAGTCCAAGTAGTATTTGAACTCCATCCAACTCCTCCCTCCTATGCCGTCCAAAATGCAACCCAAAATGGGGGTTTCGCAGCTCGAACTCAGGACATCCCCTCCCTTGCAAATGACGCCACACTCAGCTCCTAGTGGTACCTTGCTCAGCCACTTTGCCAACACTTCTTTTGTGCAATGAAACCACAATTTATTTTCTTAAACCCCAGCTTCCTCAGCTCCCTTCCTATAAAGCCCAAAAACTAAAATTTACCCATTCACTCAGGCATACCCCTAGGCTATAATTAAGTCCCGAAAACATAAAAATAGCAACATAGCATACTAACAACATGCAGAACATGCCATGAAAAAAATAGCCCCCTAACCCGGGATATTACACACAGCACCACCATTAAGGCAAAACACAAAACCTGATTACGATCGAGAATCATCCTTGTCGGTTTGGAAGCTGGTATCAGTGTAACCTTTTACACTTAACTCTTCCTCACCTCCATATAATAGGAACATATCCTTAGTTCTTCTTAAGTACTTAAGGATACTCTTGACTGTGGTCCAGTGACCTTCACCAGGATCTACTTGATACCTGCTCGTCATACTTAAGGCATACGAGACATCTGGACGGGTACATAACATAGCATACATGATAGATCCAATAGCGGAAGCATATGGAATTTTACTCATGAAACACCCCAAACCCGGCCCACGAGCCTCGACCAAATCTGGTATGTTCCTCGATGTAAACCAATTCAAAATTCTTTTGTTACTTTGTAAAATTGTGTCTTTTGAAAGAAAGGTTGTTTTGGGTTGGGCTCAAGTTGAGAACAAGTTTTATCTTATGTCGAAATCTTTTTATGTTAGGTGATAAAACATTTAGAGTTTATTTTAAATAAATTTACTTAATCTTATAACCATTAAAAATTCGTAACAAAATAAATAAAAGAAAAATAAAGTAGTTCAACTATGGCCTTATTACATCAAATAATTCCCAAAAATAAATTAAAGTGCTTAAATAGAATAAAAGTCCAAATAATAAAATTTTCCTTGCTGTGCATGGCCACCTTTGTGCTCCTGCCGACCCGGTCCATTACTGATCATCACCTGGAGGAAAATATTCCCCAACGGGGTGAGTCAAACAGACTCAATGTGTAACCAACACTATAACTTAACAATTCAGGCATACAATGTCATATCACATACTTATTCATATAACAGATATAAAGTAAAGATGCAAACCCAAACCCAAGCCTAGATGCCATCCGCTACACATCACCCGTACCAACCTGCACACCGTGGGGACTACTAAGTCAACCCTCCATCCGCTACACACCATCGAAGGCAGTCACTGCAGTCGACGTGCTCATCGCCCTTATAAAATTCGTGGTCTTAGGTCACCACATTCAGATATCGTGGTCTTAGGTCACCACATTCAAATATCGTGGTCTTAGGTCACCACATTCAGATATCGTGGTCTTAGGTCACCACATTCAGATATCGTGGTCTTAGGTCACCACATTCAGATATCGTGGTCTTAGGTCACCGCATTCACTTCCCCTTTCATATAACCCGTATGCCCCATATCATACATATCATGCACATCATGCCTTAGTTTACATTCTTATCACTTTTCACATGTTACATATATAACATAATTTCATATTCCTAGTAGGAGTAGGAAACGTACCTGAGTACTTTTGTACCATTACATGGTACCGTGGCCATATTCTTACACATTCTTATAGTCACATACATATTAATTATTGCCATAAATATATCAAGAAATAGTGTGAGGTACACACCTGATTCGCTTAGGGTTTCCAATCCAAATCCCGAAAAGCTTGATCTAATGCCTTAGATCTTAGATCTCTACATTTAATCAATCATTTAATACTTAGTAAAGAGCCATTCGGCCATAAATCCAAATCCTAGTAGGATTAATACACTAAAATCCTTACCTTGCCGATTTGTTTACTAATCTAATCCCGGAATGTTGTAGATTCCCTTCCTTGTAATCAGCTGGTATTGAATCCTTTCATAGATTAGTTTTCGGCTTTTAAATCATGTAAGAAAATAGATCTAGTGCTAAAATAAGCCTTGGCCGATTGCATATAGACACTTACCTTGTGGATTTTAAATCCTGAAACTCACCGAATAACTAGGGAACATGCGGCCTATGGTGTACCGTCGAGAAAAGAACTTCTCCTTCCCTATAGTCGACACTTAGTAAATCCCGAAAGTATTCCTTGCCTTAGATGTCTGTCGAAATCCCTATAACTTCATGTTAGATCAATTTCTAACATTTATTCACAACAAATAACCCTTAGCCGAATGTTAAATATGACTTACCTTAGATTCTTAAATCCCGAAATAGTTGACTTGTCTTATGAAGTTGTCGACAATGGCAGAAATCCCGAAGAGCCTTCTTTCCAAGTTTCGACTAACACAATAATGGGGTTAGATTTCCTAGTTTCGGCTTTTGGAATATTGAGAGGAGAAGAATGAAGAAGAAAAGAATAGTTGCTTAAGAGAATTCGGCAATGGTGAAATAAGGAGAAGGGAAATTCGGCAAGGCTTAGGGGATCTTACTCTCGTTTTTTTTTTTTAGAGAATTGAAGAGAAAAGAAAAGGGGTTGCAGAGAAAATTCGGCAGAGGTTATCAAGGAAGAGAAAATAATGCTGAATGGCCCCTCTTTTCCTTTTATAGCCGAATTTTTGGCCACCACTCTTCTATTTTGATAGCTTTATCACTTTAATTATCACCTAAAACTTAATCCAATAATTATCTCTTATCTCTTAATAAAAATATCAATAAAAATCCATCATTTATCCATCTATTTGCCGAATTTTAACAACAATAAAACACCTCCCTATAGAGCCTTAATGCCGTCCACTTCTCTTGTTCCTGGCACCAAAATAAAATTTTTTTATTTGCTCCCCAAGTGACTCGAACCCAGGCCCAATTGCACCTGCTTGTGGTGTCAACTCCAGAGGCCCTAAGTGGCACCTCCAAGCCACTTAGACAAGCCCAATTGTATGTCATATTTCACCCATAAATTTTCTTAAGGCCACCCTGCTTTACTTCCCTCTCTTAACCTCAGAACTTAACTTTTCCTAAAATGTTTCCTTACATTTCCTTACATTTCCTTACATTTCCTTACATTTCCAAGTTTCCAAAAATGTTCGTTTGCCTCCTTTAAACTTAACATTTCTTACATTTCCAAGTTTCCATAAATGTTCACTTTCCTCTTTTGAACTTAACATTTCTTACATTTCCAAGTTTCCAGAAATGTTCACTTTCCTCTTTTGAAACTTAACATTTCTAAATCATTTCCTTACATTTCCAGGACATTTCCCTACATTTCCAAGACAAGACATTTCCTTACATCTTAGGGTTCCTAAACCTCCTCAGAACACATCCAACACACCCACTGAGCCCACTATCTCATGAATTACGCACGAACGCATAACCCCTAATCTAGGATGTTACAGTTCTACCCTCCTTAAAAATAATTTCGTCCTCGGAATTACTTACTAAGGATTAATCGTACATCTTAACTCGCCGCACTACGCTTATGCTGCGCACTCTAATCTTATAAAAATATCATACTTCCTATGCACAATCTTTAAGTCCATATGCAAGGCTTCGAACACTTTCACTACAAGAAAAATATACAACAATTAAAGCAATTAAGGGTATTCCAGAAATAAGGAACGTACCCGCTGTCACATCTGGCACATCTTCCTCCTCGCGACGGCCAACTGCATAAACCAACCTTGGTTGCCTTGCATCTGCACCTTCAGCACCTCCACTTGGTGCTCCACGACCTCGTCCGGAACCATTTCCTCCATGGTTCGGACCACGACCCCTCGTCGCTTGTTGACCATCTCTACCAGCCTGATTAACATTCTGGGCTACCAGTTTATTCCCCTCCGGCCTCATCAGACAGTCCTTAATCATATGGTCCTTTGACCCACACCTAAAGTATCCTCCTGTCTTTTTCCAACACTCCCCTAAGTGTTTCTTCCCACACTGATCACAAGTACGATATTGCCCTCCAGTACCAGCTTGCTGACCTCGCGGCCCATCAACTCTAGGCCTCTTATTCTCAGATGATCCAGACGATTCAAAACCTCTTTTTGGCCTGTTCCGATCAGTGTTCTGCCTTGCAGAATCCTTAATCCCTTCAGCTACCTTAGCTTTCTCTACTAAGGCAGAAAACTCCCGTTCCTGATGTGGTGCTATTAACAACCTCAAATCATCCCTTAATCCGTCCTCAAATCGGACACATCGCTCATGCTCCGTAGCTACTACTCCTCGAGCATATCGGCTCAACCGCAGAAATTCAGCTTCATACTCTGCCACGGACTTGTTCCCTTGAATCAGCCCCAGAAAAGCCTTCCTTTTCTCATCAGTATACCGTGTGCCAACATATTTCTTCTGATATGTTGCCTTAACATATTCCCAGGTCAGATCCTCAGCTGTGGCTCCATCCCAAACTGTGAGCCACCACTGATACGCTTCATCGCGTAGCAATGCCACCATTCCTTTCAACTTCTCCTCAGGGGTCAGATCAAGCTCATCCATAATCTGTTCGGTTGCTTCCAACCAATATTCAGCTGTACTGGGTGCTACACCAGATACTCCACAAAACATCTCAGCCCCATTGGCTCGGAGTCGCTCGGGTACAGATTTTCGAGCTCCCATACTTCCACCCGTGCTAGCCACCATTTCCAAAACTCGCAGCACAGCCTGCGACACAGCATCATCCCCCGTCTGAGCTTGCTGCTCAACACCAACAGTTGGGGGTGGTGGTGGCGGTGGTACCTCATTGACCGATCCTTGACCCGATCTAACGGGTTCCGACACGGTCCTTCTGCCTCTACCGCATCCTCTTATACTATGACCACGTCCCCTAGAGCTCATTTCTACGATCTTGCTTTAATCTAATTAAGAAATTTTATGAATTAGCCTTTATTCCACTGATTACCCGCGAAGAAGTTTTATGGAAAGAGTTTTAGGAGTGGTTCTTTTGTATTCATACATGCACACAGTCTTTACATTCATACATTCATCAATCAATTATGAACTTTCGTTCATTCAGAGAAACGTTGTAGTTTTCATTGTTGTTGTTTTTCCACTACCACGGGGGTATTTTCGTAATTTGCCCTACAGGGGTATTTTCGTAATTTGTCAAAATAAGGTTCCTTGGTGATTTTGTCAATAAGGGTGTTTTGGTAATTTTTTTTGAAATCCCGGGGGTATTTCAAAAATTTTTAAATTATAGGGGTATTTCGGTAAATTTTGAAACTCGGGGGTATTTTGGTAATAAATCAGAGTAAATTTGTAAAGCTTAATAAATCAAGGGTATTTCCAAAATTTGCAAAAATTGAGGGTTCTTTTTGAGAATTTGTTTTCCAAATCGGTGATGTTGCAAAATTTTTGAAATTCAGGGTCATTTTGGTAATTTTCCAAAATCAAAAATTTTGATATTTTGCAAATTAGGGTTTTTGGACTTGTTATAAAGTAATGAATTTTTTTTTGAATAAGAACTGTGGGTATTTTGGAAATTTCATAAACCAAGGGCATTTTTGTAATTTTACCACTTAGGGGTATTTTAGTAATTTTGTAAATCAAGAAATATTTCAGAAAATTTTTATGGGATAGCTTGTATAAATCAAAAGGGTAATTTAGTCATTTTAAAACTAGGGTTTCCATAAAAATGTGGCTAATCCCTTTCGGGTTTTAGTTATTGGGTTTAGCCTGTGACTGAGTCCTCTTGGTTAGGGTGAACCGAAGCTACGCACCAGGTAGGATTCCTGCGAAGAGGAGGTGAGTCACTAGGACTGCTTAAATACCAGGCTCTTCCGGATCCAATCCTAG
Organism: Gossypium australe; assembly: GCA_005393395.2. Classification (NCBI taxonomy): domain Eukaryota; kingdom Viridiplantae; phylum Streptophyta; class Magnoliopsida; order Malvales; family Malvaceae; genus Gossypium; species Gossypium australe. Next base: position 50,342,778 of record CM016614.1, read on the forward strand.
ACATGCGCACAATGGTTGCCACACCCTAACTCGGCGATTTAGCCATAGGTTTGTTTAATTAAACATTAAGTCTTATGTAATAGTTGGGGTAAACTAGTCCTAGGGTTCAAATTGTAACAGACCGAATTTGACCGTAATCGGAACGGTGGTTTCGGGACCACGAATCCGAGTCCGAGAAATATTTTAATATTATATTTTGAGTCTATTATATGTGAATTGATGTGTGTGACAGTTTCGTATGAAAATGTTATCATTTAAGTGCTTAATTTGATTAAAAGGACTTAATCGCGTAAAGTGTAAAAGTGGCATACTAAAGTGAAATGTGTTAATTTGAGCATGGCTTTATAATATGAAGTATGGAAAGGGTAAATAACCCATTTTATGAGTTAGTGGCCGGCCATGGACAAGTTTGTCCTTAAGTTATATTATTTGGTTATTTTAATTTTAAGGTTAGTTAAGTAATTTAGTAATAACTTAATATATGTTAAATAAAACATAAGAAAATGGCCATTATCATCTTCTTGTTGGCCGAATATTGAGAAAGAAAAAGGGGGGTTTATGTTCTTTGATTTTCGGCATTTGGAAGCTTGATTTCAAGGTTAGTTTGAATTTGGTTTTTGTTAATTTTTACGTTTTTGAGATCGTTGCTTCGAATCGTAGCTGACCCATGTTAAAATTTTTGAATCTAAGCATGCTTGATGTTCGGCTATTGATAGGTTTATATGGTTTTTGATGTTTGATGATTTTAGATAAAAGATAAGTTGAAAATTAGTATATTATGTATTGGAAGTTTTGATGAATTTTTGTTTTTAGGGCAAATTTGTAAAAATGAAATTTTAGAGGGGCTTGTTTGCAAAATAAATGAAAGAAATGGACTTGTACAGTCCCTATACATATTCGGCCCTTAAGGGGTATTGAGAAATTTGGTGTATTTTGTGTTTTAGGCAAATAGGACTAAATTGTAAAAATTTGAAATAGTAAGGGGTAAAATGGTAATTTGCCTATTTATGTGCTTAGGGACTAAATTGAGATGAAATGTACTTGAATGAGCTAAATTTTAATGTGTTTTAGATCAAGAGCAAAGAAAAACGGAATTAGATCGGGGAAAGATGAAGGTTCTCGAATAACCGATTTGCACGGTCTATCGACAACCGAGGTAAGTTCTTAAGCACTTATATGTTAAAGAGTTAATTATAAACATGTTAAAGGATGAAATTTAATAATGTTGACTATAGAATTATGTGTTAGCCGAATGTAAAGGGGTTAAATTGGATTAAATATATTTTGTTAATGTGATATAAACAAGTATATGTTTTCGATATGATATGTGGATGTAATAAGATGTATATGGTTTGGTTGTGATGTTAGCATTAATAAATATGTATTGAAGGTTTAATTATGTTGTTATTCGGGCTTCGAGCCTAGCAGGCCTTGTGCCGGTGAGTTGTTCGGGCTTCGAGCCTAGCAGGCTTTGTGCCGGTGAAACAGTTCAGGCTTTTAGCCTAGCAGGCCACGTGCCGGTGAAACAATTCGGGCTTATTGCCTACCAGGCTTAATGCCAGTGATATACTTCGGACCTTAAGTTCAGCAGGCCTAGTGCCGGTGAATGTGTTTGAGCTCTAAGTGCATGAAAATCAAGTTATGAACATATCAAGAAATTTCAGTTTAGAAACATGATTCGTAAAAATTCGATGGAGAGGTACGTATTTTATAGTCGTGTTACTCAATAAAATGACAAACAAGTATTCGAGTAAGTGAAGGTTTTATACATTAATTTATTAGAGATAAATGAATATGTATATGCAAGTTATATCGTGTGATAGTGAATATTTGAAAGCATGAACGTATTTAGTTGATTTGATAAGCATATGATATGTATATATGTCTGTGATATACTTGATGATTGGTGTATGTGGATAAAAAAAAAGTAAAGCTTCAGTATTAAGTGCATCAATGGTATTTAGTTGTTTCGGCTTTATAGATAAAAGAGGTTATGTATTATTTATGTTCGAATTAGTGATAGAAGATATTGACTAGAATGGTTGTATGTATTTTACTTATATAAGTATATGTTTACTTAAGACTTACTAGGCTAGCAAGCTTACCGTGTGTGTGTGCTCTTATCTACCTCTGTTTTATAGATCTTTGATTCAAGCTACGGACTCGAAGGATTGTAATATCCCGAAATTGGGCCTAGTAAGATTGGGCCGATTGGGCCATGGGCTTTAGGAAAAATTTGTGTGTCATCTAGTTACTTGTGTTAGCTCGGGTAGTATTGTTTGTGTGCTTAGTATATTTGTGTGAAGGCTTGGAAATATTAGGAAGCTAGAATAATTTTTAGTATAGTTTATTTAATGAAGTGGATTAGGTGAGCTTGACACTTAAGTTAATTTAAGTGTTAAATTAAAGCACATGAGGAGTTAGTGGCTAAGTGGTTATGGCGTTTGGAAGGTTGCTAGAGGTTAGAGGTTCGAGTAGCATGTTTAGCATTTTGAAGGTTTATTTTTGAATCCTTGCTTTGATGGACGGTCAAACTTATTTATGATAGGTTGGACTATTAATTTTGGTAAGTTGAATTTTGGTTTATGGAAAGCTTGAAATTGGGGATAAGAATCTTAAAGTTATGGTATGATGAGGGGACAAAAGGCATGAAAGATGGAGGATGTTTTGGAAAGTAATCCTAGGCCTTTAGTGCATGTATGTGGACGGCATGGGTGTCTAGGAGGGTGGCCGAATGTTGTTAGGTGGTTTGGGGGGGGAATAGTTGGTCGACTTTTCTTTTTGTGCATCTTTTGCATTTTGTTTTTCCTCTCCAAAAACTCTTTTCTTTTGGCCGAATGTAGTTTATGCTTTGGTACAAATTTTGCTTGTGATTTAGCCTTTATTTTGTTTGAACCAAATACCATTTCCTTTCTTTCATTTTATCCTTTTGAAATCGAAACAACATTGGTACTTTTGTGCACTTTTCTTTTTGGCAAACAAGGAGTTGGTCGAATCTCTTAACCCTATTTTCTCTCTTATTCTTTTTCTTCCTTTTTGGCCGAAACTCTCCTCTCCAAACTCTCTTTTCTTTTCTCCATTGTTGCTAAAATCGAACTCTCTCTCTCTCTCTCTCTTTCATTCTCTTTTCTATCCACATATTTTCTTCTCTCATAACCAAATTGCCGAAACTTCCCACTCTCTTTAAGTCTTTGTTTTGGCCGAATATTCAAGGGTAGATTCTCTTTGGTTTTTATTCAATCGGTTTTGAAAGATAGGCTCTTTGGGACTTTGGAAGCATTTGATTTAAGCACTATGTCTAGCAATCAAAGGTTGGTAAGTCAAGGGGTAAGGATTCTTGTCGATTCGTTATTCTTTTGAAAAGGCTAAAGTTTTTGGGATTAAAGTATTGTGGTTTGGCCGAATGGCCTTTGTTAATAATTTTAGTATTGGCCGATTGTAGGACAAGGATCTAGTGCGGTAGATCGGATCTTCGGAAGTTAGTTTTGCTTTGGTGAAAGGTGTGTATTTTACACACTTTATAACTTGGATTATATATGTATTCATGTGTGTTTTATAACTAATCATATTATGAAAGTGGGAAAAACGATGAGTTTTGAGATGATACCATGATGGTATCAATGAGGATTCGAGTAAGTCCGTTTCGATATGTTGTTAATACATGTGGATTGAAATCATGATCTATGATTTATGGTATTATTATATGTTTCATATTAAAGTGTATTAACATGATTTGGTTATCTATTGCATTGGTATGGGCAATATGAGAGGAGGGGGAAGATTAATATCGTGTCGACGGACACCAGAGATTTGGTATCTCCAGTGATTTGGTATCACATTCGTGTCTTCGGACACCAGAGGTTTGGCACCTCATAGCGTCTCGTCCCTGTGGTTAACACCACCGTGGGTTGGCCCCACTTTTGAGATATGGGATCGACGCCAGTGATTTGGTATCACACGTGGGTTGGCCCCACAACTTGATGATTTGTGACTTCGGTCACCAGTGGTTTGGCACCACCAGTGATTTGGTATCACATTAGTGTCTTCGGACACCAGAGGTTTGGCACCTCATAGCGACTTGTCCCTGTGGTTAACACCACCGTGGGTTGGCCCCACTTTTGAGATATGGGATCGTCTGCCAGTGATTTGGTATCACACGTGGGTTGGCCCCACAAATGGATTATTCGTGACTTCGGTCACCAGTGATTTGGTATCACATTTGTGTCTTTGGACACCAGTGGTTTGGCACCACCAGTGGTTTGGTACCACACGGGGTAGAAAAGGAGTTATGGATGGCTAGGTTGGGTGCATTATACATATATATTGCTTTTTTATAATCTGTGTAAGTATGTGGTAATTACCCGGGAGAGGGAATATGCACTGAGTCTTGGTGACTCACCTTCTCCCTTAACATTTCAGGTGATTCGTGAGATCGCGGATATGGAGCCGGATGAACTCGAGGAGGCCATGCAATAAAAGTTGGTTTTATATGAACTTCCATTTGGGTACTTTACTTTAATTTGGTTTTCATATTTTATGGGTTTGTAATAAGGCCTCTTTAAATTATGTTTTGGATTATTTTTATGTTGTGATAATGTTTTAAATATGGTTATAAATTTTTGATTATTACAATAAATTGAGCACCAAGTTTTCTAAACTACACAACGCGATGGTTTTTAAAACGTTACATCGGGTAACATAAATCATTTGATAATTTTAACAACTTAAGTGTTTTCGATAATTTAAATGATTTTCAAATATCTAGTTTCTACATTCAAATGCAATTGGTTTTCAAAGTAATAATTCAAGTTTTCTTAAAATGATATAAATGTTTTCTAACCTATGATTTCTTCACTTATTTTAAAGTTTTACGTAATTTCAAAGTAAATTATTAGTTTTAACTTATTATGCACCTGATTTCTACAAATATAGAATTTCAAAGGGTTTTTCACAATAATTTAATCATTAACTCGTTTTTCTTCAAAATATTTTCCTCAGTGACATACCAGATTCGATCGTGGCGTATTGACCGGGTTTGGGGTGTTACAAGGATCATCCAAGAAGTCAACCGCACTATCAAACCTTTTGGTATGCCTATCTTAGTTTTATTCGAAAGGCATGTATAGGCTAGAATTAAGTGTTAACTATTAGATTTTGAGTGATTGTACATAACTATAATATAGCCTTGCGAAAAAGGCTTATTTCATTTGGTTAACTTAAGTTTTTATGCTCTATGACCTAATGGTTGGAATTCAAAGGTTAAGCTTCATTATATGTGTGAATGGTTGAATGCTTAATGTGCTTGGTTCATGGCAAATTTATACCTAGGCTGTTCATGTATATCTAGGTTGATGCATGTTATATGGAAGGTATGTTTGTGACTAAGATAATTGTATGTGCTTTGGGTTTAATATGTACAGGATGGATAATGTTCATGTTTGGGTTGAGTTCGTTTTATAGGTAATATGGCCATTCGAATATGGCTTTTCTCTTGTGCCAGTTTGAGGTGGAGACATATGAATTGTAATGATCGAATGTTGTATATGTTCTTGTATATTCAGCTAAGCTATTAATTGCGTTTATGATAATGTAATGAACTTATGTACCTTGACTATATAGCATAAAGTTTTGATTGTCGGGTTGTTTTCATTAGTAATTAAAATGAATTGATTTTAGAAATGGTTTACTTGTTTATAAACTTCACATATTATGATCAACTTGTCGAATGTGGTATATAGAATTGGTATTGCTGGGTGACATTGTCGTAATGTACGTTTCCGGGTCATTTTGTGGTTGTTGATGATTACATTGTATATGATTTGGCTTAAAGTATTAAGCATGTATTATACATCTGTGATTTGTCTGTTTATAAATGAATTATTTGATAAAGATGTTTAGCTAAGATTTAATCGTTTGAGCAGAAGTTATGACTTATCCGGTAATGCTCGTAACCCAAATCTGGCGACGGATACGGGTTAGGGGTGTTACATTTTATTGGTATCAGAGCTTACGGTTTAGTCGATTCTAGGACTACCGTAGCGCGTGTGAGTCTAGTTATACATGCCTTTCATCATATATCGATAGTGTGGTGACTTCTGACATTCTGAACTGTGTTTTATATAGTAAATGGACACTGATCCTGAAAGAGCCGTAGCGGATGATGTAGAGAGTGTAGCGCCTGACCGTGCACACGGATCAGTGCCGGTAGACTCTCGACCAGTTTCGGGTAGCCACGAGGGGGAGGCTAAACAAGCCTTCTATCAGATGATGAACGAGTGGTTTACCCAGTTTATTCAGACTAACCCGGCTGTACACCAACCTCCACCCCCGAATAATCCAACTCCAATACCTTCAGCACCCCCGATGATAGATCCGATGAGATCTAGTAGGCCTCCAGTTGATAAAATCAGGAAATTTGGGGCTGAAGAATTCAGGGCCAATGATGATGATGACGCAGAGCGAGCCGAAATGTGGCTTGATAACACTATTCGGGTACTTGATAAGCTATCTTGTACTCCAGACGAATGCCTGAAGTGTGCTATATCTTTACTTCGGAACACTGCATATCACTGGTGGAAGACACTAGTATCAGTGGTTCCGAAAGAAAAAGTGACATGGGATTTCTTCCAGAATGAATTCCGCAAGAAATATATCAGCCAGAGGTTCATCGACCAGAAACGTAAAGAATTTCTTGAACTAAAACAGGGGCAAATGACCGTGAATGAATATGAGCGAAAATTTGTCAGATTGAGCCGATATGCTCGGGAGTGTGTATCAACTGAAGCCATTATGTGCAAAAGGTTCGAAGACGGTTTCAATGAAGATTTAAAGTTGCTGGTTGGCATTCTTGAAATCAAAGAGTTTGTAACACTAGTCGAGCGAGCTTGCAAAGCTGAAGAGCTCGGGAAGGAGAAAAGAAAGGCTGAGGTAGAAGCTAGAGACACTCGTAAGAGATCGTCGGGTAAGAATTTCCATTCCACATCTAAGAAGTTCAGAGATGACTTCAGCCGACATAAAGCTACTTCAAATTTACCTAGACGTGATCGACCACCAGTGGGCTCCCGAGCTACCTCGATGGCCAGTGTTGGTAACGTTCCACAGAATCGAGTTGAATGCAAGCACTGTGGGAAATGGCATTCTGGGAGTTGTAGATTCCATGATCGGTCTTGCTTTAAATGTGGATCGTCAGATCATTTTATTAGAGAATGTCCGATGTTAGTTGAGCAGAATACAGTTCAGAACATTAAGTCGAGCAATACGTCAGCGCGAGGCAGGCCACCCAGACATTCAGGCAATGTAGGTGGTAGTCAGAGAGGAACGAAGAACACTGCAGTTCGATCCGAGGCTAGAGCACCAGCTAGAGCTTGTGCTGTACGGGCTAGAGAGGATGCTTCGTCCTCAGATGTTATTACTGGTACTTTCACACTTTATGATACTACTGTGATTGCATTGATTGATCCTGGTTCGACTCACTCATATGTGTGTGAAACTTTAGTATCCAGTAAGACTCTACCTGTTGAGTCTACTGAGTTTGTGATTCGTGTGTCCAACCCTTTGGGTCGCTGTGTACTTGTTGATAAAGTGTGTAAAAGTTGCCCGTTGATAATTCGAGATTCTTGTTTCCCAGCTGAGTTAATGTTGTTGCCCTTTGACGAGTTTGATATAATTCTGGGAATGGATTGGCTAACTTTGTATGATGCAGTGGTGAATTGTAAAAGAAAGATCATAGATTTGAGATGCCAAAATGGTGAGATCATCCGGGTTGAATCCAATAATTTGGATGGGTTGCCTACAGTAATATCCTTGATGTTAGCTCGAAAATATGTGAGAAAAGGGTGTGAAGCTTATTTGGCCTATGTATTGGATAATAAAGTGTCTGAGAAACAAATTGAATCTGTATCGGTTGTGTGTGAATACTCAGATGTGTTTCCTGAAGAATTACCGGGTTTACCACCAGTGCGAGAGATTGAGTTTGGTATTGAACTAGTACCGGAGACGACTCCGATTTCGATAGCTCCGTATCGGATGGCACCTACCGAGTTGAAAGAGTTGAAAGTACAGTTGCAAGAGTTGACAGATAGAGGCTTTTCATGACCGAGTTTCTCTCCTTGGGGTGTACCGGTTTTATTTTTGAAAAAGAAAGATGGGACTATGCGAATGTGTATCGACTATCGGCAACTAAATAAGGTAACTATAAAGAATAAGTACCCGTTACCTCGGATTGATGACTTGTTTGATCAGTTGAAAGGGGCTTCAGTATTTTCGAAGACAGATTTAAGATCAGGCTATTATCAGTTGCGAGTCAGAGATACAGATGTGCCAAAGACTGCATTCCGGACGAGGTACGGACATTTTGAGTTTCTGGTTATACCTGTTGGACTCACTAATGCACCTGCTATTTTTATGGATCTAATGAATCGAGTCTTCAGACAGTTTTTGGATCGGTTTGTAGTAGTGTTTATTGATGATATACTGATCTACTCCAAAAATGAAACCGAGCATGCCAAGCATTTGAGATTAGTGCTACAAACTTTGAGAGATCAATAGTTATGCGAAGTTTAGTAAGTGTGAGTTCTGGATGAAAGAGGTCAGCTTTTTGGGACATGTTGTTTCAGCATCAGGTATTCGAGTCGATCCGATCAAAATTTCGCCTATACTTGATTGGAAGCCACCGAAGAATGTTTACGAGATTCGAAGTTTTCTGGGACTTGCGGGCTACTACAGACGGTTCGTGAAAGGTTTTTCTGTGATAGCTACACCTTTGACAAAACTACTTCAGAAAGATGTAAAGTTCGAGTGGTCGGAAAATTGTCAGAAGAGTTTCGATCAGTTGAAAGCCCTTTTGACAGAAGCTCCAGTATTAGCTCAGCCTGAATCGCGTAAGGAATTTGTTGTGTATTCTGATGCTTCCTTAAGTGGTTTGGGCTGTGTATTGATGCAGGAAAGCAGAGTAGTAGCCTACGCATCAAGACAATTGAAGCCGCATGAAAGAAATTACCCGACGCATGATTTGGAGCTTGCAGCCATTGTGATCGCACTGAAGATTTGGCGTCATTACTTATTTGGCGAGAAATGCCATGTTTACTCGGATCACAAAAGTCTGAAGTATTTGATGACTCAAAAAGACCTGAATTTAAGACAACGCAGGTGGTTGGAATTGTTAAAAGATTATGAATTGGTATTTGACTATCATACGGGAAAAGCTAACGTCGTTGCGGATGCCCTAAGTCGAAAATCATTGTTTGCCCTTCGTGCATTGAATGCACATATGGTTATGTCCAGAGATGGTTCGATCATAGCTGAGATGAAGGCTAGACCGTTGTTTATTCAGCAAATTAGTGATGCACAGAAAGTTGACAAAGATATGACTTCTAGACGGGCACAATGTGAAAATGATACAGAGTCAGAATTTTGAGTTGATAAAAATGACTGTTTGAACTATAAAGGCCGATTGTGTATACCGAGAAATGCTGACTTAATTCAGATGGTATTGGATTAAGCTCATAATAGTCAAATGTCGATACATCCGGTAGCACAAAGATGTACAATGATTTGAAACAGTTCTATTGGTGGCCGGGCATGAAGCGGGATATATCTGAATTTGTTTCAAAATGCTTAGTTTGTCAGCAAGTAAAAGCTGAGCATCAAGTGCCATCCGGACTACTTCAGCCAATCATGATACCTGAATGGAAATGGGATAGAATTACAATGGATTTTGTATTCGGTCTTCCTATAACACCGAGTAAGAAAGATGCCGTCTGGGTTATAGTTGATAGACTGACTAAATCAGCTCATTTTGTGCCAGTACGTACAGACTATTCACTTGATAAACTTGCTGAATTATATGTATCACAGATTGTAAGGTTGCATGGTGTACCAAGTTCCATTGTTTCAGACAGAGACCCAAGATTCACATCGCGGTTTTGGAAGAAGTTGCAAGATGCTTTAGGTACTAAACTTCATTTTAGTACAGCCTTTCATCCGCAGACAGACGGTCAGTCTGATCGAATATTCAGATACTTGAGGACATGTTGAGATGTTGCGTTCTCGAATTTGAAGGTACGTGGGAATGATACCTACCTTTGATTGAATTTGCTTACAATAATAGCTTTCAATCTAGTATCAAAATGGCGCCTTATGAAGCTTTCTACGGGCGAAAATGTCGAACACCGTTATACTGGACTGAGCTCAGCGAGAATAAGATACACGGGGTTGATTTGATTAAAGAAACAGAACAGAAGGTAGCTATTATTAGAGGCAATTTGAAAGCTGCTTCGGATCGTCAAAAGTCTTATGCTAGTTTGGAACGTAAAGACATTGAATTTCAGGTCGGAGATCGTGTGTTCTTAAAAGTTTCTCCGTGGAAGAAAGAACTCCGATTTGGTCGGAAAGGCAAGTTGAGTCCGAGATTTATCGGACCGTATGAAATCATCGAACGTATTGGGCCTGTTGCTTATAGATTGAAGTTGCCCTCTGAGTTAGAAAAGATACATGACGTATTTCACGTTTCGATGCTTCGTAAGTACAGATCAAATCCGTCTCATGTGATCACACCATCAGAGATTGAAATCCAATCCAATTTGACATATGATGAAGAACCGATCCGTATCTTAGCTCGGGAAATAAAAGAGTTGAGAAATAAGAGAATTCCATTAGTACTATGGAATCGTCACGGAGTTGAAGAGGCTACGTGGGAGCCTGAGGATTCAATGAGGCAACAATATCCGACTTTATTTAACGGTAAGATTTTCGGGGACGAAAATCCTAAAGGGGGGAGAGTTGTAACAGACCGAATTTGACCCTAATCGGAACGGTGGTTTCGGGACCACGAATCCGAGTCCGAGAAATATTTTAATATTATATTTTGAGTCTATTATATGTGAATTGATGTGTGTGAAAGTTTCGTATGAAAATTTTATCATTTAAGTGCTTAATTTGATTAAAAGGACTTAATCGCGTAAAGTGTAAAAGTGGCATACTAAAGTGAAATGTGTTAATTTGAGCATGGCTTTATAATATGAAGTATGGAAAGGGTAAATAACCCATTTTATGAGTTAGTGGCCGGCCATGGACAAGTTTGTCCTTAAGTTATATTATTTGGTTATTTTAATTTTAAGGTTAGTTAAGTAATTTAGTAATAACTTAATATATGTTAAATAAAACATAAGAAAATGGCCATTATCATCTTCTTGTTGGCCGAATATTGAGAAAGAAAAAGGGGGGTTTATGTTCTTTGATTTTTGGCATTTGGAAGCTTGATTTCAAGGTTAGTTTGAATTTGGTTTTTGTTAATTTTTACGTTTTTGAGATCGTTGCTTCGAACCGTAGCTGACCCATGTTAAAATTTTTGAATCTAAGCATGCTTGATGTTCGGCTATTGATAGGTTTATATGGTTTTTGATGTTTGATGATTTTAGATAAAAGATAAGTTGAAAATTAGTATATTATGTATTGGAAGTTTTGATGAATTTTTGTTTTTAGGGCTAATTTGTAAAAATGAAATTTTAGAGGGGCTTGTTTGCAAAATAAATGAAAGAAATGGACTTGTATAGTCCCTATACATATTCGGCCCTTAAGGGGTATTGAGAAATTTGGTGTATTTTGTGTTTTAGGCAAATAGGACTAAATTGTAAAAATTTGAAATAGTAGGGGTAAAATGGTAATTTGCCTATTTATGTGCTTAGGAACTAAATTGAGATGAAATGTACTTGAATGAGCTAAATTTTAATGTGTTTTAGATCAAGAGCAAAGAAAAACGGAATTAGATCGGGGAAAGACGAAGGTTCTCGAATAGCCGATTTGCACGGTCTATCGACAATCGAGGTAAGTTCTTAAGCACTTATATGTTAAAGAGTTAATTATAAACATGTTAAAGGATGAAATTTAATAATGTTGACTATAGAATTATGTGTTAGCCGAATGTAAAGGTGTTAAATTGGATTAAATATATTTTGTTAATGTGATATGAACAAGTATATGTTTTCGATATGATATGTGGATGTAATAAGATGTATATGGTTTGGTTGTGATGTTATCATTAATAAATATGTGTTGAAGGTTTAATTATGTTGTTATTCGGGCTTCGAGCCTAGCAGGCCTTGTGCCGGTGAGTTGTTCGGGCTTCGAGCCTAGCAGGCTTTGTGCCGGTGAAACAGTTCGGGCTTTTAGCCTAGCAGGCCACGTGCCGGTGAAACAATTCGGGCTTATTGCCTAGCAGGCTTAATGCCGGTTGTAACAGACCGAATTTGACCCTAATCGGAATAGTGGTTTCGAGACCATGAATCCGAGTCTGAGAAATATTTTAATATTATATTTTGAGTCTATTATATGTGAATTGATGTGTGTGAAAGTTTCGTATGAAAATTTTATCATTTAAGTGCTTAATTTGATTAAAAGGACTTAATCGCGTAAAGTGTAAAAGTGGCATATTAAAGTGAAATGTGTTAATTTGAGCATGGCTTTATAATATGAAGTATGGAAAGGGTAAATAACCCATTTTATGAGTTAGTGGCCGGCCATGGACAAGTTTGTCCTTAAGTTAAAATGTTTAGTTATTTTTAATTATAAGGTTAGTTTAGTAATTTGGTAATTATTTATTATATGTTAAAATAACCAAGAAAAGAAAGCCATCACCTTTTGACTCATCCATGGCCGAATGTGGAGGAAGAAAATAAGCTTTAGATTCTTTGAAATTTCGGCACTTTGAAGCCAAAATTCAAGGTGAGTTTTTAGTTAGTTTTCGATAAATTTTACGTTTTTGAGATCGTTGCTTCGAACCGTAGCTGACCCATGTTAAAATTTTTGAATCTAAGCATGCTTGATGTTCGGCTATTGATAGGTTTATATGGTTTTTGATGTTTGATGATGTTAGATAAAAGATAAGTTAAAATTAGTATATTATGTATTGGAAGTTTTGATGAATTTTTGTTTTTAGGGCCAAATTGTAAAAACGAAATTTTAGAGGGGCTTATTTGCAAAATAAGTGAAATGTGAGGGCTTGTAAAGTTCCTAGGAATATTCGGCCCTTGTATAGTCTTAGCTAATTTGGTGTATTTTGTGTGTTATGCAAATAGGACTAAATTGCAAAGTTGTGAAATATTAGAGGTAAAATAGTAATTTGCCTATTTATGTGTTTTGGGACTAAATTGAAATGAAATGTGCTTGAATGAGATTACTTTTGATATGTTTAGATCAAGAACAAAGAAAAACGGAATTAGATCGGGGAAAGACGAAGGTTCTCGAATTGCCGATTTACACGGTCTATCGACAGCCGAGGTAAGTCCTTAAGCTGAAATATATTAAAGAATTATTTATGAACATATTAAATGATAATGTTTGACAAATTTTAGTACATATTTATGTCATAGCCGAATGTATATAAGTATATTAGGTTGATTGCATAATTTGATAATGTGATATGAATAAGTGTCTCGATGCGAATTGTGGGATTGTACAATGACGTAATGATTTTATTTGTTTAATGTGAATAAGCTTAGTTGAATTGGATATGTAATATAGTTATGAAATGTGTGTGGAATGATTGATCACATTGATTTATTTCAGGCTTTAAGCCTAGCAGGCCTAGCGCCGGTGATTTATTTCAGGCTTTAAGCCTAGCAGGCCTAGCGCCGGTGATTTATTTCAGGCTTTAAGCCTAGCAGGCCTAGCGCCGATGATTTATTTCAGGCTTTAAGCCTAGCAGGCCTAGTGCCGGTGACTTATTATGGGCTCTGAGCCTAGCAGGCCTTGTGCCGGTGTTACTTATCGGGCCTAGCAGGCTTGATGCCGGTGATGTGTTTTACAAAGGAGAAACCGAATTTTGTTCAAGGCAAACCATAGCTAATGTATCTAGTTAAAGGCTCAGGTAAGCAAGTAAGGTATGTTATGTTTAATGTTACTTGAGTTGAGTTAATACTATGAGAACAGTGTTATGTACATTTGAGATTAAGATTGATGTGCATGAGTATTATATGATTGAATTTGAGCTCGAATGTACTATTATGGAGATTCAGTTTTCAAATAGAAATGCTAAGAGTGAAAGGAATTTTAGTACAATAACATGGTTGATATGAATGCTGTACTTATACGATTTGGAGCATGTGATTCTTGTAATATACTTATTTTGTGCTTCGAAGAGATACAGGTTTATGGAAATGAAGTACAATTACTTAGGTTAATGAACTGTTAGTATTCGGCCCTGTGTAAATCATTATATTTAAATGTTTATGTGTAATGTCATAAGTTGGATGATTTAAATGTTTAAGTGTTTGAATGTTATATTATCATGAGCTTAGGACTTACTAAGCTAGTAAGCTTACTTGTGTGAAATGTTCTCCTCTGTTTTATAGATTAGGTTCAGGCTACAAGCTCAACGGGATCGTCAAGAAAGTCGTCTACACTATCAATCTAATTTGATACTCTTTAATTTTGGTTTTCGGATAGAGGCATGTATAGGAAAGACTTTGACTTTGTTTTGATGGAAACTTTTTGTTCATGTATATAATAGCCATGCGAATATGGCTAAATTTTCGGTTAAGTACGTTTTTCATGCTTTTGATATAATTATCGGTTTATATCGTTAATGTTTGTGCAAATTCAATCAAGGTTTAAATCGAATATGGTAAGGAAATATATGTTTGTGAAATGAACATTTGAGTTGGGTAATGTGGTATGAATAATCATTTGTATACTCGATTATATTGAACCATAGTTGTGTTTTGTTCATAGGTTAATGATGTTAGGATTTCATGTGAGTGTTCGAAGTATAAGTTAAATTTATATAAATTATTATGATGCATGGATATTATGAATTGTATGTGGGTATATTCGGTTATAAACTAGGTGCATATCGTATACATATATATGGATAGATATATATAGGTTAGTCATGATATATAGGCGTGATGTGTTTAGTTGTGTAATATCCATTATTAAATATGCATGTTTTGCTTAAATGTGAAATGTAGAAATTAATCTCATGAGTTATGTATTCAGCAATACATGGTATTAAGTAGAAAATATATTTGGTTTTGGATTTCATTTGTACATGGCTAATAAACATCATATGCTTGGTTCGAATACGTCATTATAATGATAAGCTCATGATTTATGTATGTATTTTAAGGCAAATTGTGTGACTTTAAGACATGTATATTGACTTGATAAAATGATATATAATTGAAATGAATTCGATTGAACTGTGAGACATGATTTGTATATCAGGTATGACTAATCATTTAAGACTAATATTTAATTAGTAAAATGTTATATACATATATATATATATGCATTTGTGGATAAGTTCTATGTGGTTATGTGAATGTATGAAAGCTGTATTTTCTTTGAAAATGCCTCGAAACCCTAATTCGGCGACGGATATGGGTTAGGGGTGTTACACCAGTGATATACTTCGGACCTTAAGTTCAGCAGGCCTAGTGCCGGTGAATGTGTTTGAGCTCTAAGCGCATGAAAATCAAGTTATGAACATATCAAGAAATTTCGGTTTAGAAACATGATTCGTAAAAATTCGACGGAGAGGTACATATTTTATAGTCGTGTTACTCAATAAAATGACAAACAAGTATTCGAGTAAGTGAAGGTTTTATACATTAATTTATTAGAGATAAATGAATATGTATATGCAAGTTATATCGTGTGATAGTGAATATTTGAAAGCATGAACGTATTTAGTTGATTGGATAAGCATATGATATGTATATATGTCTGTGATATACTTGATGATTGGTGTATGTGGATAAAAAAAAGTAAAGCTTCAGTATTAAGTGCATCAATGGTATTTAGTTGTTTCGGCTTTATAGATAAAAGAGGTTATGTATTATTTATGTTCGAATTAGTGATAGAAGATATTGACTAGAATGGTTGTATGTATTTTACTTATATAAGTATATGTTTACTTAAGACTTACTAGGCTAGCAAGCTTACCGTGTGTGTGTGCTCTTATCTACCTCTGTTTTATAGATCTTTGATTCAAGCTACGGACTCGAAGGATCATCCAAGAAGTCAACCGCACTATCAAACCTTTTGGTATACCTATCTTAGTTTTATTCGAAAGGCATGTATAGGCTAGAATTAAGTGTTAACTATTAGATTTTGAGTGATTGTACATAACTATAATATAGCCTTGCGAAAAAGGCTTATTTCATTTGGTTAACTTAAGTTTTTATGCTCTATGACCTAATGGTTGGAATTCAAAGGTTAAGCTTCATTATATGTGTGAATGGTCGAATGCTTAATGTGCTTGGTTCATGGCAAATTTATACCTAGGCTGTTCATGTATATCTAGGTTGATGCATGTTATATGGAAGGTATGTTTGCGACTAAGATGATTGTATGTGCTTTGGGTTTAATATGTACAGGATGGATAATGTTCATGTTTGGGTTGAGTTCGTTTTATAGGTAATATGGCCATTCGAATATGGCTTTTCTCTTGTGCCAGTTTGAGGTGGAGACATATGAATTGTAATGATCGAATGTTGTATATGTTCTTGTATATTCGGCTAAGCTATTAATTACGTTTATGATAATGTAATGAACTTATGTACCTTGACTATATAGCATAAAGTTTTGATTGTCGGGTTGTTTTCATTAGTAATTAAAATGAATTGATTTTAGAAATGGTTTACTTGTTTATAAACTTCACATATTATGATCAACTTGTCGAATGTGGTATATAAAATTGGTATTGCTGGGTGACATTGTCGTAATGTACGTTTCCGGGTCATTTTGTGGTTGTTGATGATTACATTGTATATGATTTGGCTTAAAGTATTAAGCATGTATTATACATCTGTGATTTGTCTGTTTATAAATGAATTATTTGATAAAGATGTTTAGCTAAGATTTAATCGTTTGAGCAGAAGTTATGACTTATCCGGTAATGCCCGTAACCCAAATCTGGCGACGGATACGGGTTAGGGGTGTTACATTTTATTGGTATCAGAGCTTACAGTTTAGTCGGTTTAGTAAATTCGGCAGATGTTATCAAGGAAGAGAAAATAATGCTGAATGGCCCCTCTTTTCCTTTTATAGCCGAATTTACTAGCTTAGAATCCCTTACTTGGCCACCACTCTTCTATTTTGATAGCTTTATCACTTTAATTATCACCTAAAACTTAATCCAATAATTATCTCTTATCTCTTAATAAAAATATCAATAAAAATCCATCATTTATCCATCTATTTGTCGAATTTTAACAACAATAAAACACCTCCCTATAGAGCCTTAATGCCGTCCACTTCTCTTGTTCCTGGCACCAAAATAAAATTCTTTTATTTGCTCCCCAAGTGACTCGAACCCAGGCCCAATTGCACCTTCTTGTGGCGTCAACTCCAGAGGCCCTAAGTGGCACCTCCAAGTCACTTAGACAAGCCCAATTGTATGTCATATTTCACTCATAAATTTTCTTAAAGCCACCCTGCTTTACTTCCCTCTCTTAACCTCAAAACTTAACTTTTCCTAAAATGTTTCCTTACATTTCCTTACATTTCCAAGTTTCCAAAAATGTTCGTTTGCCTCGTTTAAACTTAACATTTCTTACATTTCCAAGTTTCCAGAAATGTTCACTTTCCTCTTTTGAACTTAACATTTCTTACATTTCCAAGTTTCCAGAAATGTTCACTTTCCTCTTTTGAAACTTAACATTTCTAAATCATTTCCTTACATTTCCAGGACATTTCCCTACATTTCCAGGACAAGACATTTCCTTACATCTTAGGGTTCCTAAAACTCCTCAGAACACATCCAACACACCCACTGAGCCCACTATCTCATGAATTACGTACGAACGCATAACCCCTAATCTAGGATGTTACAACTCATACGTTCTCTCTCTTGTGGAGTTGAAGGACACATTTCCTTCGAGAGTGAAATACCATGTCTCATAGGTAGGAATCCTCTTTTAGATTCTTCAATAGTGAACCTTTTCAGTACTTTATCTATGTATGTACTTTGGCTTAGACCTAGTAGTCGTCTTGATCTATCTCTATAGATCTTGACTCCTAAAATATAAGTGGCTTCACCCAAGTCCTTCATGGAAAAACAACTTCTTAACCAAGTCTTAATAGGCTGCAAGGTAGGTATGTCATTTCCCATGATAAGTATGTCATCCACATATAGTACTAAGAATGTGATAGTGCTCCCACTAACTTTCTTGTAAACACATGGTTCATCTTCATTTTTGATAAAACCAAACTCTTTGATTGCATCGTTAAAATGAATATTCCAACTTCGAGAAGCTTGCTTTAATCCATAAATGGATCTTTGTAGCTTACATATCTTTCTAGCATCCTTTGGATTTACAAAACCTTCAAGTTGTGTCATATACACATCCTCTTCAAGTTTCCCGTTAAGGAAAGCTGTTTTGACGTCCATCTGCCAGATTTCATAATCATGAAATGCAGCTATGGCGAGCAAGATCCTGATGGATTTAAACATAGCTACAGGAGAAAAGGTTTCATCATAGTTAACACCATGAATTTGGTGAAAACCTTTAGCGACTAATCGCCCTTTGTATGTTTGTACATTACAATCCATGTCTGTTTTCTTTTTGAAAACCCATTTGCATCCTATAGGTTTAACCCCTTCGGGTGGGTCAATCAAAGTCCATACTTGGTTTTCATACATGGAATCCATCTCAGATCTCATGGCCTCAAGCCATTTCTCAGAGTCTGGGCTCGTCATCGCTTCTTGATAAGTCCTAGGCTCATCTTGATCTATAAGAAGAACGTCACCATGCGTTGTAATGAGAAATCCATATCTCTCAGGTGCACGGCATTCTCTTAAAGATCTACGGGGTGGTTGTGTTTCTACAGCAGTTGTTTGTTCCTCAATTTCTTGTGGAATTTGTTGTTGTTCAATCTCTGGTTCAGTGGTATCTTGTGATTCTCGAATTTCTTCAAGTTCAATCTTTCTCCCACTTCCTTTTCTAGAAGTAAATTCTCTCTCTAAGAAGATACCAGTCCGAGCAACAAACGTTTTGTTCTCAGTGGGATTAAAGAAATAATATCCTTTGGTTTCTTTTGGATACCCCACAAAATTACACCTTTCAGATCTGGGTTCAAGCTTAGTAGACGTCTGACGTTTAACATAAGCTTCACAGCCCCAAATTTTCATAAAAGACATACTAGGACGTTTCCCAGTCCACATCTCATATGGCGTCTTTTGAACTGATTTAGATGGAACACGGTTTAGTGTGAAAGCAGCTGTCTCAAGTGCATGTCCCCAAAAGGAAGTCGGTAGATCAGCATGACTCATCATGGATCGAACCATGTCTAACAAAGTTCGATTTCTTCTCTCAGATACTCCATTCCATTGAGGAGTACCAGGAGGAGTAAGTTGTGAGACAATCCCACATTCTTTCAAAAGATCATCAAACTCTAGGCTCAAGTACTCTCCACCTCGATCAGATCGAAGTGACTTGATAGTTTTGCCTAGTTGATTTTGTACTTCATTTTTGAATTCCTTGAACTTTTCAAGGGACTCAGACTTATGGCGCATGAGATAAACATACCCATATCTACTGAAATCATCAGTGAAAGTAATGTAGTGAAATCCACCTCTGGCCTGTGTATTTATTGGTCCACGTACATCAGAATGTATTAGGTCCAATAAATCACTAGCTCTTTCACTTTTACCAGTAAAAGGAGATTTAGTCATTTTTCCCAATAAGCAAGATTCACATACTTCAAATTGTTCAAAAACAAATGAATTCAAGAGACCATCTTTATGGAGTTTGGATATGCGTTTCTCACTTATGTGGCCCAAACGACAATGCCAAAGATAAGTTTGATTTGAGTCATTTATTTTAGATCTTTTAGTATTTATGTTGTAAATGGGATTCGTCTGATCTAAAATATAGAGGCCATTAATCAATTGTGCTGAACCATAGAAAACATTATTGAGATAAAATGAACAACAATTATTCTTAATAATTATCTCAAAACCAATTTTGTCTAAACAAGAAATTGAAATAATGTTTTTAGTCAAACTGGGCAGAAAATAACAATCCTCTAAACATAAATCAAGTCCACTAGGCAAAGATAAAGTATATGTTCCCACAGCTAATGCAGCAACTTTTGCTCTATTTCCAACTCGTAGGTCCACATCTCCTCTAGCCAAAGTCCTACTCCTTTGTAGTCCCTGTACAGAAGTACAAATATGAGAACCACAACCAGTATCTAATACCCAAGAAGTAGTAGTTGATAAATTAATATCAATAACATAAATACCTGAAGCAGACATTCTGCTTGCTTTAGCCTTCTTGACTTCTTCAAGATAGACAGGGCAGTTCCGTTTCCAATGTCCAGTCACACCACAATGAAAACAGTTTCCTTCCTTAGACACCCCACCTTTAGGTTTCAGTGCAGCCTTTCCTTTTCCAAATTTGGGCTTACCTTTACCCTTGGGCTTTGTTTGAACTTTGGCCTTTTCCTTGCCCTTGTTATTACGGACCATCAGTATGGGCTTGGGTCCAACCTTTTTCAAGTTGCCTTCAGCAGTTCGTAACATACTGAGCAATTGTGGTAGAGTCTTGTCAATTTCATTCATATTGAAATTGAGGACAAACTGGTTGTAGCTATCCGGCAACGATTGTAAAATAACATCAGTGGCCAACTCTTGGCTCAATGGAAACCCAAGCTTAGACAGGCTTTCAATATAGCCAATCATCTTAAGGACATGAGGTCCTACTGGGCTTCTTTCAGCCAACTTACATTGGAATAGGGCCTTAGAGATATCAAACCTCTCTTGCCGTGCTTGTCCCTGATAAAGTTCTTTCAGGTGCTCGATCATATCATAAGTAACCATGTCCTCATGTTGCTTCTGAAGTTCAGGATTCATAGTGGCAAGCATAAGACATCCAACATCTATCATGTCATCGAGATACTTCTTGTAAGCATCTCTATTAGTCCTCGAGGCATTAGCGGGTGGTTCATTAGGAAGTGGTTGTTCAATGACATATAATTTCCGTTCTTGTTTAAGGACAATCCTCAAGTTACGGAACCAATCAAGAAAATTCAAACCATTCAATTTGTCCTTCTCAAGGTCCGATCGCAATGAGAGTGTGCTAGTGTTTGCAGCCATAATATATCTACAACAATTAAATATGCATGTGAGTAAATTTACCAATTTTATATCAATCATTAAAAAGACTTTATTAAATGATATTCCCACTATTTTATTTCAAAATTAATAACCCTCATATATTAATTTCGGAAAAACTTTCTCAAAAGTATTTCTAGTAGGTTAAGGATCCATATTTCACCACCTATTAAGTCATCTTTGGCTTTACTCTTAAGATTATGGTTATTTAGGTAAGCAACATTTTCTAATTACATCATATGTAACTCCTAATATTTGGTGAACAACTCTTGTTCTAATCATCTTATGATTTATCCAATTTACTTGCCTCTAGGTTTCTAATCCTATTAGAGTAACCTAGTTAAGTCATTAACCAATTTTTTTAACCAGCAAATATCACTTGTTTATCAACAGAATCGTGTTTTTTTAGAATTTTAATCCTTGAGGTTTCATATCGGAACAACCCTTGTTCCACTAGCTAGTTAACACTTACTGGAAACTATAAATACCACCGTCGCATTATTACAGAATTGTTAATAGTTAACAGTAATAACATAAAATCGAATAGGCCACAACACCATGATTAACATTTAATCAATTACCGAAAGGAACAGTTATCAAGTTATGCTTAAACGATTTAAACAATCGAAAATACAATAAGATCAAAACATGCATCTCATACAATTGCATCACCCAAGTATTTAAACCCGAGTTCGTATCACACAAGTGGCTATGATACCACTGTTGGAACGTCGATACCCCATGCGCAGCAGAATAAAATTAGATCCGGCGATCCAAATCATGGATCCATGTGTGAGGAATGAATTGGGGTGAAATAAAGGTTTCGAAATTACCAAAACTTCAATCTGAGTAGACAGCGACACCTTGGCAACAAGAGTTTTGATCTACTGTCGAATCAAGCCTCAACCTTTTCTGATGTCGGCCTCTACGTAATCCACCCGGTTTGACTATGAACGGAAGAAATCTCCAAAACTGTTTTGGAGGTTTATTTGCTTGACGGCTGCTAGACCTAACAAGCAATCACTTAGGGTTTTCCTCTCAAGCTTTGTCTCCTTTTAATACCTTTTATAATGGGTGTCCTTTTCATTGGGCCTTTTATAATTGGTATCCTTTTAATTGGGCCTTTTATAATTGGTATCTCTTGAATGTATTATAAGATTAAATAAATATAATAAAGTTTTTAACCGAAAATTATAAGTACATTAATTATATCTGAAATTTATAATTACATTAATTATAATAATGATTTCGATAAATTATATTTATTTAAATTTATATATGAATCAAATTCATATATTGATAAAATTATGTTATCATTATGTGTACAACATCCTTGTACATATAATATGTTCAATATTTGATTGCCCAATTAAATTAATTCTTTAATTAATTTAATTCATGTGACAACCAAGCACAATACCAATTATATTTATTCCGTTCATTTCAACCATAGGGTGTGACCCTGTAGGTTCTTGCAACGTTAGCAGTAATACTAGAACGATTCTATTGTCACAGACAATGAGTGGCATCTAGCAATGCATCATTGCTACCTAAGTTACAAGAAATCATGATTCGACGTAATCTTTTGTGATTAACCTTTCATGCATTAATCCTTAAGTCCTTTATCTCTGGAATGGATACAAGTCATGGGATAGTCACGCTTGTATAGTCCATCCCATGTTTCTTGATATCTTGAGTAGACTATGATATACAAATTAGTATGTCATCTCATATCAACTTATTTGAGCATGGCCATGCATTTCTAGTCTCACTCAATCAAGTGGCCTAAGATATTACTCCTATTATGTAGGAGGGACTTATCCTTTATTGATCAACCATATTCCTCTACATAGATTGTGGTATATCCAACATCAGCCTTTATAGAACAACCTGTTACGGTGTACGTTTGACTGTATCAAAATATACAACTCACGATGCTGGGATAATAATGATCTCAAGTCTGAGGATCATATACATATTAATCACTATGAGTAATGTTGGGACAATTACATAATAATCCAAGAAACATACTCATAGCGGGTCAATCCAATATGTTGTTCTCTAACACACATATTCATGCATTGATTTTGACACTCCATATCAATGACAACTCTTTATCATCAATCAACTACATGTTAGTCTTAATGCATTATTATTGTCCTAGTCAACAATAATACTCGACTAAGGATCTTTTAAGAATAATCATATTATTCTCAGGACATTATTATAAAACAGTTTATCTATACACACAAAAAGAAAAACTGAAAATAATGACAACGCTTTATATTAATAAACATGGTAAATTAAGTATGTTATTACAACCATCTCATGATTGATCTTTGGGCATACTCTTACATATACTACACCGGAGCCAGGTACGAGGCGTTACCGCACTTAACTCACTTGGTCCTACAACTTAAAATATCTCCTTCACCATCAAAACATTCTTATTAAGGACCTACGAGGCCTTAAACATGCATACAGAGGGTTTCAAAATCCAACCAGAAACTTTAGTGCACTTAACAATTTTCACCTAAACAGGGGCCACACGCCCGTGTGAAATGTGACACGCCCGTGTGAAATGGGACACGCCCATGTCCCTCACTTGTGGTCGACACTGACTTATTTCACACGGTCGAACAAACACCCGTGTCCCTCACACGGCCTCGACACGCCTGTGCCTCAGCCCGTGTGCCAAAACCTTGGCATCCTATTTATGACTTCATCATCTCACTATGGTCACACGATCAAGGCACACGCCCGTGTCATTAGACCGTGTGTCGAATTAAATTCTAATTTCAAGGTGCAGACTTCACACGGCCTGGGCACACGCCCATGTCTGCGGTCTTGCCTCCCACACGGCTGAGACACACGACCGTGTATCTGCCCATGTGTTTATTACAAAGCTTACTCACATGCAAAACTAACATACAGGGGACACATAGCCTGGTCACACACCTATGGGACTGACCGTGTGTCGCACACGGCCTAGACATAAGCCCGTGTGCCTACCCGTGTGGACAAGAACAAGGCTATTTGCCAAGCTCTTTTCACCACCCTAACTCACACAACATAAATCCATTCAACAAATCACTAAACAACTCAGCTTTGCAATATACACTTCCATGAATGACTTCATCTTTTCATATATAATAGTGAGCCATCAACTATGGCTATATACAAAAGAATTCACCTTTAAAGGGCCAACACATTCTTGGCCAAAATAACAAAACAAATTACCTAGTCTAGCCCCTATACATGCCATACTCAAAATACTAAGTTTAGATATACCGAGAGGAGCTGATAGTGTGGGTGATCTTCCAATTATCTTCGTATCCAGACCCAGCTCTTCGACTCTATAAAACAAGGGAAAAAACAGGGGAGTAAGCTTTAAGCTTAGTAAGTTTACATGAAAACAAAGAACATCATAGTATGTGCTAAACAATAAATAGCATTACATACTAAGCAAAAACAATCCGCATTCCATGATCATGCTTACTCATTTCATCTCTTACCACATTCCAACCATATTACAAGCCAAATGCCCATATTATTTAACATGCATCCCTGCACTTATCACCACATGATCACAAGAAAAAACACATCATAATTTTCCCAATAAACCATTCATAATACTACCAATCACTCGGTGGTTTCGTACTTAACCCACCATCAATCTTTAACAGGGTGGTATCGCACATAGCCCACCAACAAGAATATTTACGGTGGTAACGCACTTAGCCTACCAAATAATATAAATGATGGTATCGGACATAGCCCATCGTGGATAAGTAATAAGGTGTTATCCCATACAGCCCACTATTTATTACTAGGGATGTTATTTCACGTTTACATATCTATTTCGTCTTTCATACGAAAATTATTCAATACCTACCAAATTCAATCCCCTTGAATCATACATGTTTCCAATCATACAGCGCACCAATAAGTAACAACATGTGTATATAAGATGTCTCGTTTACACATAAATTTACCTCGGTGCAAAACGCGTTAATCAACAGTCTATTCCGTAACATTGCCTTTTCCTCTGTCAATGTTGATTCCACACTCTTCTTGGTCTATAACAACAAAATTCACTTATTTAAAACATTTTATGATCATAATACATCAAAATATATACTTAGGCAAAAACTACCATTTTGCCTTTACACTTTGGCAAAATTTTGATTTTCCCCTAGGATCGTAAATCATTTTTCAACACATTTTCTCATCAAACAAGCCTAGCTGAACATTTACTCCTCTTACAACTACTCACAAATCTAACTATGTCATGCATTTATTACACATTTTTAATCTTTGCATTCAAGTCCTATTTAGGTGTTTTCATGTTAACACCTTTCACAAAAGTTGTTTCTCATCTCTCTAACATTCATTTTCTTCCATAAAAACTCAGCTAACAACATAAACACTCTCATGGCAAGTCCCTAGACTTTCAACCATATCACAAATTAGTCCCCTCATTAGCTAGCTTAAGCTTTGGACACTCCAAAGTTACAAAAATTGTCAAATAAAACCACCAAAATCACTTACTTGCAAGAGATTTGTTTTGCTAAAAATTTTAAACTGCAAGAACCCTTATTCCTCTCAATTTTCAGTGGTAGGAGAAGAAGGAATAGTAAAAGATGACAACATCTTTTATTCATCTTATTTCACTCATTTTTATCATTTAATTTCCACCAAACTTGACCAAAATTTAATGTCTTGTCTCCCTAGCCTTTATATGGCCTGCCATCACAAATTCAATGGCCTAAATTTCACTTTAAAGACCTCCAATTTATATTCTTTGGCTATTAGACGCCTCTACCACTTATAAGGGAATTTTTACACTTTATGCAATTTAGTCCTTTTTCATAATTAAGAATGAAATCATTAAAATTAAAACACCAAAATTTTCATATAGCAATATATTAATGCCATAACACATAAAATAATATCAAAATAATTTTCCTCAACCTCAGATTAGCGGTCTCGAAACCACTGTTCTGACTAGCCCCAAAATCGAGCTGTTACTTAT
This sequence comes from Gossypium australe, assembly GCA_005393395.2. Lineage (NCBI taxonomy): Eukaryota > Viridiplantae > Streptophyta > Magnoliopsida > Malvales > Malvaceae > Gossypium > Gossypium australe. The sequence goes on from CM016614.1 coordinate 50,368,931, forward strand.
GAATGTTTGATGATAGTTATACACGTTTTGTTAAGTGATTTTTAGTGAAAATGCAAATTATGGATTAAATTGTAAAATATGGAAAATTTGTGGGTAAATTGTGAAATAAATGAAAAATATGGGATGATATGTGTACTAGGAAAATTTGACTAGCATGGGTTGGTATCAAATTGCATTAATTTGTGTTTTTCTAAAATAAGGACTAAATTGTAAAAGTTGTGAAGTACTTGGGGGAAAAGTGTAAATGTGCTTTAATGAGTGTTTTGGATTAAATTGAATAGAAATATTATTAAATAAGCTAAATTTGATTACATATAGATCAAGAAAAGCTGGTAAACCGTAAAAGTAGCATATTTTAAGCCCGCATTTAGTATGCTTTTGGATAAATTAAGCCTTGATTTATGTAAAAAGGTGCTCTTAATCCTTTATTTTCATGTTTTATACCCAGGAAAGCACCCGAGGATGAAAAGAACGGAAAACGGGCCCAAAACAGAGTAAATGGGCCATATCACAAAATCCACACCGCCTGGGCCCAAGACCACACGGTTGTCTCTCGATTCACACAGCCGTGCCTCATTCAACAAGATTGAACACGGGCTGGCCACGACTTACACGGGCATCTGCCACGGCCGTGTCCCTGTCGCAGGAAAGAGCAATTTCATTCGGATTTGGATACTTAGGGGCGAAGAAACTTATTTTGAAAGCCTATATAAACCGCCTAAGTATTACCTAAAATAGGGCGGTTAGCTAGGCCAAAGAGTCGAGCCAGAAAAGTCAGATTTGTGGAGAATCACTCGAAGATAGCCAGTTGATCCATCTCGAGAAGCCAGAATTATACCCAAGATGGCGGATCTCTCCTTCAATTCCTTCAGGGAGTTTTAGGGATTTCTTATGTTTTGTTTTACCTTTTCTTTTGAGATGTTCTCTTTTATTATTATGAACTAAACCCTTCAGATACCTGAAGGGGATGAAACCTAAGACGGAACTTGTTATTGTTTTCTAAACTATATGATAAATACTTGATTTGTTCTTAATTATGTGAGCTTAATTCTTGTGTTAATATTTCCGAGATATTAATTCAAGTATGATGTGCTTAGGTGGAGGAGCAAAAGTCCCTACTTAAGAGTAGATCTAGTATAATTAAGCGAAGTTGATCGCGTGCCTAGAGATAGGGTGACGAGATTTTGCTGGATTAAGGTGAAACCTAATATCGGAGTCCATAGATCGAGTTAATGCGATCCTAGGGGTTTTAATTAGAAAGAGATTTCAATTAATCAACCTAGGGTTAGACGTTATTCGCTTCGAGAGAGGGTTTAATATAACTTAGGAAATCTTACGGATCAAGTCAAGTGAATAAATTGCCTGGTTCAGTGTTAGATAACAAGTGAAGTCTAGGCGGATTCTTCCTAAGGGTATTGTCTTAATCAACTGAGTTTTCCCAACAGTATTTTCCCCAATTCATTCTTTTTGTCTTTGCGTCTTTAGTTTAGTTGATAGTTAAATTTAGATTAAATAAACATTCACTTAATTCTTAGGCTAAATAATAGAAAGAGAGTTAATATTAGTACTTTTGGTTTCTTTGGGATTCGATATTCCGGTCTTGCCTAAACTATAGTACTGTTCGATAGGTGCGCTTGCCTTAAAATCGTTGTCAGAGTTAGTTTCCAAGTTCGATCATTTTTATTATAAATTTTAAAGCTCTGATTTCGACAATCAAGTTTTTGGCGCTGTTGCCGGGGAACTAAAATATTAAGAAAGCTTAATTTTTATTACTTTAGCCATATTTATTTTTATTTTTGCAATTAAATTTTATTTTTGTTTTTCTAAATTTTCTTTCTTCTTTCTTTTGTCCCTTTCAAGTACCTCTAGTTTATGACTAGAAGGAACCCGACAGGACCTCTACTTTACGACAGTGATATTGAAGGTACCGTTCATAGAAATCACAGAGAAATAAGGCGAAGGCTAAACTACATAAACGAAGAGTAAGAAGCTAAAATAAATATCACAGAAGAGATGGCTGAAAATAATCCGCCACCTCCAGATATGGCTGACCAACATGCTCCACGTACTATGTATGGTTATGCTAAACCTAGTTTAACAGGAACTGAGTCTAGTATTGTTAGGCCTACTATTGCTGCAAATAATTTTGAACTGAAACCTAACACTATACAAATGATACAACAGTTTGTTCAGTTTGATGGTTTGCAGGATGAGGATCCTAACACACACTTAGCAAATTTCCTAAAATTTTGCGACACCTTCAAGATAAATAGCGTCTCTGATGATACCATCCGTCTTCATTTATTTCCCTTTTCCCTGAGAAATAAAGCCAAACAGTGGTTACATTCTCTTCCACGAGGATCAATCACTACATGGGATCAAATGACCGAAAAATTTTTATTAAAATATTTTCCACCGGCCAAAACGGCCAAGTTAAGGAATGATATCTCTTCTTTTGTGCAGATGGATTTAGAGACACTTTATGATGCATGTGAGAGATACAAAGATTTGTTGAGAAGGTGCCCACACCACGAATTACCTTTGTGGCTACAGGTCCAAACTTTTTACAATGGTGTGAACCCTTCAACAAGGCAACTAATCGATTCAGCTGCCAGTGGAACCCTGAACAACAAAACTCCTGAAGCAGCCTACGAGTTTATAAAGGAGATGTCACTGAATAACTATCAGTGGCAAGTTACAAGGACAAGGCCAACTAAAACAGTCGGAGTTTTCAACATTGATGCAGTGTCCGCGCTATCAAATCAGGTAGAATTGTTACATAAAAAATTTGATAGTCTCTATGGTTCTTTGTAGGCACATCCAGTAATGCAGTGTGACGCAAGTGAAGGAGTGGTGAATCCTGAGTACCCACCCTACGGGTAGGGCATAGAGAGCGAACAGATGAACTATATGGGTAATAATTTCTAATCTAACAATAACCCTTATAGTAATACTTATAATCCAGGTTGGAAGAACCACCTCAATTTCTCATGGGGCGGTCAAAGAAATCAAAGATCACAACCATCCCAAAACTTCCAACAACAGCCCTACCCACAGGAAAAGAAGCTGAACCTTGAAAAGGTCCTGACAACTTCATAACAGCCTCAGAAACACGTTTCCAGAAGGTAGAAACAAAACTTGAGGCATTGTCATAGGAATTCAAGGATCAATTCGGGCAACTTGCTAAGCAGATTTCTGAGAGACCACAGGGAAGACTACCGAGTAACACCGAGACTAACCCAAGGGAGCAAGTTCAAGCCATAACAGCTTAAGATAGTGAAGGGTTAGACGAGCCTAATTTGAAGCAAAAGAATGTGGTAGAAGAAGATATGGTCAAGGTTAATAAAAAGTCAAACACGGTAATCAAAGAGTACCAACCTCGCATACCATATCCCGAAGCAATGACGAAAAACGACACTGAGGAACAGTTCACTCTTTCACAAATGCCAGATTCCAGGAAATTTTTAAAGAATCTATTGATGAATAAGCAAAAGATAGACGAGGAATCACATGTGGAACTGAACGCAGTGTGCTCAGCAATGTTGCAAAATAAACTACCACAGAAATTGAAAGATCCAAGGAGTTTTACAATTCCATGCTTAATTGGTAGTTTAACTATTGGTAATGCATTAGCTGATTTAGGGGCAAACATAAATGTAATGCCTTATAAATTGTTTAAACAATTAGGTCTAAGGAAACCCAAGCAAACTAGGATGAGCATTCAACTAGCTGATAAAATTATTAGAGTTCCTAGGGGAATAATTGAATATGTACTTTTGAAGATTGACAAATTTGTATTCCTGGTAGACTTTGTCGTTTTAGACATGGATGAGGACAACACGATCCCCCTAATTTTAGGACGACCATTCTTAGTAACTGCTAGAACTAAAATCGATGTTGATGGAGGCGAACTTTTACTCTATGTAGGTGACGAAACAGTCACTCTTCAAGCCCTCGATTCCGCTAGAACATCGAAGAACCAAGGTGAGAGAGTCAAATCTATTGATAACCATTCGGTTAACCCTTCTTTTCAGGAAGTACCACAAAGGACACGATTGAACCCGACTCTAAACCCTGTGCCAACAAAGATATAACTCACGAGGAACAAGGGATTCAGATCGATGAAATAAAAGAGAGGAAGACGCATCATAAAAAAGAACTAGGAATACCTGAACCAGAACCAAAGCCACCCTACGAGGCACACGAGTTCAAAATTGGAGATCAGGTAATTCTAGATAAAGCAGATCCACGAGTGTCCCCTCCTGATCCTAACACCAGCAAGGAAATCCCTTTCAAGGTAATCGATGTTTTTCCGTATGGAACAGTCGAGGTAAGTAACCCTATTTTTGGCACTTTAAGAATAAATGCTACTCATCTTAAACTCTATCATGATAAAGGAGCTGCTAGCATGAGGAAGGACTATCATCCCCTAAAACCACCATGAATAGGCGAATAAGAAGTAAGTCTAGCTTAAGACTATAAACGAGCGCTTCTCGGGAGGCAACCCGAGTACTAACCCCATTAACTTCTACATTTTTATTTATCTTATCTATTATATTTTATTCTTTCTTTTTATCACCTAACTTTAAACTAACCAAGGGTGCAGATTTCCAGGCCACACGGCCGTGGCCGTGGCCATGTGTACCTCAAGAATCTTTGTACTAACATGGTAGAGGCGGTACAAATCAGACTCAACTAATTTTTTAAGTTCAGGGACCCAACCACTCCAACACGGGCACCGACACTGACTTCTCAGAAATGGGCGTCGCAATCCGTAAAACGGGTGTGGGTGAATCAACACGCCTAGACACATGGCCGTGCGAGGCGACCGTGTGAAGCGACACACCCACGGTCCACGGGCGTGGGGGAACATCAGACTCCAAAACTCTATTTAAACCACCCCCTTCCATTCTTCCCATACCCATCCTCTTTTCTTCCTTTTTCTCCCCTCTCCATAACAAAGTCTCCAAACTCTTGAGCTACACATATCCATGTCGAAGAAGCGGAAGAAGGCAAGCGTAGTCTCCTCAAGAGAGACCCCTATACATAAGTTCATGCCGGCCGCTTCATCCAAACAACAAGCCAAGGGTCTTTGAGACCATTTAGTTTCTATTTTTCTTTTCTATTTTGCTTCAATTTCCTTCCCTTTGACAATCTTATGCTTAATTTAGTTTAATATATTTTAGTTTCTTAGTGTCAGGTTTAAAAGGCTGCTAGGAAATCACCACGACCACGACCATAACCACGCCACTTCCGCCACCGCCAGCACCTCTACAGCCTTAGAGGTCACACCCACCTCGCGAACCATCCAACAATAAGGACTCCTCGGTCCATCCACCTTTTCTTTTAACTCTATTTTATTTTCTATTTTCTTTATCTTTAGTTTTCTTTTCTTTAGTTATATATTTAGTTTATTTTAAATGTGTCTTAATAATCCTGGCTAATTCTTCACGAGCTCCCCAATTTCTTCATCTAGCGCAGAGCTCGTTAGTAACCGCCACAACAAAAGACAACACCTCCAACGTATTTTACACATCCTACAAGGAATCCATCCATAATTCAGGGAGTGTCACTTTTTCCCCTCTCTTTTGATTATCTAATAACTGATATTATCTATCTGTGTACATTGAGGGCAATGTACATCTTAAGTGTGGGGGCTAAAAGTCCCTAACTTTTTGCATTATTCTCAAATCCCTGAATTTAGTCTTGTTTTTAAGTAATTTCCTCATATTACTAATAAGGATGAAACTTCTGATGATTTATGATTGTTATTGATATGTTTTAGATTAATTCATAGTTAATTGTGCATTGATAACTTATACTTTAAGATACTAGAGAATCAAGCATGATAAGTCTATTTTTCAAAAATTTTAAAATTTTTAGGTTGTCTACCTGAATCTGAATGATATCTAGAAATTTGAAATTTACAAGGTTGATATCAAACACCCATAATTTCTGTGAGATTTTTTAGCCTTATAGAGCATATATTCTTTTTCGTGCTCACTTTTTGATTATGAGTGTGTCAACTTTGAATTGTTATTCTAGAACTTGCCTCGTTCATACATATCGAGACCACACTCTTGATTGATATACAGAGATGATTAAGGCACCTAGGTTTTAACCCATTTACTCCACTAAACAGCCTACCTTCATAAATTAACCCCTAGTGAACCCCGTTTAATCCTAACAACCCTTTTTATTGACTCACCCACTAATATTACCCAAAACCTTTTGTATTTGTTATTACCATCCTTCTAATTACCCTTTTTGTCGAGAGTTGATTTTGAACAGTTGCCTAATTATGTTTTATATTTCAGTTGTAAAAGTTCTTTTTCTATTATTATTTGACTTGTTCTTAAAAAAAATCAAAGTATATTCAGTATTAGTATTATGAAGAGTGAGCTTATATAGTTAAAGTCTATTTATCAAAAGAAAAGCTCGTAGTATTAAGGTTATTACTTTTCAGTTGATGTTATCGCCTCAGTATTTCTAGGTAGGTAACTTATTAATTCAATCTCGATTCTAACCTCCTAATTCAGCCTTTTTCCACACCTTTAACCCTAGCCCCGTTACAACCTAGTTAAAGACCTTTTGATCTATTTATCATCTCATTTTACAGTGGTGGAGATTTGATTTTCAGGCAAGCCTATGGGATTAACTTTTTAGGTTCGACTTTTGAGTGCTTAATTTTGAACCTTAAACACTTCGAGTGATTTGAGTGAATCTTTTGTGAGGATGTCATTCTGTGCCAGTTTTGAATTAAAGGTAATTATTTAGATAAGGGGAGACACCTACGTTTTTGTGCTACAAATGTATGACTTTGATTGTTTGAATCTTTAGGACTCTTTGAGTTAAATTATCCATCTTTAAATTATTTATGAATTATGACGAGACATTGTCGATAGGAATTACGAATTATGGAAAGTTTATTTTAATTGTAAGTTGGGAATTTTGCTTGAGGACAAGCAAAAGCTTAAAGGTGGGGGTATTTGATAAACCGTAAAAGTAACATATTTTAAGCCCACATTTAGTATGCTTTTGGATGAATTAAGCCTCGATTTATGTAAAAATGTGCTCTTAATCCTTTGTTTTCATGTTTTATACCCAGGAAAGCAACCGATGATGAAAAGAACGGAAAACGGGCCCAAAATGGAGTAAATGGGCCATATCATGAAATCCACATGGCCTGGGCCCAAGACCACACGGCCGTGCCTCCCATCCTACTAGAACACGGCCGTCTCCCGATTCACACAGCCGTGCCTCATTCAACAGGATTGAACACGGCCTGGCCACGACTTACACGGGCGTGTGCCATAGCCGTGTCCCTGTCGCAGGAAAGAGCAATTTCATTCGGATTTGGATACTTATGGGCAAAGAAACTTATTTCAAAAGCCTATATAAACCCCCTAAGTATTACCTGAAAGAGGGCGGTTAGCTAGGCCAAGGAGCCGAGCCAGAAAAGTTAGATTTGTGGAGAATCACTCGAAGATAGCCAGTTGATCCATCTCGAGAAGCCGGAATTATACCCAAGACGGCGGATCTCTCCTTCAATTCCTTCAGGGAGTTTTAGGGATTTCTTATGTTTTGTTTTATCTTTTCTTTTGAGATGTTCTCTTTTATTATTATGAACTAAACCCTTCAGATACCTGAAGGGGATGAAACCTAAGACGGATCTTGTTATTGTTTTCTGAAGTATATGATAAATACTTGATTTGTTCTTAATTATGTGTGCTTAATTCTTGTGTTAATATTTTCGAGATATTAATTCAAGTATGATGTGCTTAGGTAGAGGAGCAAAAGTCCTTGCTTAAGAGTAGATCTAGCATAATTAAGCGGAGTTGATCGCACGCCTAAAGATAGGGTGACGAGATTTTGCTGGATTAGGGTGAAACCTAATATGGGAGTCCATAGATCGAGTTAATGCGATCCTAGGGGTTTTAATTAGAAAGAGATTTCAATTAATCAACCTAGGGTTAGACGTTATTCGCTTCGAGAGAGGGTTTAATATAACTTAGGAAATCTTACGGATCAAGTCAAGTGAATAAATCGTCTGGTTCAGTGTTAGATAACAAGTGAAGTCTAGGTGGATTCTTCCTAAGGGTTTGTCTTAATCAACTGAGTTTTCCCGACAGTATTTTCCCCAATTCATTCTTTTTGTCTTTGCGTCTTTAGTTTAGTTGATAGGTAAATTTAGATTAGATAAACATTCACTTAAATCTTAGGCTAAATAATAGAAAGGGAGTTAGTATTAGTATTTTTAGTTCCTTTGGGATTCGATATTCCAGTCTTGCCTAAACTATACTACTGTTCGATAGGTGCGCTTGCCTTAAAATCGTTGTCAAAGTTAGTTTTTAGGTTCGATCATTTTTATTATAAATTTTAAAGCTCTAATTTCGACGATTAAAAGTAAAATTCAGATCTAGATTGGGGGAAAAACAAAGTACTCGACTAATCGACCTATTTCATTGTTTTTGTGAATCGAGGTAAGTTTGTATGATTAATAAGCTTAATGTTATATGTGTTTATATGCTTAAATATTATAATTGTGATATTACGACACTGCGAAATCTATCGACAAAGCATTGACACAGTGAGAATCCCGGTTGAACCTTTGGAATAGATAGGATACTAGTGACATGTCATTAGGGGTTACTATGACTATGTGATCCGGGTGCTGGTCTTGTACGTCCTACTGATGGCTGAGTATACCGGCATGTGTTGTGGTTACTTCACAGCTTGTGTGAGCAACACCATGTAGCTAGTCTTGACTGACAGCTTGTGTGAGTAGGCCCGTTGCTAGCTCGAGAGTGAGCATATATGTGATATGAGATTGGGATAGCATTGGCTATGTATGTGGCACTTTGGTGCGAGATTTCTGATTATCCAATATTATTCCGAATGGTTCAACGGGAAAAGATGATGGTACGAGGATGTAAGCAATGATACGAATCATTCCAGGTACTCATGAAAAGTTTGGCAAGTAAGTGATAGTTGATAAATTCTTATAAAAAGTAATTGAAAGTTGATGAAATTATACTTGATACATAGTATTATGGCAATGTGCAAATTGTTGATTTGAATGTAATACTTATGTTTAGTTATGTTCTTTAAGTGATGAATGAATAGGCACATTATACTTATTAATCATATGAGCTTACTAAGCTATAAAGCTTACTCTGTTTATTTTCCATGTTTTATAGTGATTTCAAAGCTAACTCGGATTTGGGGATCGTTGGAAACTTCATCACACTATCAAGCTATTGTTTTGGTACTTTTGAAACTAAGTTTTGGTCATATGGCATGTATAGGAACTTTGGTCATTTTGGGTACATAAGTTGATGACGAATTTAGCCATTAGAATTGGCTTGTAGATGTTTAAAGTTTGGTCTCGTATATGGCCATGAATGTTGGCTTAAATTTTTGGTCTGGTTATGTATATATGTATGTGTGTATGGTTTATGTTATGAGTTCTATTAATGGTTATATAATGCTTGTGGATTATAGGTGTAGTGGATGTCAAATGTTTGATATATGAGAAGATATATGCTTGTGAGTTTGAGCATAATGATGCATGTTTGAAATTGTCTAATTAGTTGAAATGTATATGTGAATTTGGTATAAATGGATTGGCCTATTTTGGGACTTGTGTATATTATGGATAATGGAATTGAGTTGGCATGATTTAGGCTTGATTTAGTTGGTTTGTATGCCTACTTTTATGCCGTGAATTGTGCAATTTGGTTTGGTGTAGGTTTGTGCAATTTGGGTGGTAAAATGGCTTGGTAAATAGCCTATTTTTGTCCACACGGGCATGTGTCTCAGCACCCGTGTCTCTACCGTGTGTGACAGTTATGTTACACTGCCACGTGTCCCCCGGTGTTGAAATAGAAACCAAGTTAGTATACTTCACACGGCCTTACACACGGACGTGTGACATGGCTGTGCCGCATAAGTCAGTATACCCTACAGGATTGGCAAGGCCTAGCACACGGCATGGCATACAGGCGTGTGTGGCCATTTTTAGGGCACACGGGCGTGTGTGTTGGCCATGTGACCCAAGTCAGAGAGTTACACTGCTAAGACACAACCATTTGATTCCATTTCAAATGTCTACAAAGCCTGTGACACGGTGTAATAGCCCGATTTAGGGGCTAGTCAGAACAGTGATCTCAGGATCACTAATCTGAGGTTAGAGAAAAAAAATTTAATGTTATTTCACGGATTAGAGCATGGTTATATAGATGCATGAAAATTTTGGTGTTTTAATTTTAGCAATTTTAGGCTTAATCGCGAATAAGGACTAAAATGCACAAAGTGTGAAAGTTCTATTTTAGTTGCTAGAGATGCCAAATAGTAATAGAATTTTAATTGGAAGCCTTTAATGTGGAATTAGGCCTATTTAGAGGTCATGGTCGTCCAAGGGGACAAGATAATTAAAATTTGACAAGAATTTGTAACTTTAGTTGACTAAATAAATAAAATAAGTAAGGGCTATCATCTTTTCATTTTCTTTTCTTCCACCCACCAAAAATTTCAGCAAGAATAGAGCTTGAGAGCTTGAAATTTTCAACAACATATATTCCTTACAAGTAAGTCCTTTTGGTGATTATTTTTTATGGTTTTTGTACTTTTGGAGTCCCCAAAGCTTAAACTTTCTAAAAAGGGGACTAATTTGCAATATTGTGAAAAGTTTACGGTTTTCCCATGAGAGCTTGTATGTGAATTTCTACATTTCTTTTTATGGAAGAAAATGAGTCTTAATTGTAGATGAACAACTTTTGTGAAAGGTGTTGCCATGAAAACACCTAAATGAACCTTTTTGCAAAGGTTGTAAAATTGGTAGTAAATGTGTGAAATGTTGGGTTTTGATGATAGCCATAAGAGAAATAAATGTTCACCTAGGCTCATTTAAATGTAGAAATTTGATTAGAATTGATTTCCGAGCCTAGGGGTAAAATGGTTATTTTGCCAAAGTGTAATGGCAAAATAGTAATTTTACCAAAGCATGATTATTAAAATGTATTTATTAATGTGATGGTTGAAACGAGCTAATTTGCTATTATAGAGCAAGAAGAACCAAGAATCAACCTTGATCAAGGCAAGAATAAATTCTCGGACTAGATTGATGATCTAGCTCGTTTTGAAAACGAGGTAAGTTTGTATGTGATAAATTCAACAATTATGCCAGCATGCTTGGAAATGCTTAATATTATGATGATACATGATATTCTATTAAATTTAGTAATTGATGTTCAACGAGTAAGTTGAGATATTGAAGTCCTAGTTGGACTATTATGAATGTGAAAAAACTATCATTGAGACATGAAATGGATGAGGTCCCATATAAGACCATGTCGGGGACATGGCCTCGACACCAAATTGAAATCCCGTGTAAGACCATATCTGGGATATGGCTTCGGTATTGAACATGAGAATCGTATAAGACCATATCTGGGATATGGCCTCGATGCTTGATGTGAGAATTCTGTATAAGACCATATCTGGGATATGGCATCGGCACTCAGAGGTGACCCCATGTAAGACCACATCTGGGATATGACATTGACTTCACGCTTATAATAATGACGAAGAGTATGCATCTTTGAGTATCCCTAGTGATTAATAGGATAAGTAGATAAGCTTGAAAATAGAAATGAGATTAGTACTAAAGTCATGTGATTGAGTGAATACAGGGACCCGTGAGAAATTCACGAGAATGTTACGATATGTGGCATGGTATGTTCCAGATAGGAACGGGCACGAGTAAGTTATGGCAAAGTGTATATGACCTTGTGTGGTTATCTACTGTCATGGATTGATGTCATTATGAACTTATTGTTGCTATTTATTTTCATGCAAACTTACTAAGCTTTATGCTTACCCCTCTCATTGCCGTTTTCCTTGTAGTATTGCCAAGATAACTCGATGATCGTGGGACGGAGGAGTTCATAAATCACACTATCAACATCACTTTGGTATAACAATTTAGACTTATTTTGAGTATGGCATGTATAGGACTTGGGTGTTTTGTTAGGTCGTAATTGTTAGCCAAAGTGTTTGCTATGTATGTTATCAAAGTCATTTTGTAAATGGTCAATGGAAATGGGCCAACACTTGATAAGTTTATATATAGTCAATGATGATGAAATTATGAAGTTTATGCTTCTGTGAATTCTTTGAATTGGGTTCTTAGATGTGCCTTTGGGTCATGAATGATGTTTATATGAGTTGGACTAAGTATGTTTACTATGCAGGGTGGTATTTGGCTTGGAATATAGCCTTTTTATGTCCACACGGGTAGACACACGGGCGTGCCCCATGGGTGTGTTGGTCGACCGTGCGTCCCCTGCATGATAGGTTTACAAAGTCAGTAAGCTTTGTAATAAACATACAGGCAGAGACACGACCGTGTTTCTCAGTCATGTGGAAGGCACTGCCTTGGACATGGGTGTGTGCCCAGACCGTGTGAAGTCTGCACTTAAAATGTGGAATTTAATTCGACACACGGTCTAAGGACACGGACGTGTGCCTTGGCCGTGTGACGATGGTGAGGTGATGACGTCATAAACAGAATGCCAAGGTTTTGGCATACGGGCTAAGACACGGGCGTGTCGAGGCCGTGTAAGGGACACGGGCCAGGGACATAGGCGTGTGTCTGGCCATGTGAAATAAGTCAGTGCCGACCACGGGTGAGGGACATGGGCGTGTATGACCACACGGCCTGCCCACACGGGCATGTCCCATTTCACACGGGCATGTGGCCCCTATTTAGGTAAAATTTTTCTAAGTGCATAAAAGTTTTCGATTTATTTTTGAAACCTTCGGGAGTATGTTCAAGGCCTCGTAGGCCCAGTATAAGGATGTTAGATATGTGAATGAAAAAGTTTTAATTTGGAATGAAATTTGATAACCCACAGTTGTATGACCATATAAGTCAAGTACGGTAACGCCTTATACCCGGTTCCGGCATAGAATGTGAGTAAGGGGTGTTACATTTAGTGGTATCAGAGCTACAGTTTAGTCGATTCTAGGACTAACGTAGCGTAAGTATGAGTCGAGTTATACATGCCATACGTAAGAGTATTTGTGTTATGATAGTGTGACGACTCCTGACGATTTGAATTATGTTTTTATATAGTCATGGATCCCGATTAGACTGCAGCTGATGCTGCTGCGAGTAATACACCGGCTCCTGCGCAAGGGACCGCGCTAGTAGATAGTAGACCCGAGATTATGGGTTAGGGAGAGGGGCTTGAGAAGCCTTTCTCCAAATGATGAGCAACTGGTATATCGAGTACATACGAGCAAATCCTAATGCTCAACCCTCTCCACCCCCACCTATTCCTCATCCCGCTCTTGTAACTCCTCAAGTGGTTGAGGTAGTAAAAGGAGAAAGGTCTCTAGTCGATAAGATTCAAAAACAAGGAGCCGAGGAATTCCAAGCTAGTAAGGACGATGACCCGGAGAGGGCAGAATTCTAGTTGGAGAATTCCATCAGGGTATTCGATGAGTTGTCATGCACATCTGAAGAGTGCATGAAGTGTGTAGTATCTCTCTTGAGAGATTCAGCCTATCAGTGGGGGAACACCCTTGTGTCAGTGGTACCAAGGGAGAGAATTAACTGGGAATTCTTCCAAGAGGAATTTTGGAAGAAGTATATTAGTCAGAGATTCATCGACCAGAAAAGAAAGGAGTTTTTGGAGTTAAAGCAGGGCCGAATGACAGTGACTGAATACGAACGTGAATTCGTAAGACTTAGTAAGTATGCTCGGGAGTGCATGTCTACCGAGGCTATCATGTGCAAAAGGTTTGAGGATGGTTTAAATGAAGATGTCCGTTTGTTTGTTGGTGTCCTCGAGCTAAAGGAATTTGTGGTATTGGTAGATAGGGCCTGTAAGGTTGAGGAACTAGTCAAAGAGAAAAAGAAAGTTGAAATTGAGTCTCGTGATTTGAGGAAGAGACAGTTAGGCAATTCAATCCAATCCTTGTCCAAAAAGTCAAGAGAGTTTACTATTCGATCAGCTACTTCAGCTGGATTTTCAAACAGAAGTAACGGCAAACAGTTCTCGGGGTCTAAAGCCCAAACTATATCAGTTGCCAGTGTTGGCAATGCTCGACTGATAAGACCGGAGTGCCTGCAATGTGGCAGACATCATTCTGGTAAGTTCCGAGCAAGCGAGAAGGCTTGTTTCAAGTATGGGTCTCTAGACTATTTTATCAGAGATTGCCCCGAGGTGGGTGAGAAAGAGAAATCTCAAAATGCAAGACTGGGGAGTACTGCTAGAAGAAGACCACAAAGGAACCCGGGAAATGAAATGAGTAACAAGAATACATTCAGAGAGCAGACTGCAAGAGTCGAAGGTAGAGCACCAGAAAGAACATATGCCATTCGTGCTCTCGAGGAGGCGTCTTCCCCTGACGTAATCACGGGTACATTTTCTCTTTATGATACTCGTGTTATAGCTTTAATTGATCCGGGATCTACCCACTCATACATATGCATGAAATTAGTCTCTAGCATGAGTATTCCTATAGAGTCTACTGAATTCGTAATAAGAGTGTCTAATCCCCTAGGCAAATATGTGTTGGTTGATAGAGTATGTAAAAGTTGTCCTTTGATGATTAGGGGTTATTGCTTTCCGGTTGACCTTATGTTATTACCGTTTGATGAGTTCGATGTCATCCTTGGGATGGATTGGTTAGTTACTCATGATGTGATTGTGAATTGTGGAAATAAGTTTATCGAGTTAAAATGTGAAAGTGGAGATCTTATTCATGTTGAATCAGATAAGCAAGACAGATCACCAGTAGTGATATCATCCTTGTTGACTCAGAATTATTTAAGAAAGGGGTACGAAGCTTACCTTGCCTTCGTGATGAATGCTAAAGAGACTGAGTTGAGAATTGAATCAGTGCCTATAGTATGCGAGTATCCAAATGTTTTTCCGGAGGAATTGCCAGGGCTACCTTCAGTTAGAGAAATTGAATTTGGGATTGAGTTAGCTCCCAGTACTGCTCTCATTTCTATTGCTCCATACAGAATGGCTCCAACCGAGTTAAAGGAGTTGAAGGCACAGTTGCAAGAATTAACAGATAAAGGTTTCGCAAGATCGAGTTACTCTCCATGGGGTGCTCTCATATTATTCGTGAAGAAGAAATATGGTTCCATGAGATTATGCATAGACTATCAGGAACTTAACAAAGTAACTGTGAAGAACAAGTACCCATTGCCGAGAATTGATGATCTGTTTGATCAATTGAAGGGAGCCACATTATTTTCCAAGATAGGCTTAAGGTCTGGGTACTATCAATTGAGAGTAAAGGACTCGAATGTGCCGAAAACTGCATTTCGAACGAGGTATGGCCACTATGAATTTTTGGTCATGCCTTTTGGTCTAACGAATGCCCCTGCTGTTTTCATGGACCTGATGAATCGCATTTTTCAGCCATACTTGGATAAAATTGTCGAGGTTTTCATCAATGATATATTGATCTACTCTCGGGACGAGAACGAGCATGCCGAGAATTTGAGAACGATTTTGCAAATTTTGAGGGATAAATAATTATATTCCAAGTTTAGTAAAAGTGAATTTTGGCTGATGGAAGTTGGATTTTTGGGGCACATTGTCTCAGGAGATGGAATTAGAGTCGACCCGAGTAAGATTTCAACAATTGTTGAGTGGAAACCACCGAGGAATGTAACCGAGGTTAGGAGTTTTCTAGGCCTAACCGGTTACTATAGACGTTTTGTCAAGGGATTTTCCGTGATAGCTACTCCGATGACGAGGTTGTTACAGAAAGATGTGAAGTTTGAACGGACAGAGAGGTGTCAACAGAGTTTTGAGAAACTAAAGGCGTTGTTGACTGAGGCTCCTTTTTTGGTACAACCTGAACCGGGAAGAGAATTTGTGGTTTATAGTGATGCATCCCTAAATGGGTTGGGTTGTGTACTTATGCAAGAGGGCAAGGTGATAGCATATGCTTCTAGACAGTTAAAGCCGCATGAGAAGAATTACCCTACCCATGACTTAGAGTTGGCTGTCATTGTGTTGCATTAAAGATTTGGAGACACCATTCATACAATGAGAGGTGTCAGATATTTACTGACCATAAAAGCCTAAAATATTTGATGACTCAAAAGGAATTAAATTTGAGGCAACGAAGGTGGTTGGAGTTGATCAAGGATTATGAGTTAGAGATTGACTACCATCCGGGAAAGGTGAACGTAGTCACCGATGCTTTGAGCAGAAAATCATTGTTTGCGTTGAGAGCCATGAATACTCAGATGGTTTTGTTAGATGATGGTTCTATTCTAGCCGAGCTGAGGGCTAGACCATTGTTTCTCTAAGAGATATGTGAAGCTCAGAAAGGTGATAGCGATTTACAAGCCAAAAGAGTTCTAAGTGAGTCAAATATTGAGTCAAACTTTTAGATAAGTCCTAATGGATGTTTGATGTTCCGAGGTAGAGTCTGCATACCCAGAAATGAGGAGCTTATTCGAAAGATTTTGCATGAAGCACATAACGGATGTTTAACTGTGCACCCTGGTAGCATGAAGATGTACAATGACTTGAGGAAGTGGTATTGGTGGCCTAGTATGAAGAAAGACATTTCCGAGTTTGTGTCGAGATGCCTAATTTGTCAACAAGTGAAGGCTGAACATCAAGTACCTTTGGGTCTACTTCAGCCCATTATGGTGCCTGAGTGGAAGTGGGACCGTATTACCATGGACTTCGTGAGGGGTTTACCGTTGACACCGAAAAAGAAAGATGCGGTATGGGTCGTGGTTCATAGACTCACGAAGTCAACCCATTTCATACCAGTGCGGGTTGACTACCCACTTGATAAATTGGCGAATCTGTACGTGATAGAGATAGTAACACTTCATGGAGTACCGTTATCGATCATTTCAGATAGAGATCCACGATTCACGTCACGGTTTTGGAAAAAGTTGCGAGAGGCTTTTGGCACAAAATTGAGCTTCAGTACAGCTTTCCATCCACAAACCGACGGGCAGTTGGAAAGAGTAATACAAATACTCGAAGACATGCTTTGATGTTGTGCTTTGGAATTCCAAGGCAATTGGGAAAAATATTTACCGTTGGTGGAATTCGCTTACAATAACAGTTTCCAATCAAGTTTGAAAATGGTGCCTTATGAGGCATTGGACGGGCGTAAGTGTTGAACGCCTGTATACCCCTAACCCGTATCCGTCGCCGGATTAGGGTTACGGGCATTACTGAACTCGACACAAGTCAAAATTATTTCATACGCAAATGCATTGATAAAGTACATTCCACTGCTACTATTTTGAATAAACTGCATTTTCCATCCTATCCCAAATCCCCTTCACATACATAATATTTATTCATTTTACGAATATCTACTTACATTCATTAAGCAAGCCACTACTCATGTAAGTATGTATAATGCAATAGCCAAAATAATATATAGCACTCAACCATTTAATAAATATGTATATACTATCCACCAAACATTTATCAATAAAGCATTATTAAACAATATACTCATTCCACAAACGTTCTTTATATATATATATATATATATATATTCATAAATACACCTTATCAGGTTATTATATCATTGATTTAACTATTAATTACACAAGACCAAACATAATATTACTCAAAAGATTTTTAAAGCTCAAAACTATACAACCATGACCGAATATCCACAAATACATGCACAACTATTTACTTTTTCAATATCTCACCTTTGGTATATACATACACCACATGCAACCTATTTCATTCATATTTAACCACATAATTTCTTTCAAATGAGTATGTTGATATAATTCATCATTCTAAAGTCACAAGTATAACTTTTTCAACCAATTTCTAGAAAACTCAAAACTCACATTTAACTATTATGAAATAACTTTATAAAAAGCACTTTCATATATATATAAACATACATCCTTCAACACTCAAAAATCAATCCTTAATAAGAAACAAAGCCATTTTTGCATGGCTCATACATATATATACGTATAACCATCAATTTGGTCAACTCAAAACGGTTTAGTCTATACATGCCATATACTTGAAGTTTATACACAAAAGAGATACCAAAGTATCGATGATAGTGTGATGAACTGCCCAAAATGATCCCCGAGCTCAAGTATTTACGTCAAGAAATCTATAAAACAATGAACAAACACACCAAGTAAGCTATTATAGCTTAGTAAGTTTCAAGCAATTAACTCACATATAAACTTTATCACAATTAAATAATTTGTTTGATTCACATTCTCTTTGCCGAATGATCAATCATTCAAAGATAATTTGCTTAACTACGTTATATGCATGTACAAATATATATATATATATATATATATATATATACTCTTACACCACATTCGCATCAATAAAATGAACAGCATATATTTTCTTTACTTACCATAATCTCTATTTTACAATTTAACCTGTCTTCCATCGTAAAGTGTCATAAATAGTACATACCTTTAGTTTACTTATCCATCTAACTTACCGATCGTGCTTAACATGTAATAATGCACTCGTACATTTTCGAATACATAATATCTTTATTAAAAGGAATCTTTTAAAAAACCTCATACTTACAAACTTGTTAATAAGGTATAGTAACGTATCGCTCACATAGAGTCGTTACTTAATACTTCTCATAATGTATCGCTCACATAGAGCCATTACTTAATACTTCTCGTAACGTATCGCTCACATAGAGCTGTTACTTAATACTTCTCGTAATGTATCGCTCACATAGAGCCATTACTTTAACACCTCGCACCTTTAGTACTTATTAACCGATTTTCACGCACACATAGTGCCATGTTCCTTCCCAAAATACCACCTCATTCTCATAAACATAGATTATTATATTTAAACTAAAATACAAAACATCATAGATACATGACCGATTCCATCTATCCTTCCCATGAAATCATACCACATTCGGCTTTAGAAGGCAATTATATACTCTCATCAATTCAATACCATAATCATACATTATAAATCTATACTCAATCCCAAATTAATCATACATCATTTATTCAAAGCTAATAAGAACACTAAGCTCATATTCGGCTTTAGAAGGAAATTTTATACTCTCATCAATTCAATACCATAATCATACATTATAAATCTATACTCAATCCCACCTTAATCATACATCGTTTATTCAAAGCTAATAAGAACACTAAGCTTATATTCGGCACCCATGAATATATTTTCATGTTACCATTTCACATTCGGTCTTATACCAATGAATGTATTTATCCTTACTTAGCAATTGTAATTCATGTAATCAATTTCAATTTAACCAAATTGCTTAAAACTTACCTCGATAGTTGTCGAATTAAGCTTCCCGGCTACTCGTTAAATTTTGTTTTCCCCCCGATCCAAAGCCTTTTCCTTTTGTACTTGATCTAAATAATTTAAATTGAACTCAATAATTAATTTTTTATAATCATTCAATTTGATCCATAACACAATAATTTAGCAACTTTGCAAATTTACCCGTAACTTTTACAATCTATACAATTTAGTCCCTAATACAATACTCATAAATTACTCAAAACTTGTCCAATACCCTTTTGGGCCCAATCTTTCCAAGGGTCATATACATCAATACAAAGTAACTATTTAGTATTATAATCCCTCAATTATTTATTTTAACCTTAATTTCTAATTTACTCTATTTCATCAAAAATGCAAGAATAGAACTAACTAATCTAACACCTAACATTAATATTTCACCATTAATCCATAAAAATCTCAAGCTTTCAACAATGGTATCTCATGAAAACCACAACCATGACATAAATTATTACATGGGATATGTAAAGCTCTTAATAACCATCTCAAAAGTGCAAAAATCATCCAAAAATCTAAAACATACATACCCAATTTTTGACTTGAGATGACCGAATAAGAGAAAGCTTATTCTCTTCTTCGTCTCTAATGGTTTCGACAATGAATGGTAGAAAAATGAGCATGCAAATGATGATTTCTTTCTTTTATTATTTTAATCTTCCACTTACTAATAAGAATTCAATAAAAAAAATAAATAGTGGGCATAATGCCGTCCACTTCAATTGCAATTTGTTTAATTGCAAATTTAATCCTCACATTGAAATAATAAGTTAATTTAGCCACTCAATTATAAAATATAATAATACACCACTAACTAAAAACAAATGATATTTAATATTTATGTAATCATCATGCCGTCCACTACAAACAAAATGGATTATTTGACATGCAAGTTCTTTCTTTCAACCAACACTTAAATTAAACCCTTTTATTTAATGAATGCTACTTTTATACTTTATCTATTTAATCCTTTCTCTCAATTCAAGCACATCAAGCAATAAAATTTGCACAATTCAACACATTCTTACTCAATATCACTACACATGAAAATAAAATAATATTAAGATATTTTTTTCGGCTCGGATTCGTGGTCTCGAAACCACCGTTCCGTTTAGGGTCGTAATTGGGCTGTTACAACTCCCCATTAAGGAATTTTCGTCCCCAAAAATCATACCGACGAATACGTGTGGATAGTGTTCTTTCATTAACTAGCGATATTTTCTTATTTCGCAACTCTTTCACTTCATGAGCTAAGATGCGAATCGGTTCCTCTTCATAAGTCAAATCGGGCTGAATCTCGATTTACGATGGACTAATCACTTGAGAAGGGTCGGATCTGTATCGTCTAAGAATCGACACGTAGAAAATATTATGAATCTTATCTAACTCAGATGGTAACCTCAATCTGTACGCCACCGGCCCGATACGCTCAATAACCTCACGCGGCCCAATATATCTCAGACTCAACTTTCCTTTACGACCAAATCTAAATATCTTCTTCCACGGTGAAACTTTCAAAAACACTCGATCTCCAATCTGGAACTCAATGTCCTTACGTTTCAAATTTGCGTAAGACTTTTGATGATCCGATGTCACTTTCAAACTATCATGAATTACCGCCACCTTCTGTTCAGTTTCTTTAATCAAATTAACCCATTATCTTGTTTTTCACTGAGTTCAGTCCAGTACAAAGGCGTACGACATTTCGACCGTACAAAGCTTCGTAGGGGGCCATTTTGACACTAGATTGAAAGCTATTATTATACGCAAATTCAATCAAAGGCAAGTATCGTTCCCATGTACCCTCAAACTCAAGAACGCAGCGTCTCAACATATCCTCGAGTATCTGAATAATACGTTCGGATTGACCATCCGACAGAGGGTGAAAAGCCGTACTGAAGTGTAATTTGGTACCTAAAGCATCCTGTAGTTTCTTCCAAAACCGCGATGTGAATCTCGAATCTCTATCTGATATAATAGAAATAGGTACTCCATGTAATCATACGATCTGTGATATGTATAACTCCGCCAACTTATCAAGTGAGAAATCCGTACGTACCGGAATAAAATGAGCCGATTTCGTCAATCTATCAACAATGACCCAGATTGAATCTTTCTTACTTGGCATCAAAGGCAAACCCAATACAAAATCCATAGTGACTCGGTCTCACTTCCACTCAGGTATCATAATCGTCTGAAGTAGTTCCGATGGCACTTGATGCTCAGTTTTCACTTGCTGACATACCAAACACTTCGATACATAGTCCGAGATGTCTCGCTTCATACCGTGCCACCAGTAATACTGTTTCAAGTCGTTATACATTTTCGTATTACCCGGATGAATTGAAATCTACTATTATGAGCTTTATCACAAATCATTTGAATCCAATCAGGATTTTTTTCAGGCACACACATCCGATTTTTTGAACTGTAGACATCCTTCAGCAACTAATAGAAAATCTGAATTCACACCTGAGTCATAATGACTCCTTTTTGCTTTTAAATCATTATCAAACCCTAGGGCTTTTCGAATCTATTGAACAAACGATGGTTCCGCCTTCAATTCTGCAATGATCGCCCCATCATCGATCATAGCTATATCTACATTCATCGCGCTTAAAGCAAATAGTGATTTTTGGCTAAGTGCATCAGCAACCACATTAGCCTTCCCCGGGTGATAATCAATCACTAGCTTGTAGTCTTTCAATAGTTCTAACCATCGTCGTTGTCTCAAATTTCAGATCCTTCTGAGTCATTAAATACTTAAGACTCTTATGATCCGAATAGACATGACATTTCTCACCGAAGTGGTAGTGACGCCATATTTTCAAGGCAAAAACTATAGCGGCCAACTCAAGGTCATGCGTCGGATAATTCCTCTCATGTGGTTTCAATTGTCTCGAAGCATAGGTTACAACTTTACCCTCTTGCATCAAAACACAACCCAGCCCATTTAAAGATACGTCACTGAAAATAACAAACTCTTTACTCGATTCTAGCTGAACGAGCACTGGAGCTTCCGTGAGTAAGGTTTTCAGTTGATTTAAACTCTTCTGACACCGTTCTGACCATCCAAATTTAACATCTGTCTGTAATAGCTTTGTCATTGGTGATGCTATCATAGGAAACCCCTTTCACGAAACGTCTATAATTTCCAGCAAGTCCCAGAAAGCTACGAACCTCAGAAACATTTTGCGGAGGTTTCCAATCAAGTATAGCCAAAATTTTACTCGGGTCAACTCGAATACCTGATGCTAAAATGACATGTCCCAAAAAGCTGACTTCTTTCAACCAAAACTCACATTTACTGAATTTTGCGTATAATTGCTTGTCACGTAAAATCTGTAACACTAGCCTCAAATGCTCAACGTGTTCAATTTCGTCGCGTGAATAGATCAGTATGTCATCTATGAAAACAACCACAAACCGATCTAGATACAGTCTGAAAACGCGATTCATCAAAAGGTAATAGCATCAGATCAGCCGGAAAACACATGTCTCAAATCATCAAAGGACAGTTCTTGCACACTTTATCCACTAATACACATCGACCCAGGGGTTTGAAACCCAAATCACAAACTCAATAGACTCAACAGATAGAGTCTTACTGGATACTAAAGTTTTACATACATACGAATGAGTTGAGCCGGGATCAATCAAAGCTGTTACACTAGAATCAAAGAGAGTGAAAGTACCGGTAATGACATCTGGGGATGAGGCCTCCTCTCTGATACGAATGGTGTAAGCCCTAGCCAGTACATGAGTATTTGATCGAACAACTGCATCTGTAGTGCCTCTCTGTGCACCACTCCTACCCCCAAGACGAGATGGTCTACCTCGAGCTGTAGTGCCGTTCGGTATCGCACTCTAAGTAGCACCCTTTCCAGTAGTTTCCGGGCAATCCCGTATGAAATGGTCCTGCGAGCCACACTTGTAACAAGTGCGAGAAATGGATTTACCCCAACACTCTCCGAGATGCCGTCTGCCACACTGCTGACATTCGGGTTTACTTGATCCCTCATTATCAACACTAGCAACAGATGTAGCCCGAGAGCTCACTAGGGGTCGCTCTCGTATAGAAATCCCGATGTTGGGTTTGGATCGACTGGCATCATTTCTAAACTTCTTTGTTACCATTTGTGAAGGTTTACCCACCAATCTCATCTGGAAATCTCTAGATTCAAGCTTAACCTTTCGTTTTTCTTCCCCAATTCTTCTGCTTTACAAGCTCTTTCAACTAGCACGACGAATTCGTTAATTCAAGAATACCAATCAGAAGCTTTATATCTTCATTTAAACCATCTTCAAAATTTCGGCACATAACAGCCTCTGACGAAACACGCTCACGAGCATAGCGACTGAGTAGCACAAACTTGCGCTCGTATTCAGATACAGTCATATGACCCTGTTTGAGTTCGAGAAATTTCTTTACGCTTAGGGTCAATAAAGCGCTGGCTTATATACTTCTTACGGAATTCTGTCTGAAAGAAGTCCCATGTAACCCTTTCAGAACAACTGATACGAGTGTATTCCACCAGTAATAGGCAGAATCCCGTAACAATGATATGGCACACTTCAAACACTCATCAGGTGTGCAAAATAGTTCGTCGAAAACACGAACAATGTTATCAAGCCAAAGTTCAGCTCTCTCAACATCATCGTCATCCTCAGCTCTAAATTCCTGAGCTCCATGCTTCCTAATGCGATCAACAGGAGGTTTGATTATTCTTTCAGGGTTAACAACTGAAGGTACCACCAGTACTATAAGGGGTACGTTCGGATTTTGGGGTGGTTGAACAGCCGGATTAGTTCGTATGTAATGACTGAACCAATCGTTCATTATACTATAGAAGGCATTCCTAGCCCCCTCATCAGGATTATTCGTAGCCGGTCGAGATTTCTCTGGCACGATCCCCTATGCAGGAACAGGCGCCACACTCTCGACATCATCGGCTATAGCTCGCTCGGGATCGGGATCCATTACTACATAAGAAATAAACACATTTCACCGTCAGAAGTCATCACACTATCACATTATTATTTATGGCATGTATAGATAGACTCACACACGATACGTTAGTCCAAGAATCGACTAAACCGTAGCTCTGATACTAATAAAATGTAACACTCCAAACCCATATCCGTCGTCAAATTAGGGTTACGGGCATTACTGAACTCGACACAAGTCAAAATTATTTCATACGCAAATGCATTGATAAAGTACATTCCACTGCTACTATTTTGAATAAACTGCATTTTCCATCCTATCCCAAATCCCCTTCACATACATAATATTTATTCATTTTACGAATATCTACTTACATTCACTAAGCAAGCCACTACTCATGTAAGCATGTATAATGCAATAGCCAAAATAATATATAGCACTCAACCATTTAATAAATATGTATATACTATCCACCAAACATTTATCAATAAAGCATTATTAAACAATATACTCATTCCACAAACGTTCTTTATATATATATATATATTTCATAAATACACCTTATCAGGTTATTATATCAGTGATTTAACTATTAATTACACAAGACCAAACATAATATTACTCAAAAGATTTTTAAAGCTCAAAACTATACAACCATGACCGAATATCCACAAATACATGCACAACTATTTACTTTTTCAATATCTCACCTTTGGTATATACATACACCACATGCAACCTATTTCATTCATATTTAACCACATAATTTCTTTCAAATGAGTATGTTGATATAATTCATCATTCTAAAGTCACAAGTATAACTTTTTCAACCAATTTCTAGAAAACTCAAAACTCACATTTAACTATTATGAAATAACTTTATACTAAGCACTTTCATATATATATAAACATACATCCTTCAACACTCAAAAATCAATCCTTAATAAGAAACAAAGCCATTTTCGCATGGCTCATACATATATATACGTATAACCATCAATTTGGTCAACTCAGAACGGTTTAGTTTATACATGCCATATACTTGAAGTTTATACACAAAAGAGATACCAAAGTATCGATGATAGTGTGATGAACTACCCAAAATGATCCCCGAGCTCAAGTCTTTACATCAAGAAATCTATAAAACAATGAACAAACACACCAAGAAAGGTATTATAGCTTAGTAAGTTTCAAGCAATTAACTCACAAATAAACTTTATCACAATTAAATAATTTGTTTGATTCACATTCTCTTTGTCGAATAATCAATCATTCAAAGATAATTTGCTTAACTACGTTATATGCATGTACAAATATATATATATATACTCTTACACCACATTCGCATCAATAAAATGAACAGCATATATTTTCTTTACTTACCATAATCTCTATTTTACAATTTAACCCGTCTTCCATCGTAAAGTGTTATAAATAGTACATACCTTTAGTTTACTTATCCATCCAACTTACCGATCGTGCTTAACATGTAATAATGCACTCGTACATTTCCGAATACATAATATCTTTATTAAAAGGAATCTTTTAACAAACCTCGTACTTACACACTTGTTAATAAGGTTTAGTAACGTATCGCTCACATAAAGCCGTTACTTAATACTTCTCGTAACGTATCGCTCACATAGAGCCGTTACTTAATACTTCTCGTAACGTATCGCTCAAATAAAGCCGTTACTTAATACTTCTCGTGACGTATCGCTCACATAGAGCCGTTACTTTAACACCTCGCACCTTTAGTGCTTATTAACTGATTTTCACTCACACATAGTGCCATGTTCCTTCCCAAAATACCACCTCATTCTCATAAACATAGATTATTATATTTAAACTAAAATACAAAACATCATAGATATACATGACGGATTCCATCTATCCTTCCCATGAAATCATACCACATTCGGCTTTAGAAGGCAATTATATATCTCATCAATTCAATACCATAATCATACATTATAAATCTATACTCAATCCCACATTAATCATACATCATTTATTCAAAGCTAATAAGAACACTAAGCTCATATTCGGCTTTAGAAGGTAATTATATACTCTCATCAATTTAATACCATAATCATACATTATAAATCTATACTCAATCCCACCTTAATCATACATCGTTTATTCAAAGCTAATAAGAACACTAAGCTCATATTCGGCACCTATGAATATATTTTCATGTTACCATTTCACATTCGGTCTTATACCAATGAATGTATTTATCCTTACTTAGCAATTGTAATTCATGTAATCAATTTCAATTTAACCAAATTGCTTAAAACTTACCTTGATAGTTGTCGAATTAAGCTTCCCGGCTACTCTTTAAATTTTGTTTTCCCCCCGATCTAAAGCCTTTTCCTTTTGTACTTGATCTAAATAATTTAAATTGAACTCAATAATTAATTTTTTTATAATCATTCAATTTGATCCATAACACAATAATTTAGCAACTTTGCGAATTTACCCCTAGCTTTTACAATCTATACAATTTAGTCCCTAATACAATACTCATAAATTACTCAAAACTTGTCCAATACCCTTTTGGGCCCAATCTTTCCAAGGGTCATATACATCAATACAAAGTAACTATTTATTATTATAATCCCTCAATTATTTATTTTAACTTAATTTCTAATTTACTCTATTTCATCAAAAATGCAAGAATAGAACTAACTAATCTAACACCTAACATTAATATTTCACCATTAATCCATAATAATCTCAAGCTTTCAACAATGGTATCTCATGAAAACCACAACCATGACATAAATTATTACATGGGATATGTAAAGCTCTTAATAACCATCTCAAAAGTGCAAAAATCATCCAAAAATCTAAAACATACATACCTAATTTTTGACTTGAGATGACCGAATAAGAGAAAGCTTATTCTCTTCTTCTTCTCTAATGGTTTTGGCAATGAATGGTAGAAAAATGAGCATGCAAATGATGTTTTCTTTCTTTTATTATTTTAATCTTCCACTTACTAATAAGAATTCAATAAAAAAATACATAGTGGGCATAATGCCGTCCACTTCAATTGCAATTTGTTTAATTGCAAATTTGATCCTCACATTGAAATAATTAGTTAATTTAGCCACTCAATTATAAAATATAATAATACACCACTAACTAAAAACAAATGGTATTTAATATTCATGTAATCATCATGCCGTCCACTACAAACAAAATGGATTATTTGACATGCAAGTCCTTTCTTTCAACCAACACTAATTAAACCCTTTTATTTAATGAATGCTACTTTTATACTTTATCTGTTTAATCCTTTCTCTCAATTCAAGCACATCAAGCAATAAAATTTGCACAATTCAACACATTCTTACTCAATATCACTACACACGAAAATAAAATAATATTATGAGATTTTTTTCCGGCTCAGATTCGTGGTCCCGAAACCACCGTTCCGTTTAGGGTCGTAATTGGGTTGTTACAACGCCTTTGTATTGGACAGAACTTAATGAGAATCAGATACACGGGGTCGATTTGGTCAGGGAAACTGAAGAGAAAGTAAAAGTGATACGTGAATGTCTGAAAGTGGCCTCAGATAGACAAAAGTCCTATTCGGATTTGAAAAGGAAAGAGATTGAGTTCCAAGTAGGTGATAAAGTGTTTCTGAAAGTATCACCATGGAGAAAAGTCCTCAAATTTGGCCGAAAAGGCAAATTGAGTCTGCGTTTTATCGGACCTTATGAAGTTACTGAGAGGATAGGACCGGTAGCTTACCGTTTGGCCTTGCCACCTGAGTTGGAAAAGATTCATGATGTTTTCCATGTATCCATGTTACGACGATACCGTTCGGACCCTTCACATGTGATTGTGCCATCAGAGCTAGAGATTCAACTAGTCATGACTTATGGCGAGGAGCTGATTAAAATTTTGGCACGGGAGGTCAAACAATTGAGAAATAAAAGTATAACTCTTGTGAAAGTGCTATGGCAAAGACATGGAATAGAAGAGGTTACATGAGAGCCCGAGGAGTCTATGAGAAACCAATATCCCATCCTTTTCATTGGTAAGATTTTCGGGGACGAAAATCCTTAAGGGGGAGAATTGTAACAGCCCGATTTAGGGTGTAACACCCCTAACCCATATCCGTTGCGGGATTAAAGTTAAAGGCATTACCGAATAGATAGGAAACTTTTACAAATAATTTAATATACAAATCATTAAACACAATCAAGTGTCCCTTAAATAGGTCAACGAGATCACAAACATGCTTTATAATTGGGCCGGGACTAAACCGAACACTTAGAAAATTTCCCAGAGTTTTCAATATTTTTCAATACTGTAAAGGTCACACATCCGTGTAGGTAGGCCGTGTGCCTCACACGACCATCAGACACACCCATGTGTCTAGGCCATGCCAAAACAGAGCATGCATACTGACTTTTCCACACGGCCACTAGATACGCCCGTGTACCATGGCCGTGTGCTCTTAGGTTATATACTGACTTAATGACACGGCTACCAAGCACGTTCGTGTGCCAAGGCCGTGCACACTTAGCTAGATAATGTCTTATTTCCACGGCCATTAGACATGCTCTTGTGCCACAACCGTGTAGGCAAAACAAGCCATTTGCAAGGCCAAAATGCCACCCTTACTAGGGTCAAACCTTCAAGTAATATACCAATCCATTTTATGCCTAATTAACAACCAAACTCATGTTGAATGATCAACCATTCTCCACGACCAAACTCATTTCCAATCATGCCAATTTGTCCAACTAAAACACATATACTCTCAAGCATGTTTCATTCACCATTACCTTTCATATAATCATTCCTTTGCTCAAACATACATACCCATAATGCAATCATACTCTTACCATAATTTTGACCATTTCATTAGCTATCTAGCCATATCAAAACATGCATCATTTTTCATATAAGCCCAAAAATATTACCAAAACTTATCTAGCCATGTCTCATGGCTATCATATACACATTTCAAAGATAATCAAAAATGACTAGCCTATACATGTCGTATCTAGCTATATACATATATCAAAAGTACCAAAACAAGTTAAGTATTGTGATGATGATCCTCGACGGTCCCTGAGCCTTCAGTAGCTTTGATGATCTATAAAATAGAGAAAACACACACAGAGTAAGCTTTCAAAAGCTTAGTAAGCCATATACAATAAACTTATCATATAATACACTTATTCAATTTGATAAGATGTCATTTATAATCTTCATAGCAACTTCATGTCATAATCATTTGTTCATATGCTTAGCCATATCATACTAAATTCTTCAACTCAAATATCACATATACACATAGCTCATTTGAGCATATATTCACATATCATTCCATCAAATTCATTGTTTATATTCATCTTAGTAAGTTCATATAGATACTTATCTTCCATATACACTTAGTGTAAAAACCAAACGTACCTGAAATGAATATACAAATCACAGAACCGTTTGGAATCTAATAGGATGTGCAGAATACTCAAAATAGTTGTACAATGCCAACGTCCCAGACGTGGTCTTACATGTAATCAGATGTCGATGCCACTGCTCTAGACAGGGTCTTACACGAATCAGTATGATCCAATGTCCCAGACATGGTCTTACATGTAAGTCTCATATCGACGCCAACGTCCCAGACGTGGTCTTACACGAATTCTCGAATCAATGCCAACATCCCAGACGTGGTCTTACATGATAACTCATAACAGACACCTATGTCATGACATAGCTAATCTTATCTATTCCTAGGTTCGTACGGGACTTCTCGGACATTGTCACTATGTCGATCTTATCTCGGAATTCATCTACACAACATCTCGTAAGCATTCATCATTATTAATGGTCATATGAACATACATAATTCAATACAAACACGTTTATTTGTATAATGACTTACCTCGGATTCGGATATTCGTTCGGACTCGTTTATTCGACTACATTCGCTTTCCCGCAATCTAAGTCCGTTTCCTTCGGTTCTTGATCTATACATATTCAAATTTTACCCTTTTATTTATCAAATTATTCAATTCAATCCGAAAACATATATTTAGGGCTATTTGCAACTTAGCCCTCACATTTGCATATTTTATCAATTTAGTCTATTTTTCACAAAACATCAAATATACATGATCACCATAAATCCATGCTTAGCCGAATGCTCTTGTATCTCATACAAGTCCAAACATTTCATCAAATTCACAATTTAATCCCTCAAAATACTATTTTCATCATTTAGTCCTAATTAGCTAAATCCATCAAAATTTCAAGAACAAAACATGTTCATATAACACATATCTTTCATTAAACACCTAAACACATCACAAAGTTTACCATTTCATCAATGGCACATTTCATGAACATCATCAATTCTTCAAATTACAACATGGGCTTGATAGTAAACTAAGCAACAATCTCAAAAACATAAAAATCATCAAAATCCAAAGTTAAATCATACCTTAATTTTGCATATATAAAGCCGAATGCCCTAGCAAATTTTCTTCTTTTTCTTTCTTCAATTTCGGCACCCAAATAAGATGATAGCATTCATCTTTTCTTTTGTTTATTTTATTACAAACATAATAACCCATTTACCAAATTATCCTTATATAAAATATATATATAACATATATATAAGGCCATAAATGTCTTTTAAACATCCACTATCTAAAAATTGGCATAATTGCCTCATAAGGCCCCCTTATTAAAAAGCCATCTCAAATGGACACTTTTACAAATATCATGCTAGTTTTGCATTTAATTCAAATTTAATCCTTTTATCAAATTAAGCACACAGACAGATAAATTAACTTACGAAAATTTAACACATGCTTAATCACATTTTAAAGGCGCAGAAAATAATATTAAAATATTTCACTGACTCGGATTTGTGGTCCCGAAACCACTGTTCCGACTAGGGTCTAAATCAGACTATTACATAGGGGCTAGTCAGAACAGTGATCTCGGGATCACTAATCCGAGGTTAGAGAAAAAAATTTAATGTTATTTCATGAATTAGAGCATGGTTATATAGATGCATGAAAATTTTGGTGTTTTAATTTTAGCGATTTTAGGCTTAATCGCAAAAAAGGACTAAATCGCATAAAGTGTGAAAGTTCTATTTTAGTTGCTAGAGGTTCCAAATAGCAATAAAATTTTAATTGGAAGCCTTTAATGTGAAATTAGGCCTATTTAGAGGTCATGGCCGGCCAAGGGGACAAGAGAATTAAAATTTGACAAGAGTTGGTAACATTAGTTGACAAAATGAATAAAATAAGCAAGGGCTATCATCTTTACATTTTCTTTTCTTCCACCCACCGAAAATTTCGGCAAGAATAGAGCTTGAGAGCTTGAAATTTTCAGCAACATATCTTCCTTATAAGTAAGTCCTTTTGGTGATTATTTTGTATGGTTTTGGTACTTTTGGAGTCTCCAAAGCTTAAGCTTTCTAAAGAGGGGACTAATTTGCAATATGGTGAAAAGTTTAGGGTTTTTCCATGAGAGATTTATATGTAAATTGCTGCATTTTTTATGGAAGAAAATGAGTCTTAGTTGTAGATGAACAACTTTTGTGAAAGGTGTTGCCATGAAAACACCTAAATGAACCTTTTTGCAAAGGTTGTAAAATTTGTAGTAAATGTGTGAAATGTTGGGTTTTGATGATAGCCATAAGAGAAATAAATGTTCACCTAGGCTCATTTAAATGTAGAAATTTGATTAGAATTGATTTTCGAGCCTAGGGGTAAAATGGTCATTTGCCAAAGTGTAAGGGCAAAATAGTAATTTTACCAAAGCATGATTATTAAAATGCTTTTATTAATGTGATGGTTGAAACGAGCTAATTTGCTATTATAGAGCAAGAAGAACCAAGAATCAACCTTGATCGGGGCAAGAATAAAATCTCGGACTAGATTGACGATCTAGCTCATTTTGAAATCGAGGTAAGTTTGTATGTGATAAATTCAACAATTATGCCATCATGCTTGGCAATGCTTAATACTATGATGATAGATGATATTCTATTAAATTGAATAATTGATGTTGAATGAGTAAGTTGAGATATTGAAGTCCTAGTTGGGCTATTATGAATGTGAAAGCACTATCATTGAGACATGATATGGATGAGGTCCCGTATAAGACCATGTTGGGGACATGGCCTAGGCACCAAATTGAAATCTCGTGTAAAACCGTATCTGGGATATGGCTTCGGTATTGAACATGAGAACCGTATAAGACCATATCCAGGATATTGCCTCGATGCTTGATGTGAGAATTCCGTATAAGACCTAATCTGGGATATGGCATTGGCACTCAAAGGTGACCCCATGTAAGACCACATCTGGGATATGGTATTGGCTTCATGCTTATAATAATGACGAAGAGTATGCGTCTTTGAGTATCCCTAGTGATTAATGGGATAAGTAGATAAGCTTGGAAATAGAAATAAGATTAGTACTAAAGTCATGTGATTGAGTGAATACAAGTACCCGTGAGAAATTCACGAGAATGTTACGATATGTGGCATGGTATGTTCCATATAAGAAAGGGCACGAGTAAGTTATGGAAAAGTGTATATGACCTTGTGTGGTTATCTAATGCCATGGATTGATGTCATTATGAACTTATTGTTGCTATTTATTTTCATGCAAACTTACTAAGATTTATGCTTACCCCTCTCATTGCCCTTTTCCTTGTAGTATTGCCAAGATAACTCAGGGATCGTGGGACGCAGGAGTTCGGAAATCACACTATCAACATCACTTTAGTATAACAATTTAGACTTATTTTGAGTATGGCATGTATTGGACTTGGGTGTTTTGTTAGGTCGTAATTGTTAGCCAAAGTGTTGGCTATGTATGTTATCAAATTCATTTTGTAAATGGTCATTGGAAATGGGCCAACACTTGATAATGTTATATATATTCAATGATGATGAAATTATGAAGCTTATGCTTGTGTGAATGCTTTGAATTGGGTTTTTGGATGTGCCTTTGGGTCATGAATGATGTTTATATGAGTTGGAGTAAGTATGTTTACTATGCAGGGTGGCTGTTGGCTTGGAAAATAGCCTTTTTTTGTCCACACGGGTAGACACACGGGCGCGTGTCTAGGCCATGTGGGACACACGGTCAGCTCCATGGACGTGTTGATCGACCGTGCGTCCCCTGCATGCTAGGTTTACAAAGTGAGGATGCTTAGTGGTAAACACACGACAGAGACATGGCCGTGTGTCTCAGTCGTGTGGAAGGCACAGCCTTGGACATGGGTGTGTGCCCAGGCCGTGTGAAGTCTGCAATTAAAATGTGGAATTTAATTCGACACACGGTCTAAGGACACGGTCATGTGCCTTGGCCGTGTGACCATAGTGAGGTGATGACGTCATAAATAGAATGCCAAGATTTTGACACACGGGCTAAGACATGGGCGTGTCGAGGCCGTGTAAGGGACACAGGCCAGGGACACGGGCGTGTGTCCAGCCATGTGAAATAAGTCAGTGTCGACCACGGGTGAGAGACATGGGCGTGTGTGACCACACGGGCGTGTCCCATTTCACACGGGCGTGTGGCCCCTGTTTAAGTAAAATTTTTCTAAGTGCGTAAAAGTTTTCAATTTATTTCTGAAACCTTCCGGGAGTATGTTTAAGGCCTCGAAGGCCCAATATAAGGATGTTAGATATGTGAATGAAAAAGTTTTAATTTGGAATGAAATTTGATAACCTATAGTTGTATGACCATGTGAGTCAAGTACGGTAACGCCTCGTACCCGGTTCCGGCATAGAATGCGAGTAAGGGGTGTTACATACGGGCGTGTCTTTGGCCTTATGAGACACACGGCCGGGCCACACGGGCGTGTGTCCCCTGTATTTTGGAAAAAATTTCTAAGTGTTCGAAAAGTTTCTAAAGTTATTGGTTTAGTCCCGAACTACTCCAAATGCATGTTTTGGGCCTCGTAGGCTCGTATTAAGAACGATATAAATGTTGTTGATTGATGATTATATGAAGTTTGAAAATGTACGTGAATTGTATGTGTAATTATGTAATATGTCCGGTAACGCTCCGTAACCCTATTCCGACATTGAATACAGGTGAGGGGTGTTACACTTCACAATTTTATCTCTTGACATGCATGGCATGGATTAATGTGATGTTTAACATCATACCAAATTCGACACCTATGAATGTCGGGAACTTCTTAAAAATGATGTTCTGGAAAATAACTTTTCTAATTACTTATAATAATAATGTTAAATTTTATTATATAAAGGTTAAAAACCAAATGAAATTAATCAAAATTCGTACTTTGTATAAGATGCATTATTTAAAAAATTACATATATATTTGGAATATATATATATGCATGTTATATTTAAAAATTATATAGACATAACTATTTATGGGTAATTATTATATATGTAAACTTTTAAAAAAATAATTATATATACTGATTTTATAAGCAAATTTAATAATCTACCAAGTGTCCTTAACTTATATTAGAAAAATAATTGAAAAAAAAAAACACGCCTTTGAAATTCACTTGTAGATGTTTTCTTTAATTTCATATGTAGTGTAATGATAATTAATTTATATATTATATGAAAGAAAATTGGAAAAATATATAAACTCTATTTAATCATTAAAATTTGAAACATTTTTGTAGTCATTTAAAATTATAAATTAAAATAATCATTTTTAAAATTATTAATTAAAATATAATTATAAATATGTAATGTAAATATCTGATTTGATCACTAAGTTCAAAGTTTGAAATCATGTTACCGGCCTTTATAAAATAATGTAAATATTTATTAATAAAAGTTACTGAAAGTTCTAAAATACATTAATATTATTTTTTAACAAATAAAAATAACTTCGTGAATTATCTATAACCTATAACATTAGTTAAAAAAATCCCAAAGGGGTAATTGTTTGACACCTGTCCTAAAAGGACAAAGACGATATTTTCGTTATTGTTTAAAGTGTTTGGCATTTGCTTCGTGAACTGCCTTTTTTTTTTTTCTATATATTTTAAAAACTTATAGAATTAATTATGATTTAAAATAGGATTAATTATTGTATTGTGGGATTGCAGCGTTATGAAAAGTATTTGATCTAAAACTATTGCTACTAATGATTATAATCATTTTTTTAAGCAGATTTAGAAGACTGGATGATATCAAATTTAAAAAACCAGGTAGATTTTGGTCTTGGAGCATTCAAATGGGGAGTTTTTTTTTTTTTTTTTTTTTTTTTTTTTTTCGGTTACTTGCTGGTTTATTTGGAAGTATAGGAATGCAGTAATATTTCAGGGAAAATATGGTAGCACTGAGATGATAGTAGGACAAGCTGAAACACTCACCATTCACATAAGCAATGTAGCAGTAGCAGAACCGAAAGAAGATTCATCCAGAACTACTGCTAGCATATGGAAGGCACCTTGCTACAGTTGGGTAAAGATTAATTTTGATGGAGCTACATTGTTAGATTTGTAAAATAAATCTAAAAAAAAAAACTTAATAAACTAGGATCTATCATGTCAAATCATCAAGAATAAATCAAGAATAAAACTAAATGCGGAAGCGTACCTGAATCCATGAATTTCTTGAAGTCTTGCCGGATCTTGGGGATTTGATCTTCCAAATTAGTACACAAGAAATTTAAAGAATATATGCTCTCTCTTTCCTAATGATGGGATATTAGAAAAGATCTCTTGTGTGTAATTTGGGGACCATAACCCTAATATTTATAACCTTAGTATATTAGTTCTAATCAAATTCTAATTAGCTCATCATTAATTAGAATTTGATTAGAAGAGTATCTACACATATTTATCCCATACTTTATTTAATAATTAAAAGCCCAATAGAATTCTTAACCAAATTAGATCACTTTTAATTTGAGCTTACCTATCATGATAGTAGATAATAACATGTAATTATCCTTATTATATATGTGATGTCCAAATTTTCCAACAATCTCCCACTTGGACCACATATATGTACTAATTACTTTATAATTACATGTCATTATATAACCTTATGAGCCCAAAATTTTACTATCATATCCAAAAGGTATTCCGAACAATCTCGTCCATTAATTATGTTAACATAGAACTAAGGCGACTTTCGTTACATATATCGTAACTAAATCCATCCATGATCACGTATATTAACACAACCAAATGACATAGATCAAGTATGGATGTGTAGCATGGAAATTACATGCAATATGATCTAAACATGTCTATTTCCAACTGGTCCTCTTTAAACTAAAGTGAGGTCAGTTTCAAAACAATAAACTGAGTGAATAAACTGAATACTTCATTTCTGATCAGAAAGTAACTGAATACATAAATGTCTGAAAACAAATAAAATATAAACTCCCACTAAATCATGATATCCTCAAACAATGTAACACCCATGTGAGCAGTGTGCTCATGAAAGACCTTGGGTGGTAGACCTTTTGTGAGCAGATCCGCTATCGTGGAGTTTTTCCCAATGTGCTCTATGGATATTTGACCATTTTGCACTCTTTCTTTTACAACTAGGAACTTTATGTCAATATGTTTTGACTTAGATGAACTCCTGTTGCTATTGGAATACAGTACTGCTGACTTATTGTCACAAAATAATTTGAGTGGTTTTTCTACATTCTCTAAAATACGCAGCCCTGTGACAAAGTTTCGCAACCATATTCCATGGTTTGATGCCTCATAGCATGCTACAAACTCTGCTGCCATAGTGGATGAAGCTACAAGTGTCTGTTTGACACTTTTCCAAGATATAGCTCCTCCAGCTAATAGGTAAACATAGCCTGATGTAGATTTCCTACTATCTTGGCATCCAGCAAAATCAGAATCAGAATACCCAATGACCTCCAAAAGATCTGATCTCTTATAAGTAAGCATATAATTTTTTGTTCTCTGAAGATATCTCATAACCCTTTTGGCTGCTATCCAATGGTCTATACCAGGGTTGCTTAAATATCTGCCTAACATCCCAACAATGTACGCAATGTCCGGACGTGTACAAACTTGAGCATACATTAAACTCCCAACAGCTGATGCATACGGAATCTTTTGTATTTCCTAAATTTCAAGGTTACTTTTAAGGCATTGAGTAAGACTAAATTTGTCTCCTTTAGCGGCAGGGGTGTCACCTGGTCTACAACTTTGCATGCCAAATCTTTTGAGTACTTTATCAATATAGTTCTTTTGTGATAATCCAAGAATATCTCGAGATGGATCTCGATGTATCTAAATTCCTAAAACAAAAGAGGAGTCCCCAAGATCTTTCATCTCAAAATGCTTAGATAAAAACATCTTGGTTTCGTGCAATAAGCCTATATTATTAGCGGCAAGCAAAATGTCATCAACATATAGAACCAGAAATATGTACTTACTCCCATTGAATTTGTGATACACACAATCATCAACAATATTTATCTCAAAACCAAACGAGACAATTATTTGATGAAACTTATGGTACCATTGATGAGAAGCTTGTTTGAGTCCATAGAGGGATTTTGTCAATATGCAAACCATATTCTTTGAGTCTTTTAACTCAAAATTTTCTGGTTGCACCATATAAATTGTTTCTTCAATGTCGCCATTAAGCAACGCAGTTTTAACATCCATCTGATGTAACTCAAGATCAAAATGAGCAACAAGCGCCATGATTATCCTAAATGAGTCTTTCGATGAAACTGGAGAGAAAGTCTCTGTAAAATCAATACCTTCTTTTTGAGTATATCCTTTAGCTACAAGACGCGCTTTATACCTCTCCACATTACCATTTGCATCCCTCTTGGTTTTAAATATCCATTGGTTTTGCACCTTCAGGTAATGGGACAAGTTCCCAAACTTTATTGTCTTGCATAGATTTATACTCATCTTTCATGGCATCAATCCACTTTTGAGAATTAGAACTTTTCATGGCCTGATGAAAGTTGATTGGATCATCTTCCATTATTCCATTATCATCCTCATGTTCTTGGAGAAATACAACATAATCATCTGGAATAGCATTTCTCCTTTCTCTTGTGGACCTCCTTAATGACACTTGTTCTTGAGGTTGTTGAGTTTGTTCTTCTGGAAAAATTACCTCATTTTGAATGGGAAGTTGTTTAACATTGTCTTGTAGAGGTTCTGGATTCACTTCTTGATCAATGATAGGTATAAGAACCTGAACATCGTCAAAAGTGATAGTAGGAACTGAGTTAGAACCCAATTCCTCCTCAAAAACAATGTCTTTAACCTTATTTCTCCCCCAAACTCAACATCCTCAAAAAATGTTGCAGTTCCCGTCTCAAAAATATTCTTTATTATGGGATCATAAAATTTATAGCCCCTAGATCGCTCAGAATAGCCAATAAAGCAGCTGCTTACTGTTTTAGAGTCCAATTTCTTTTCATGTGGCCTATAAGGCCTTGCCTCAACTGGACATCCCTAAATGTAAAAGTGCTTTAGACTAGGCTTTTGACCTGTCCAAAGCTCATAAGGTTTTTGTGCAACTGCTTTATTGGGTACTCTGTTTAGAATGTAAGCTACTGTCTTTAATGCTTCTCCCTAGAGGGACTCAGGTAAGGTAGAATGAGCAATCATGCTCCCTACCATATCCTTAAGAGTTCTATTTCGTCTTTCAGCTACACCATTCATACTAGGTGATCCTGGCATGGTGTACTGTGGGACAATACCGCATTCATCTAGGAATCTCGCAAATGGTCCTGGACATTGTTCACCTGAGCCATCATATCTACCGTAGTACTCACCACCACGATCAGATCTAATGTTTTTAATCTTTTTGTTGAGTTGATTCTCAACTTCAGCTTTATAAGCTTTGAACACGTCCAAAGACTGAGATTTCTCATGAATAAGATATAGGTACCCATACCGTGAGTAATCGTTTATGAATGTTATGAAATATTGTTGACCATTCCAAGATGCCGTAAGGAATGGCCCACAAATATCTGTATGAATTAATTTTAAGACGTCTGAAGATATGTTGGCACCCAATCTCTTGGTTTTGGTCTGTTTTCCCTTAATGCAATCAACACAGACATCAAAGTCTGTGAAGTCAAGGGACTCTAAAATACCATCAGACACAAGGCGTTCAATTCTAACTTTTGAGATGTGACCTAAGCGCTTATGCCATAATGATGCTGAATTTCCCTTATTTAATTTGCGTTTAATACCACGTGATTCCACATGCAAGGTTTCATTATAGGATGAAATTGTTTCTGACAAATAAAGGTTGTCATAAGTATTTAAATAACCAGTTCCAATAACATTTGAATTTAAAGACAAATTAAATTGATTGTTTCCGAATGAACAATAATAACCAGATTTGTCCAACGAAGAAACAGAAACTAAATTTCGTCTAAATAATGGTACAATATAAGTGTCTTTTAAATCCAAATAAAAACCAGTTCCTAATAACAACCTAAAATGCCCAATCGCTTCCACTTCTACCGATTTTCCATCGCCCACAAAGATGTGTCTTTCACCATCACTTGGCTTTCGGTAACTCAGGCAACCCTGCATAGAAACACTTATGTGAGTAGTAGCACCAGAATCTATCCACCAAGTGTTTCTAGGTACTGAAGCTAAATTAATCTCTGAACAGACCAAATTAAAAATTATACCTTTCTTTGCACGCCAAGCATGATATTTGGTACAATCTTTCTTTACGTGTCCAGATTTGTTACAAAAGAAACAACTCTCTGTAGCTTGTTGTTGTTTTTTTTTAGCTGGACCCTTAGCAGCTTCATTCTGATATTTTCTTTTCTTGCCATTGTCTTTAGGGGCATTGGCCAAATGAGCACTTTCAGACTTATCACGCTTCAACCTTTCTTCCTCTTGCACACAATGAGAAATGAGCTCATTTAGGGTCCATTTCTCCTTTTGACAGTTATAACTAATTTTAAATTGATTAAACTGTGCAGGAAGCGATACCAAAACCATAAGAACAAGCAATTCCTCAGAAAGCTCGATCTTAAGTGCCTTAAGTCTTGAAGCAGTATGGAACATCTCCATAATGTACTCCCTTACGTTTCCTTGACCCTTATACTTCATAGACATCAAAGAAGTCAGAAGTGATGTCATCTCAACCTTATCGTTTTTAGCAAAACGTTTCTCAACTTCATCAAGGAAACCCTTGGCCTGAGTAATCTCTTCAGATTCTATGCCCCTAAAGGCTTCTGGAATGCTGTGTTTCATGATCATAAGACTCATGCGATTTGAACGATCCCACCTCTCAAAATCCCTCTTAACATCAGGGGTGCTTTCCGCAGTGAGAGGTGCAGGTTGTTCTTCCCTTAGTGCAAGGTCTATGTCCATACAACCAAGCACTATAAGTAAGTGTCTTTTCCATTCCTTAAAATTAGTCTCATTAAGCATGGGTATAGAATTTATATTAGCAGGTATTGTGGCAACAGAAGATGAATTAGCTGAATATAGAACAGAAAACAAGCTTTAATCAATATTCATAAGTAAACAATAGATTCAGGATAATGGCTAATCCCATTTCAAGATACCAAACACAACATTAATATCAAGTCTTTGGACAGTAATATTAACAGTAAGCGGTACTCTTGTTGTACCAATCAAACATTGACAATAAATTATGTCAAACAATGAATTAATCTTTGGACTAACTTATTGCTCACATAAAATACCTTATAATTGTCACACATTTATCACCGCAGATGTCGTTGATATTCTGCCAAATATTAACTTACCTTTGGGTCAATTAATAAACGCATGAATCACAAAAACATATAACCATCTTAATATTTCAAATAAACTAATCTACACAAAAGAGGTCACTTTGGCGGCATTTTGTTTCAACTAATTTATTTAAAATATTAGACATCTTGAATTAAAAGCCAAAATCTGAATTTATTTGTTTCAAAATATTTACCTTAATTTCATCTTTCAATCAAATTTGAAAGATAATTATATATATATATATATATATATATATATATATATATATATATAAATTTCCAAAACATGCATTAAATCAATCAAAGCATGCATATTATATAACAGAACATATATGAATCAATTTCTATATATATATTTTAAATGTCATATAAGATTAAAATAATAATCACATGCCTTGCAAATATCAAAATAGATTATATTATAAAACCTTAAATCTTTATTTAAAGAATCAAAACCCAAAATTATCAAGAATCTCAAAGATTCAACATAATATTAAAATATCAAATTCATAAAGAATAAATTCTTTCTCAATGATTCAACATGACAAAGCTCGGATGCCACTTGTTAGATTTGTAAAATAAATCTAAAAATAAAACTTAATAAACCAGGATCTATCATGTCAAATCATCAAGAATAAATCAAGAATAAAACTAAATGCGAAAGCGTACCTGAATCTATGAATTTCTTGAAGTCTTGCCGGATCTTGGGGATTTGATCTTCCAAATTAGCACACAAGAAATTCAAAGAATATATGCTCTCTCTTTCCTAATGATGGGATATTAGAAAAGATCTCTTGTGTGTAATTTGGGGACCATAACCCTAATATTTATAACCTTAGTATATTAGTTCTAATCAAATTCTAATTAGCCCATCATTAATTAGAATTTGATTAGAAGAGTATCTACACATATTTATCCCATACTTTATTTAATAATTAAAAGCCCAATAGAATTCTTAACCAAATTAGATCACTTTTAATTTGGGCTAACCTATCATGATAGTAGATAATAACATGTAATTATCCTTATTATATATGTGATGTCCAAATTTTCCAACATACATGACTCGCATGATAATTGGTTAGCAGGATTTCGTTCATTCATTGGGAGAGGTTGTACTTTAATAGTTGAGTTATGGGTGATCCTCTATGGTCTTCAAATAGCTTGGCAGAAGGAATACATGAAAGTGATAATTGAATCTGACAATAAAAGTGCAGTGGATATGCTTACAGATGCTTCACTAGGACCTCATCAACTTTAGTTCGAAGAATAAATGAGAAATGTAGGCACAATTGGATTGTCAAAATTCAACATGTCTTTTATGAAGTGAATAAAGTGGCTGATTACATAGCTAAGTCTTGTTCTAAGAATAAATATGATCTAGAAATTATTAATTTCCCCATGTTTGATGTTAGGCAACTTCTTTTAGAGGATAAAATGGGGGACTTCCACGTAAGAAACATTAGATCTTAAGGTTATTGTAAGCCTTTCTTATCAAAAAGAGAAAGGATTTACTATCAGTGAAACTTATACTTAACAAGCAAAGTTAGAGGTTGACAAGTATCTTGTAGGGATATAATAAAATATTAAAAAGTAAATATTTAAAAATAAAATGATATGTGACAAATTTTTAAGGGTGCTTGTGGAATAATAAAAAAAGTACATTGTCAATATGTCAAATACTAACGCTTTACAATATTTATACATAATTGAGTCTTAATTCAATTGATAGTGTTATTATTGCAGTAATGAGTACATGAGTTAGAGTACACTTAAATGTGTTTTCTTTAGATTTAAAAATTGAGAATGGATAATGAGCAAAAGTAAACATTGTTATTATAAAAAATTGGATAATTATTCTGTCCACTATCAGTGGAGTAAGAAAACTTCACAAGTGAGTTTAATATTATGCAAAGTGTATTTTACTGGCAATGTATAGAGTGGTAATCTTTAAAAAAATAAGGAAATTATTTGGTACATATTAAGCGAAATTTTTAGACTCCACAAATAAGGTCAAAGGATTGAAGAGTGTCTTATAAAGATATAATAAAATATTAAAAAATATATATCTTTTTTAAAAAAAGAGGTACTTATCGGTTTTTCAAAAATGCTTATAAAATAAAATAAAAGTATACTGTTAATGTACCAAATACTAATCTAAAAAATATTATATATATTATCAATCTAATAAATATTAATAACACTTTAAACATGAAAAAAGTAAATATTAATAACAAAACAATAGATTCAAATCTATTGAATATCCCTTAATTTAATCCACTTTGTTTTAATGTTTACATTTATTATTCTTACCTCTTATAAATAAAATATATAGCTTAAATTTTATTTTAAAGATGTTTGCAGACATTAATATATTTTGAATCTAGAATGCTCAAAAAATAATTTTTAAACATTAAATTAAAATATCACTTTATCAATAATATTAAAACTAAATTGTTTTACAAAATGTTCTAAAATAAGTTTTCTATAGACATTTTTAAAAATGTTTAAAAATTTAAAGTTCAATTCTAAACTATTTTATATTTATTGATAAAGAAAAGTAAATACAATGTAAAAAATAATTGATGAAAAGTTTTGTGCTTTTAAAAAATAAAACGTTTTGAAATAACTTTTCATCAGTCACAGAAATCATATGTTATTAAAATCAGAATCTGAAAAAGCGTTTAATGGAAACGTAAAGAATTTGTATGCTCGTATCTTAAAATCTTCCTTTCTCACCCTATC
Organism: Gossypium australe; assembly: GCA_005393395.2. Lineage (NCBI taxonomy): Eukaryota > Viridiplantae > Streptophyta > Magnoliopsida > Malvales > Malvaceae > Gossypium > Gossypium australe. Next base: position 50,412,736 of record CM016614.1, read on the forward strand.
AGCTGGGAAGTATGAAGGGAATACTGGCCTGGTAGCTTTTTACTGGATGTACTTAAATACCCTTATTTTTTTGTCAAAAAGGCATCCATATCCTATTTATGAACCCATACGATTCTGACACCTCATTGGTGTCAATTAGGCGCAAAAAAACGCTTTTACGAACGTTTCAAAGTGGAAAGTTGGGAGAGATGACCGGCTAAGTGAGTAAAAAGAGGGGATATGACTCGTAGTGCCGGTGAAAGCGCGTGAAGGGAATTGAACTTGGAATTTACTAGGAGGAATGGAATCCCAATGGCCTCTCAAGTTTACAAAGGGCGGACTCCAAAGGCCTTTTGTCAAATTTGGTTGAATTGTGGATTCAAATCACAAGAGGCATAAAAGAAAAAACAACATGGAGCAACAAAAAAAAAAAAAATTATTTTAAAGAGGATTGCATCTTTCTTGTATCAAAACAAAATAATAAAAACCATTAAAGTAATTTTAAACTTTTTATAAATAAAATAGATGGAGAAAGAATTGTTTGGATTAACTCAAATTTTCATGCCTCAAAATTAATATTCTTATCATTAGATCAATATGATGTTGGCAACAATTTTTTTTTATGATAATGTAATTTTAACTTTTATTTATTTGAATTTTGTAATTTTTTTCTATTTTAATTTTTGAATTTAGATTATGTAATAGTGAACATGATATTTTGAGATTATCACACATCAAGTTATTATCTAAGTTTAGGTATTAAAAAAAATCTAATTGACAAGTTCAAATACAATGGAACCAAAAATTGTAAGGCATAATGACTTATTTAGGCATTTTAACTTTACAAAAAAGTCATTTTAGTTATCTATTTAATTTTTCGTCTCTTTTAGTTCTTGAACTTATATTGACAAGCCACCTCAAAATTGATAGAAAAATTAACATCTTTTATGTTGTTAACAATTAATATTTTTTTAAAATGAAAAAATATAATTTTTATATTGTTAATTATTTAAAATAAGTTTTATATTTTTTTAATTTTTTTTAAAATTTTTAAAAATTAAATTATTGGATGTGGCATCCGTGTGGCACAACTCACATGTATGCCACATCTGGAACGTTAATTGAATTAATTTTTTTCATTTATTTTGGGGTGATTTGATAAACAACATAAGTTTAATAGTTAAAAGAGACGAAAAATTAAATAAAAAAACAAAAATAATTTTTTTATAAAATTAAAAGGTCAAATAAATTCTTATACCAAAATAAAAATATCAAAATAAACCTAATTACCAAAAATATAAATATCAAAATAAAGAATAAGCTCCATCCTCAAAAAAATGTAAATTAAAGAAAAAATATTTTAAGCTTTTATTCCTCTTAATGTAAATTAAAGAAAAAATATTTTAAGCTTTTATTCCTCTTAGGTTTGCAATTTATCCAAAAAAGTATATTCTACATGTTTTTGGCAAATGGAATTATTCCTCCATACTTAAAAGCTAATTGGAATACTTTTCTTAGATTTAAAAAAAAAATTAGATGAATTTCTATTCTTATGTTTAAAGGAAATATTTCAAATATTAGCAATCTAAAACTAAAAAAGGGCTAAAATTTGTATGCACTCACCCATCCATTTTAATAATAAAATAAATCTAATTTAATTGAAAATTGAGAAATTTTAAGTAATACTACTTGTTCAGATGTTATTTATAATTAGGGGTGAGTAAAACTCGATTCGACTCGAAAAAATCTAAAAAAAATTCGAATTTCGAGTTAAACGAATCAAGTTATTCGAGTCAACTCGATCTTTTTTTTCGAATTTCGAGTTCGAATCGAGTTGAGTTTTCGAATTCGAATAACTCAAATAATTCGAATATCAAACTATAATATTTTACATTTTTACCCTAAACTCCCAAACATTTTTATTTTTCCTTCAAAAGTTTTACTCCTATCCACTTTCCCAACCCCCCAATCTACCCAAAATCCATTTCCCACCAATATTTTACTCTTCTATTTACTTTTTTCTCAAAATTTTACTCCAAAAAACCCTCAAAACTTTTTATTTTCCCCCAAAATTTTTACTCCCTCCCACTTTCCCCCTAAAATTTTTACTCTCCTCTCATCCCACCACTCTTCTACCCCAAACCCTCCCCTTTTTTTGAATATTTTCCTCCCAAAATTTTACTCCCCTTTTTACTTTCCCCCCAAAATTTACTTCCTCAACCCCCAAAATTTTTTATTTTCTCCCTAAATTTTTACTTCACACCTTTTAACCCCAAATCAAAAATTAAAATCATCCAAAAAATTCCTAAACCTAAATAGTAATAA